>PTEX01000025.1:1623885-1822067 GCA_003342815.1 Eudromia elegans | reverse complement strand
TTCCTTCCTTCCTTCCTTCCTTCCTTCCTTCCTTCCTTCCTTCCTTCCTTCCTTCCTTCCTTCCTTCCTCCCTTTCTCCCTTTCTCTCTTTCTCTCTCTTTCTCTCTTTCTCCCTTTCTCTCTTTCTTTCTCTCTTTCTCTCTTTCTCTCTTTCTCTCTTTCTCTCTCTCTCTCTCTCTCTCTTTCTTATTTGTTAAATAATGATGAGTCAACACAAGCAAGCTGAAAATTCCTTCCTTTTCTTTTGCTTTGTATTTTTCTCTCCAGTATAAGTGACTGCTCACTGGTGCAAGGCTGGCAATTACAACAAAATATCCCTGAAGGCTTTTCAGATCATATTCTTTAGAGCTGAAGCTTTCCTTTATGGCTTTAAAGTTTTTTTTTTTTCAGCTGTTGATTTTTCTTTTTAATTAAAGGTTTAAAACCTTCAATTTTCATCTTGTATTTGAGCCATTGTAGCATGCTTCAGAAGCTTGCGAACTAAACTTCAAACAGAAGGTCTGTTTCTGCCCGCTTTGAAGTCCTGACAAACCTCCTGTTGACTGCAGAGAGGGAAACCGGCCTGAAAGTACAAAGCAGAATTATTACTTTCTGATTTCTTCAGTTACCCTTCCATTATACCATGTACCAGAGGTGCTGCAGGTTTTTGTGGCTGAAACAGATACACCATTATGACAGCTTCCCTAGCAGTAGTTTGTTAAGCTCTTACTAGGAGCACAATAAGGATCATATATTAACAACTTTGTCCAGTCTCTCCCAGCAATCCACCTATCAGATCTTCCTTCTGTCCATTGCAGAGCAAGAGACATGGTCCATTAGCACCACAACAGGCTCTCAAAGCATCCCAGCTCAGGCTGCCAGACAGAGTGGCCACTGAGCGGCAGGCCTGGAAACCTTCACGGCTTCTGGGGAAAGCACAAGTGTCCATGGAACATATTTTCATTAGTAGACATCATGGTTTCATTTATTCCCAACCTAGATTTTCTCATAGCTGTTGTTCTATAAGAAATAGTAGGAAAAGGTAGGACATTTGGCTTGACTGAGCTCAGAATGATATTTCCTGCAGATTGGCAACTTGGCTTTCTTGCCACCTCTAATCGGAAGCCTGACGTTGGTAAATAGGAGCTAGTACTTACACTGAACTACATTGTAATAGATTGGCTTCTCCAACTTAAATAAATGCTATGTTGTATGCTGAAAAAACTTTTTTGAAAAGTATAGCTGGAATTAATGAGACTATAAGTGGAAGATATGTTAACATCTCTAGCCAGGTCATCAGCAGAGATCAGTCTCCCTGTGATGTGAGCAGGGAAGAAGGCACAGCTCGGAGCTGTCTCTGGATATTGTGCAGACACACTAACATCACTGTCAGAAGGCTTATGCAGAATTGCAGTTCTTCAAAATGCATCCCTATGAAGTTGTGGCAGACTATCTGAAGTTCAGCAACTGCATGATGATTCTCATCTTGTCTGTCTGTCCTTCTGTTTCCTGCCAAGGTCCTTTTGACTGCATACTTTTTTTTTTCCTGATGAGATGAAAGTAGAAAGAAATTATCCTTCTGGAAGAGAATAAAAAGGTTTTCTGTTAATGAATATGTTACTATTGCTGTATCTGTCATTATTAACTGTCATAGGAGTGAGTTACAGATTTGATTTCCAAGTACTCCAATGGCAGTACTCCACATGTAAGATGGGAAGAAACAGCTGCTGATGAGGACCTTATGATATTTGTCAGGATTAAAAAAAAGAAAAAAAAGGTGAAAAAAGGTGTTGGAAACATAATTATTGTCAAGAAAGTTGCCTATTGTTCATCAAGATTAATATCAAAGTTACCAATGGTAGAGTCATTCTAATCTGACTCAACTGAGCCATGCACACTCAGATTCTTAAATCACCAGTGAGGAAATCACCCCATTTTCATTTGAACTATTTTAACTGTCTTAAGATAATTGTCTTTAACTGTCTCTATGATACTATCAGTTGCTTCCTAGAAGTTCTTATTTTTCTCTGTTGATTACAAGTGTGCAGAAATCACTCTGTCCTATGCTGCTCTGAATCCAAACAAGGAGGGTCAGGCAATATCCGCTGATCTTGTGGCCAGGCTGGTCCTAGTTAGCCTTTCCCAGCAAGTGAAAATTAAAAGTTTGGGAGTTGCTGAAGAGTCAGATGCTGCTGTGTTCAGCAGGCTAGACTGCAGCATGGTTTAAAGAAAAGTCTCCAGTGTAGATATTTGCTGGAAGGCAACTACACTGGCTGAATGAGACATTTCAGCCAGTAAACTCATAGCAAACTTTGTAATTGCTTAATTCCAGCGTACTCGTTGCTGACAATGGACGGGTGTGTATAACAAACAGTGCTTGATAAATGCCAATGTCATGCTAGAGGTTGTTTCATATGGTAACTAAAGGCAATGATTTTTGCTCAAGCACTGTAAAAGTGTATATGTACCTTTTCTGAGCTCACAACAGCATATGGCTTTTTTTTCCAATCATCTTTCTTGGTGGTATTCACATCTACATATTAAAAAATACTCTTTTCCTTCAAAACCAAGAAATTGTGAATATAGACATACTATACTATTAAATTCTGCTATAACTTCAAAAAATCTTTGAGATATGTAGGCTACAGAAGAATTTAGACCAGAATATGACTTACCAGATACATATATCCCTGTAAAGATGGTTATCACATAATCCTTCTAACAATATTTTTTCATGTAAATATGTACAGGAAAGATGAGTGGTTTTTTTTATAAGGATAGAGCTCATAAGGTTATAGACATCTTTGCATGTGGCTAAACAACTCTGCATGCAGCTCTGTGGTTAAGTTTTCCTGTCTGTAAAATAAGAGTGATAACGCTCATTTATTTCACAGGAGTGAGTCCTAATTATTGTTTGAAAAGTACCTGGTGAGCTTGGTGTGAATTCTTTTTTCTGCTGGAATCAGTAGAGGGTTTGCTTCTCATACAGAACCACCAAATGTTGGAGGTTGGAAGGAACCTCTAGAGATGACTTAGTCCAGCCCCCCTGCTCCAGCAGGGACCCCTAGAGCATGTGGCACAGGGTGGCATCCAGGCGGGTCTGGAAGATCTCCAGAGAAGGAGACTCCACAGCCTCTCTGGGCAGCCTGTTCCAGGGCTCTGTCACCCTCACAGGAAAGAAGTTCCTCCTCACATGGACATGGAACTTCCTATACTTTAATTCTTACCCATTATCCCTTGTTCTATTACTAGCCACCACTGAGAAGAGTGTGGTCCCATCCTCTTCACATTCTCGCCTCAGGTATTTGCACATGTTGAAAAGACCCCCTTCTCAATCCTCTCTTCTCCAGGATAAACAGGCTCAGCTTGCTTAGTCTTTCCTCATAAGATAGATGTTCCAAGATCTGATTTCATTAGATTTCATCCTTCAAGCAATATCAAAATAAAGCTTCTCTCTTGTATTTGGAAATTCTTTTCTTCCCTGCTCATACAATGCTGTCAACAACTGTTTGAAAGCTGATCAGAGATCCTATTCATGCATTTATCCCCAAACCACTACAATTATGAATAGCATATGATTTTCAGACTTTTTTTTTTTATTTATTTTCTATTGGGCTGTCTAGAGATGGTTTATCCACTCTTTTTCTTCAGAACCTCAAAAGAAATATTTTTTAGGAATTATGGATGATTTATCAGCAATGACAAATTAAAGCTACCTTCTGCACTGCTGAAATTTTAAACTATCAACAACTGCATCTTGCCAGCTTTGCCCATCACTCGAGGTATATTAATCTACAAAAAATAATGGGAAATTTGAAATGATGTAGTTCAATTATCATACCTCCTCCTCCTCTGAATTCTTCACAAAATTATAAGGAGGCAAAACTGTTAGTCAGTAAATACGCAGCTAACATGGTTGGGCAGGGAGATTTTGCACCTCTCAGGAAATCAAAGCTTCATTAAAATGAGGATGTGAGAAGCTTTGAGAAAACATCGAAATTAGCTCACGGAGCTTGAGAAATATTTAGGCTAAAAGATTTCATACACAAACAGGAAGAATTTGAAAATTAGTCTTCCAACAATACAGAAAGATGCTTAGAACAATAAGGAAGTGTTAATAAAAAATGCGTGATAGTTTCTTAAGATGTTAAAGAAACAACAAGAAGAAAACCTGAAAAAAATTTCCAATATTTTTCCGAAAGTCTACGGGGAAAGCCTTTGAGATTTTTAAAGTTTGCTCCTCTTTCCTTTATTAAAGCTTAAATAGCAAGTGAGCCTGCTGGTCCTTGCTCCAGCCACCCCCTACCTTCTTGCTTCTGGTGAATAGAGCCAAAGAGAGATTCAGTAGGCAATACATCTCTTTTTATATTCAGGTTATGTTTGCTTAGTGCAATCTAGGATCAATTATTTCAAATATCCTACAGAAAATAACTAATTCGTGCATCTTCCCTGTCTGAAAGCCAAACCATTTTAAAGTGGAAACAGTGACGATTTTATTAGATAGAGACGTAGACATGTTATAAAAATGTGCAGAGTGCAACAGAAGAAACAAACATCAAAGAGTCTGGCATCTAGTTCCCCTTGGAGATAGAAATAGAGCCAAGGTTAACCCAGTCCTAATAACTGTATAATTAGCAAGTGACCTAAATGCATGGAAGACATCCATTTTTTATCCTTTTTTTTTTTTGAGAAAATAAGCATAGTTAAAATAAATGGCATTAGTGAACTCTTTATTTCGATTATTCACCTTTTAATAGTCTGTCATTGTATAAGAAATCTATTAAGATTATAGTCTTATAAAACCAAATTTTCCTTGCCAAATACATATATGAAAAAGTATTAATTGGTGAAAACTCAAAATTAATAGGCTTAAATCTCTTTAGAGGAAACAAAACTATCCTTTTGGTTTGAGGGAAACCCCTTTTTCAATGACCTGACTGCTTTGATTTATGCACTGGAAAATATGTCCTTTTGAAGCAGTAAAGACTCATAGAAGAGCAAGAAATAGCAACATATACACATTGCTAGGCCCCCCCTCCCTTCAATAGCTCCGATTTGGACCATTGCAGTGCCATCCCAAACTGCTTTTGTTTTCCACATTTTCACATGTGCTCCTACTGTTCCTTGGACCTTTGCTTAAGAGTAATTAAGCAGAAAATTGTTTGCAAAATTGTACGCGCTCCCCTGCTGACTATTTAAAACAGGTGATGCTAATCACCCAGAGGCTGATGCTGTGACTTGGCAGTCACAGCACGGCCAAGTTACCACTTAGGTTATGGGAATGAATAAAAAACCTTTGCTAGAAGTGGAGCTCAGTGATCAGTTTGTATTTTAATCCTCACATTGTATTACAACATAGCTATGAATCCTGCTAAATAGAAGATAAATAAATGTGAGAAAGCATTGGGGTTTTTGTTTGGTTGGTTGGTTTTATTAGATAAAAGAAGAAAGGAAAACTCTACTGTCAGGATCAGATATAATTTATACACAGAAGTAATCACAAGAGCACTTAGCTTAAGTCTGTCATGACTTTTGTGGGATATACAATTATTGCTGGAGACTGTGGGAGGATCCAGAGGTACGATGAATAATATTGCAGTTACTGTGGATATTAAAAGGAGATATAACTACCAGAAGGGTCAGTAAACAAGAGAACAGAGAATAGGAAAAGTCCTATGCAATTTGTTCTTGGTGAGAAACAGATGAGTCCCCGTTCCTTTTAGGTCAATGAGTTGTTTTTCTATAGTTTCTCCCTGCAGTCAAGAGAAGTTTTAGGCAAAATAGATGGTTGCCATAGAAGCAGATGGCTAATGGCATCAAAACAGTCACACTGCTGCCCATGTGCCTGATGATCCGCATGGGCTGCTGTCCCTTCCTTGTACAAGGCCACGTTTTGGGGGGTAAGTAAGTGGTCCTTATTCTCCTCCTGTCTTCTCCTGCTCCAGCACCACTGGACTGAGCTCCAGTTGGTTGCACTTCTGCAGTCTTGTGCACACCTGCCCACGCTCGTGTCACCTGTGTCTCTGGACTCCATACTTTATCTCTGTTCCTGGGATTCGTGTCCTGAGGGTTAAGGTAAGTTTCACCAAGGGAAAGGTTTCTGGGAAACAGGACTTTTTCTGATAAATGACCTCTCCACAAATTCCTGGAGAACTGAGGCATAGGAAGAGGAAAATGATGCAGAAAGGGATAAAGTAATGGATAATATGGGAGGAGAGACAGCAAAGACAGGGTGCTGATACTGGTGGGGGAGATAAGTGAAAAGTGTATACCGAATCTGATTAGGGAAGTGGATATCATGGACTTATTTAAAGGAAAGAAAGATCCTTCACATAGGTCTATACTACTTGTCAGTGTTGTCTCAAGTCACTTTTTATCTAAACTGAACCTCAAGAAGGGCCTTAAATCAATGCTTGTACATGCTAAAAAAAGGCTGTTATCCCTTAAGCTCACGCCAAAGGCTTTGTTGTATTGTATCTTGCCTGTCTAACGGCTGCTGTGGGGTGAAATCAGGCAGGCAGCAGGGCAAAAGGAGTGACTGCATGCTGGCAACATGAACACACCAAGCAGGTCCCCTGTCCCCAGCCTGCTCCTGCTCCAGCAGCGCGGACTCACCGTCCTGTGTCCTCTGCTCCTCCGCAGGAAAAGTCCCACAGAAGAGCATTCCCAACGGCCACAGGCAATCAGCTTATATCAAAGCAGGAACACCGAGTGAAATAAGAGATAATTAATGTGGTGGTTAAGCAAAGAGGTGAAGTGACCAAAATGTAGGTTAGAAAACCAAAGCACACAAAGCCCCCAGGGTTATCCACCGACCTCCATCTACTGTATTATCTACAGATCCTAATAATGTTGTGTTTGACCAAGAGATTTGTCAGATGCCAGTGTGTCTTGACAGAAGGAACGATTAGGGTATGAAGAAATACGCCTGATAGCAAGGAAATATTCATATCTCTCTGGCCTTTGCTGGACATCAGAGGTAGCTTTTAGCTGAATTTTCTTCTTGCTGCAACTGTATTGTGCAAATGTAGGCTTTCTTTTTGATTGCTGGCCTCTGATGATGAATCAATTTGAATAAATGCATTTTCCATTTCAAAAGAAAGTCAAACTTCTTCTCATTCCTTCTACAGCATGCACATTTTTCTATGAACTCCTTCCCCTGATAATAATTTGTTATAGTGCTATTTCAGTAATGCACATACAAAACAATTATGGAATGTAGTTGCATATTTTATATTATTTTTGGTCTTATTTTACATATCTGTATGATGAAAAGATAGAGAATGCAATGCCGTGAAGTTTTACAAATATATTATTATACCTGATAGCTCTTTTTGCATTTGTAGGATTCAATCTTTTTATTTTCTCTCATAGAGTGTCCAGTTTCCCATTGTAGTTGTAGGCTAAGTTAGTAGCAATTATCCTTTGAAATTATTGAGACTGGACAGCAGCCCGATTTATAGTCTCTTTACAGATTCATTACTAGAGCATTTTATACATTCAGTAGTATATGTACATATTATATATAAGATTTTCAGTAGTGTAAACTCCAAAATCAGTTCCAGGACTTTTTTTTTAAGCTATCAGATGCAAGAAAATAGAAAATGTGTTATGATGTAATTCAGTCTTTTCTAGAAAAAGACAGCAAACCATTACATGCCAAAACCTATAAGTAGTTAATAAGTTCTCCAGAATATCTGAAATTTTGAGCAGTATTATTCTGCTGGAGACTCAGGGCAAAATAAATGTCTGCAATGCCACAAGAATATGTTGGCATTTAGCATCACTCCATCCTCAATCCGGATCCCCAGTACCCTCTGCAGCTGTGTGGTTGAAGAAACTTTTTTCATAATCCACAAACAATAAAGATATCAGTACTATTATTTTAATATGTTATAAACAATTCTCCCCATTCTTGCAATGAAATATATTTTTGCTAATTTTTTCAAGTTGTGGAGGCCTAATAGGTGTCTATTGATTAAGGGGGTCTTTTTAGTTGTTCATCCTTTCAAAAATAAAGGCTGGAAGTGCACACTATTCAGCAGTAGCTTGGGAAAAAATGCAGTGTCATATCTAGTCATCTTTGAAAAGATAATACATAATCTTTATGACAGTGGTAAGACATTTATTCTGCTATTATTTTCTTGTAATTCCTGATCTGTTGCTTTTTTCCCACTGTGAATTACCGACTTTGATCTAACCTTGCTGATGGCTGTATTGTGTGGATGATGCTCTTCAGCTTGATCTTATGCTCTGCTGTACATTTTCTCATGTTCAATGAATGATGTCTCTTTTAACATCAAGAATTGAAAGAACTGAAAGAAGTAACCCTGTATCAGGGAGCCATAAAATAGATTTGTGTTTTGATAAACAAAATCAAGACTACACTAAGTATTCATGGATGGAAAGGTGAGTAAATGGCTAACATTTTATAAGCCTGTACTTCTCCAGTGGAAATACTGAATTGGTGCAGAATGAATTTTTATAGTTGTCTGACATTCTGAGTACTCAAAACTTCTCCATTGCAATTTATTTTCCTGCATACAATACTTTCTGAAGTAAATCCTTTTCATCCTGTCTTTATTATATGTTCCCCCTCTTAACTCCAGTAAATGCGGGGGCGTTAAACATCAATTTTCTATTTAAAATAGAATCAGCCTAAGCATCAAAGGATTGATTTTGTGCTGTCAGCTACAAAAAGACAAAATAATCCACTGTGTAGATAGCTTGTTTCCACCTCCTGAATGGGTTTGTTCTGAACAGATAATTGAACTTCATAAGGTAAAGCATTCTGACAGGCAGTAGAGGAAATAACATATAGATTTTTGAGTGGCATATGAGTTGAACAAGCATTTTCTCTAAGGAATTCTTACTCCTGTAAGTGGTGGCCTGTCTTTGGCCATTCAACTCGATGAATTATTCATCTAAATTTAACCAGGCTTATTTGACACAAACAAGGTAAATTGTTGCCTGTGTCTTTCATGTCATGACATTGAATTTGAGCAGGTTAAAGGGAGTTACTCATCATTTTACAGCTGTCCTCCAGTTCTTCTGTGTACCTGGGATCTCGGCACTTGCCTGTGTGCAGAATTTAGTGTGCGAGGTATGGTGTTAACTTACAGCTCCTTAGCTGCTCATCACCCATTCGCTGTGTGTACACTAAGTGCACATCAAGTTCAGGGAAGCATAACTCCATCTCGGAGAGGAGTAACGTACCTTATAAAAAGTCACGCTTTGAATCCCTTGCAAATGACTTTGAGAAAGTCTCATCTCAGAGTGTCCAGTGGGCTATTATCCCTGACAGGAAGAGAAATGTAAAAGACCAGATTGAGCAAGGTCATTTTGTTCATTATCTTTATGGTCATTATTACCAAAGAACTAGTATTTGGCGACTGTGATCCTCCAACGGTCTCAGTGAAGACAAGTGCACATATAGAATACCATATCACATATACATGCTATACATTTTGTACTGTGCTTGTTAAATGGTGAATACCTGCAGAGCACAAACTATGCCCATGTTTGGCAGCAAAAGCTTGAGATACTCCCAACAAGCATACTTCACTGCAATGTTTTAATTAACCAATAGTTGTTTTATAATTATCATTCACTATAGTCCTAATGTCTCTAATGTTTTCCAGGAACTTACAACATCATTGTTTCAACATTAGAGGAGTCTCGTTCTCATTTCATGGTAGGAAGAGTCTTTATTTTTAATGCATATTGCACACATCATTAGGCAACACTCTATGGGGATTTGGTGAAGAGGAATATGTCGTAAGTGCAAGAAGCGCATTCTAATTTACTCAGTAGTAATAAGGAAAGTGTTATGTAGACAAGCCCCATACCATTTCAGAAGCAGAAAGTCCCAATTGTGAGTCTGTATGCATCCTGTATATAGACTGCAAGAGAACTTAGCCTTTAGCAGAATTTACAATGGTAAGGTTGACAATGAAAATACAATAAAGCTTTCATATTATTACTAACAGTTGTTTCCTTTCCTGAAGCATATCTTTAGTAAGACAGAGAGAAGAGTTTTGTTATTTATTATTTTTGCCTTTTTTCTTGGTTATGGTTCCACTGAAAGAGGAAATGGAGCTTTTCCCCTCAGCACTAACAGTGCCTGAGGAGAGGAGAGCTGCATGTAGAAATGCAATCAGTTGGCAGCAGAGCAGAGGCAGAGCTGATGTGCCTCTTGTTATAGCTGGTCCTTAGCAACACCTGAGGCTTCCTAACAGAAGATACCATTTATACTCACCTATAACTTTTCCAAACCTAAATAATTTGTTGTTTCCATGATGGATTTCTGATCTCAATATTGGTCTTTCACAATGGAAAAGGAGAGAGAAGTTTAAGATTTATGTGCAAATTCCTTTTGCTGCTGCCTAGGACAAAGGTCAGAGCATGATATGATATTTTTATTAGTTTAGGAGATGTACTTTCAGGTAGGAATAAATATCCTTGTGACAGCTTTTTGGGTTATTTTTATATCTATTTATTTATTATTTATTTGTCTTCTCTTGTGGGCTTATTTTATACATTCCTGCAAAGTCATGTGGGGCAAGAATTGGTGAGAAAATGAAACTTTGTTCTACTGATATGTACTCTCTTTATTTTTTAGAAATGAAAATCACCATTCACAGGATTTTTTAGAATTATATGCCTGACTGTGTGAAAATCCCCTTGTCTGTCAGACACATAGCAGTGCACAAGTACATCTTGGAGTTGAACACATGCCCAAGATTGGACCTTCGTTCTCACCAGGGTGTGGAAGGCTGAAGTGAGGATGGTAGTTCAGGCTCTGAGTGTGCCTGTAAGAGCTCAAAATCCAGCTTCTCAGGACGTGATGCTGCACAGACCTGGCCTCTTGGACCTTGGGGCTTCTAGCCTTGCAAAGGTCTTTGAGCTCATTGAGGTGTAGATCCACAGCCCCTAATGAGCATTAGCAGTGCTTTAATCAGGTAATGAATTTGCAAATTATTGTTACTGCATCTGGTTCCCCTGTCTGCAGGACAGGTGTACAGCTCCCACCTAGACTTGGAAGTATAGAATCATCAAATCATTTTGGTCAGAAAACACCTTCAAGATCATCAAGTCAAACCATAAACCCACCATGACCATGTCTGTCAGTAAAGAGAAGCTCTACCTGCTCTAGCTGCATAAGGGTAGGGTTGGTAAGTTCAGACTCTGTAGGTTTAAAAGTCAAGGTACTCTCTCTTTATACTTGCTTTCAATCTTCCTACATGGGAAAATGCTCCTCTGCAGCTCTGTGCCAGTGCTTTCTTCCAGGCTCCTTGTGTTGCATGTCAAGCCTTACCAGTACATCTGCTCCTTTCTGCTGTACCCTAGCAGGCTGTGTAATAAGCCATTAGATGACTCAGAATGACACCAGCAGCTGTGGCTTATTCTCCAAACTGTTTTAAAAAAGGATTTATTAAACTTACAAAATTTGATGATTTTTAACTCATTTATTTGTATTGTTATTTTTAAAGCTTAACCACCACCATCCTTCTCACTAATGCATTTATTTTTATTTTAATTTAATTTCAAAATTTAGAAATTAGAAAATTGTGTACAAGCAGTTCTGATTTCCTTACGAAGATTTTAATAAGCACACAAATTCATGATGTATTGATATCACTATAAGCCCAACTAACAACTAGTTTTAAATGTAGACCTGTTCTCAATTCTTGTAATGACTTATTTTCCTGATCCTATTTTTCTTGCAGTAACATTAATCCCTTGACAGGGACATAATTACTTTGCAGAGGCTGCAAGAACGTTCACTGAATTTTATTTGTATCACTATACTGAGCAAGTTTAATTCACCCCTTTGGTCAAATTGTCAGGGTTAATACATTTGTAAGAAAAATATTTCCTGAGAAACATCTGCATTATTAAAGATTATGGATAAACTAGAAAGAGGGCAATTTATGTGATGAAGAATAGTAGCACATTCTGTGAAAAGGAGCTTTCCTTTTGAATGATGACCTGCACAGGGCGCTGTGCTTGTGAACCAGAGCAAGGGCTCCTACTGAAACTTTCTGGGACTGGTGGTGGAAAGTTCTGGCCTTCTGGGTCTCTTGTTCTTTAGAATTTCCTCAAACTGATAAGTCTGGGGCAGCAGAACCTCAGACTAGCCAGCTCGCCCTGCCATTTGAATAACAGGCAATGAGTCTGGCTCCTGCTTTTCTGAGGTCAAGCCTCTTGTTAAAGTCCATGTGGGATGAGCTTGGGAAACGAACTCAGGAGGAGCACCACACTATCGCACACATCTTGCTTGTGGTATATAAAAAAGCTCAGATATATCCATATCACGCCGGGTACCGGTAATAGAGGCTGGTAAATATCTTTCAGTAACGACAAGAAATATTGAATCTGAAGATGTACAGACTGAAAGAGGCAGCTTCCATCAGTGTGACTCCTAATTGCACTATGTAAGGTTCAGTTCTGTGAGATCTGCATACGTTATGTACGCTGTGTGAGGTCCTGGCCTCGGATACCCGAGTACTTGATTCATCTCTTGGCTCAAAGATTTCTTCTTTCCTGATGGACAAATGAGCCTGTTTTGTATGGTAGAAAGCAAATATTTGTACTGTTTTACCAAAGAGCAACTAAATTCCTAAAAATAAATAATTAGGTAGGCAGAGAGGTAAATGGATCTGGGACTTAGCCAAGGGGTGACTATTGATATAGCTTTACAAAATAATCCTGGAAGCTCAGTCAGACCAATTACTAAGAGTATGTTTCAGTGAGCATGGCATAATTAAATTTCCCACTCGTTTTCCATATCATCTTGCATTCTTCCCATGGGAGTCAGACTAGTATGATGCACTGTAATACCAAGTAGATACAAGGTAATTAAAATATAACTGTAATCTGTGTCTGCAAGTGTGTACATTGTATTCTGTGAATAAAATACAGGATACATGGCTATAATTTCTTCATAGTCTATGGAGTATTTATTATTCATAAATGTAGAGCCCAAAGGTATGGCTTCTATTAAAAAAAATTATATCACTTTATATTTCCCTTTCCTAATTTTGATATATTTATAATTGACTGCTATGCTATACAAGAACCTATTTTATTTACAATGTATTATTGATCAATTAACTGTAATTTAGGATGGCATCTATGTTCTTCATTTTTTTAATTTTTTTTCCTGGCTTGTTTTTCTTCTTTCTATATTTTCTACTATACTCTGTTTGCATTTAACATGAAACATTTTTCCTGTTGCAATCTGTGCAACCATTCCCTGTGCACATTCAACTCTGCAACTCTTACTTCATGGATCAAAATTAATTTCTAATGTCAGGATGACAGAACTGACATTACTGGAATTATGCCAGTACATAATTTCCAATTTCCCTTTAATGTCATATCAGGCTTTGCAGGACTTCATAAAATCAAAGTTAAAGCAGAATATTGTTTTTATCTGTGCTATATACCTATGCTCATGGAGTTATGTTGTAATAATTATTGAATATCCATGGCAATGAGAAGAGGTGTGCACAAGGCTTTTACTTTTAATGAGAATTATGAAGAGAGAAATCTAAAATCATCTTACGCCAATTGTCCCGATTATTGTTGAAATTTCCATAGAATACAATGAGCTTAGCTCTAACTGAGGTGAAGTTCTACGACAAAGTCTCAAAGATCAAACTATTTTTCCTCTTGAGAGGAAGAGAAGAATTTTAGAGAAAAGCTTATCCAACTAAACATTTAACAACTACTCACATTTAACCTCTGTAGAGCTTGGAATATTCGATTTAACAATTCCTTAGCCAGGTTATGTGACTGGACACCTAGTCACATGGTATTTGTTCAGCAATGCAGTAGGTGCTTTTAAAAACAGTCTTCCTGACATTTTCACCAATACAATTCAACACAGGATGTCGGGCATCTCACAGTCATGGTTATTCATTTTTCTGTTATTTGACTTATTCTGCTTTAAGTCTCCTGAGCACCATACAGAAGTTCCAGAAAGAGTGATTGTCTGATGAGAAACACGACACCTTCTGCATTTTTTTTTTGTTTATGTCCATCTCGCTACTTCCATAACTATCACAGCCCTTACTTTTAACGTGTGAATTTATTTTGTTGTTCTGGAAACGAGCACTCCAGCACGGGGTATCCATTCTCTGTGAGAAGTTGAAGGCAAGGTGGTTGAGTTTGATAGTATGAAATATTTCTTCTGACACGTCAAAAAAAAAAAGTGATAATCCTTATGATCAATAATAAGTGATAACAGTCTTGAACATGACCCAGGTAGGAAGAGGTCTTACTAGCTAGAGTCACAGTCACAGAGTCACAGAGTGGTAAGGTTGGACGAGACCTCTAGAGGCCAACCCCATCCTGCTCCAGCACAGCCCTCTGGAGTGTCAGCCACTCCCCCCAGTTTGGTGTCATCCACATACTCACTCAGGGTGCACTCAGTCCCCTCGTCCAAGTCACTGATGAACGCGGTGAACAGCACTTGACCAAGTACTGACCCCATATTTATTTTGAAGGAACAGGATCTGAATGGTCTCAAACGGCATTTGATACCCAGGAAAACAATAGAGAAAATATCTTTTCCTGCAGCCATAAGTGATCTCACCCTAGCAAGTGAGTATGTATTGGCCATAATAATTGGCTTGGAATAACCAAGAGGAAAGTTCTGAAGGGGAGAAGATAGACATTATAAACAAAAGAGGAAGAATTATACTTTGATGGGCCATCTTGTATCTGAAGTCCCCAGGGAGAAGGCAGGAAGTAACTAGTATTTTTTCCCAGTCTTTTAGTCCATTTTAATAACTTATTAGGTTTAGCTACTGGGATGAGTGTACAAAACTCAGGAGCCATTTTCCCCGTATCTGGGAGAGTCAGTCCAAGAGCAGCGTCTCAAGACGCTGGGGAGAAAATTTCCTTTGGTGGGTTTGTCTCAGTAAGAAGCTGACTGGTCCTTACAGAGTGACCGATGGCTTCCAGTAGCTCCCAGATCTTACAGGCAGCACTCAGATTTGGCTCATCCTTCTTTATTTCTTACAATGCAGGGATGAAGCGTTGGTTCATCAGCGTGTGGCTGGCTCCAGCTTTCACTCCCTGCAGAGCAGGTGCTCCAAGAGCTAAGGGAGCTGCAGATTTTGCCTGGCAGGCCATACACTGCTGAACAGTTTGTGTCAGGTGTGTTTCTGCAGGCTGATGAAAACCGACTCATCCTTGCTGATTTGAGAAGCTCTTTGCAATGGACACTTCCAGCAGCGTGTTGTATTCCCGGCAATCCCTGTAAAAGGGTTTGGATACCAGTCAATGTGAAATAGCCCGCTACTGTGAACAAGAACTGTGGAGAGACACATAAACGGCTTGTTTTACACTGGGTCCTGCTTCTGCTGGAAACTCTGCAAATAAGCTTGAGTTGTGGAACCACGCTCAGAATCAGACCTCAGTGACAAAGTCATGGACAGGAGCAGCTCCACAAAGCCATTTCTACCAGCTCTCACCGCCTCTTTGACACACTTTGACAAAGCTCAAAAATATTTTGGAGGTGGGTGCTGCTGAATTCCTCCTTTTCTCTCTGTGAATACACTGTATCTTACAGTAAAACATGTTTTAAATTAACTATCACTGCTGACAGAAAACAGAGGCTAATTTTCTTTAGAGAGCATAATGTCTTAAGAGGCATAAATATGTAATGAAGTTTAGTCACTGCTTTGTATCATGAATATATATGGGAATAAAGAAATCTTTTTTTTTCAATCTAGTTCCAATAGAGAAGCCACTTTCTGCTACTGGGTAGCCTGAGGGTATCCAATCAAGCAGCCAGAATCACTCCTGAAACAGCGTGCTTTCAAACATGTTGCACATCAAAGTTTAATCGCAAATATCCTTTATATTGCTTAACAAAACATCTTGAAATGTGTGAAATTTAAAAATATTCTACAAAAGACACATTTGAACAATGCAGGAGAAACAGAGTTGCTTTTTAATGCAAAAGCATGGATCAAAATAGATGATTACACAGTGGGAGTAGCTTCTGATATAGAAACATATAGAACACAATCACAGAGATGTTACATCTACCTGCCTGAAGCCCCTTTAAGAAGCACTGAATTTGCTGAACAATATTCTGCTTTACTTATTGCAAGCATATGTCAAGTCTAGCTCAGAGTATAGCTTCATATAGTATACTATAAAAAAATACTGCAGAGTGTTTTCCCTTAAGCTGGAGGATAGCACCAATGACTCCTTGAGCTTCCTCACAGAAGGATTTTCCTTTCATTCTCTGCTTTCAGAGAGATGAGTAATACCTGTATGAAACGAACTTCTTATGCGGCTTGAGATGGCTTGTGGTTAGAAAGATGCAGAGTCCTTTTGTAAAACAAGTCACCTGAAAATAGGATTGTACAGGTGACATTTAAAATAAAGCTTCTGAAAGGAGAGGTTAAGTGTATTCTGGGTACTCACCAGGGAAGGGTTTTCTCCGCTCTGCTCATGTCAAAGTGGAGGTTTTATGAGATGACCAGACCGCAGGCTAAATAGAACTGAGAAAAAATCTAGACCCCCTAAGCCTGGCAAAAAGTCTCAAATCGTGTTGTCTCTAAATGTCAGAAACAAATGGGATTTTCTTTTTTTAATGTAAGGAGTACATAAATCTTGTAGTAGTCCAGGTTTAACGTGTGTTTACACAGGTCTGAGTGTTCTGACTGCTGCATTTGTGTCATCTTCTCTGTGGGAAACAAAAAAAAGCTTAAGACATTTATAATGAGTGAGTGAATCTTAGCCTAAAATGTAGACAGGACATTATGAAAAGTGTTTAATGCCTTTGTTCTAGCCCCCTGAAAAGGAATTACTCATAGCCTTGACAAGTGTCAAAAAATAGCCAGCCTCTGTTTACACATTATTTTTGTGTAATATATGTGTATATAAATAACTTTTGTGTATAGTGTGCTGTGCGAAAAAAAAATCTAGAAGCAAATATATTTAAGCAAATCTAATGAATGGATCCTTTGCACTGTGCCCAGATGGCTAAAGTCAGAGCAAGCACTAGCACGTTTGTCCCAGATAAACTTTCAACATTTGGGCTAACTGGTTACTTGCAGTTCAAATTTTAGAAGAATTTTAACCATCCTGGGGAGAGTACTTTCATCAGGAAGGTTTTCCTCTGGTTTTCAGTGAATAAATTTAAAGACTAACAGAAATCAGGGACTTATTTATTTAAGTAAAAGACTGAACACATATTTTGAATTCTGAAACAAATAAATAGTAACTCTCCTTTCGCCTTCTGAACACAAACTATGCCTTAAAGAAAAAAGTCTTTAAATTTTAAGCTGAACTGAGAGACCAAGACTTGGGTTATAGGTCAGGTAAAATTTAAAACCAAGGAACTGCCAGGGGAGAAAATTAGCATCATTCACTTTCCCCCCCAAAAATGACAATTTAGAAAAAGATTATGCACTTGAGAGTTTTTAATATGTTTAATATGTACAGGACTTTTTTTTTTTTTTCTCAAGTCAGAGCAAATAAAGAAAAACCATCATATTTCAAAACACTTCAAGGGGTGCCAGAATTTAACATCTCCTGCCGTGCTCTTTCACTTCCATTTTCCTTTTCCCAGAAATAATTGCATGCCCTCAGGGAGAAGAAAATATGTAGAGAAAGTTGCTCATGGTCAATTTTTTGCAGCAGCACTCATCTGCCTAAATTCTTAAGTCTGCATTCAAATTACCCAATCTTATGTGAAGTGGAGGGAGGTTTTCAGCCATATTAATCTCATCATAATAGTGGTATTTAAAATAGTCTAGACGAGTTGCTCCCCAAAAATGCCACTTTCTTGCTACTGACTTAACAGGGAGCATCTATATCAGATGTAGATGTAGTTAGGTGAGGTGAGGTAAGATCAACTCCAGATGTTCCTGTTCTTGCCAGTCCTTCAAAAAACAAGTGACTTCCTTTTCTCCATGCATCAATAGCAACAATTATTATCCATAAGTCTGTTCTGAAGGCCCAATATTCCTGCCTTCTTTTCCATTCCTTTTAATAAAAGTCCACACTTTGGAAAAAATATCATACTGTAAGGAGTCAGTATTGGTGTTGTGAAATAGTCTGAACTCATAGTCTGTTTTCCCACCATCTTATTTAGGTCTATTCATACTTCAGGGCATTCATGCATTTATTAGTCAATCTTTTTTATTGTTAATGACATGAAAGAGAATGCAGAATCACTGCTGATAGCTTTGTGGTACAAAAACTGGCAAAAATGGGAGATCAGTTCAATCACTGAGACACCATCTGAGTTTTGTTTTGTTTTTTGTTTTTTTTTATTTAGTTATATTTCAATTTTTGAAAACAAGAAAGCTTCTCTTCTATAAGAATAATAGTATATTGAATAGACAAAACGATTTGAGTTTTACTCACCAGTCATAGACTGCAATCTCTGCATTGTGTCCCATAGTCCTGGTCCTTGGATACATGCCTTCAACAAGTATAAACTGCAAGATTGTGTGAAAGCACGATATATCTAATTTCCCTGAGTACTGTGTTTCCTTCTGAGAGAAACTCGTATGCATCAAACTTGAGAAGAACCAGGGTATCTTCCAAAGATTATCTTCTGAATGGCCAAGTGACCAGGATTGCACAATGGAATTCAGTATAGGTATTTACATACTGTGCAGCAAAAAAAAAAAAAAAAAAATTGATTACATCAGTACTTCATAAGGAAAAAAACCCCCAGGAAATAAGAAGTCTCCATCTAGGGAAGAAAGGTATGGAAAAAATAGCAACTCTCATATGAAGGGGGAGGCATGTTTTAAACAGCTTAATAGCAGGATTAACACCCAAAAGCAAACTAAACAACACAAGGTTAGTGTTTCTTTCCCTCCTGTGACACCTTTAAAGAAAGGCTCGACATCTTTCTGGAAGAGATGCTCTTGAGGGTCAATGCACAGGTGACTGGGTACAATTTGTAGTCTGGGTTTTTCATGAAGTCTCTCTAGTGGGCTCTAATGGTCCTTTCCAGCCGTAGAATCAATGAACCTATTAATGTCTTAGCGTGTTCTTTGGAGTTAACAAATTTGGAGTTAAATTACCTTTCCAGTCCTCCTAATTCACGCACTGCATTTTAGCTTCCTGACTGTAATTTCAGGTTATCCTCATGGAGAACGAAGCTGCTTTTTCTGCTGTGTTGACTTACAGTATGGCTCAGTATTAGTAGCTAAGAATTTTGTCATACTCTTTAGCTGGTGTTAACCAAGAAGGTGAGAATTAGTGATAACAAATCTGTAACTGGTTGGAGAATCTAATATTCTCTGCAGCTTCTCTATCTTTGAATGTACTGAATCTCTGCTATTTGCCTCCTTCTTCTTTTTTTCTTTTTTCCCCCAAAAGAGAAACAGGCCTGATTTTTGAGGCCTGATTGTTCATTGCAGTGGAAAGAAAAATGCACTTCTGCTGAGGAAACTGAAACAACTGTGCAAGGACTTTTCACAGTCGATAGTGTCACTCTGACAGTCTGGTATTTCTCTGACATCCCCTTCACCTTTTTTTCCGCATAATATTTCATATATAACACCCTTTTGGCATGACTAGTGAAGCATTCCCTAATTCTGCTTCAGATCGCTGCTGAAGACACCTGTGAGTAGCAAGTCAAAGGCAGCAGACATTCATTGAGATTTTCTCTATATTCAGAGATTTATAAAGAACGACTACAAGCTGCCCTCACTGAGAAGTCGTATACTTTTGTACAAATTCTTGAGCACATATTATATTTTCTTATTTTGCTGTTGTCATTATAGTCTTTTCTCCCTTTCTTTTCACAGTTTTATTTATGAATGAGGGCAACTAGAGAGTTTCACTGCCATCCATGATTCCATATCTGTGAAGTTCTGACAAGTCATGCTTTAATTACCAAAGAAGGCCTGAAGTTGAAAATCTCAAGTGGCATATGAAATACTGGACTTTCCTTACATTCAGTAGAGAGGAAGTCACTATGGAAAGCTACTTGGATCATGCTAAAGCAAATACTGCTCTGGAAGTCATTTCTTTGGGAATAAGAGTCTGTGTGTCTTTTATATTTTGCTCCATTATTATCTTAGTTTCATGCCCCTCTTTATTCTGTCATTACTATGAGCCTGCCCATGTCCTTCACTACTCTGACTCTGGGTCATACTAGCTAACTTATGAAGTAAGCTATGCTCTTGTGTTCTGCAGCACACTGTTATAAAGTCACAATTCACATCTTTTATCTGTATTGTCTCGTAGGACACCAAATGGTAGATTCTTAGCCATTCTATATGTGGGCACAGCTTGGGAAATTGAGCCTTCGTCCACTGCAAAGTTCACCCTGGAAAGTTTTAGTTCTTCATTTCGAGAATTCACTGGAATGGTATTTGTTAAACATTATTCAACTTTGTTTTGGTTTAGCTTTGTTCAGTCATTTATTTGATGAACAGTAAATCAATGTCAGAAAAGGTTTATGAATGTAATGGCAAATTGCACATCAGTTAATGAAAGGGTATGAAGAGATAATCAGGTTATAAATCAAGTCAGAGTTTCAGACAAAATTACAAACTGTGAGAATAAGTGTGACTGGTTAGTCATAGCTTCAAAAACTCATCTGTAGCTATCACTTCTTTCAAAATGTAGTTGTTCTTTGGACAAGAATTGTGTGCGTGTTTGGGCTTATGTTGTCTGACCAGTTTCTGATCTCAACAATTATATTTGCATACATCAAATTTCCTATGTTGTTTCACATTGTTCTGCATTGCTAAAGCTTCCATTAGCATGAGAAATGACAAAATGCTTTATTGGTAATGTAGTCTAACTGCTGTAGTTAAATGATGAGCAAATTATCTCTTCTTGTACATATACATATATGTATGTATAGCAACACACTATGGATGTGTTACTTGGAAAAGACATGAGCAACCTGCTCACCATTGGTGCATACTCAGCTAGTTAACAAGGTACACGACTAGTAAATGCATCCTGGTCTTTCATTGCTCTCTCCATCCTTTGCCTATTGATCTTTTTCCCCAAGACTTGTTTTAAGCAGGTTGTCACTAATCAGAACAAGATACAGTACTTGTGGAAAGGTCTGATATTGATATTTATATTTCACAAAATCACAGAATCATAGAATCCTCAAGGTTGGAAGGGACCTCTAGATGTCACCTAGTCCAACCCCCCTGCACACGCAGGGTCCCCTAGAGCATGTGGCACAGGGTGATGTCCAGGCGGGTTTTGAAGATCTCCAGAGAAGGAGACTCCACCACCTCTCTGGGCAGCCTGTTCCAGGGCTCTGTCACCCTCACTGTTAAGAAATTCTTCCTCAAGTTCCTGTGGAACTTTTGGTGCCTCAATTTGTGGCCGTTTCCCCTAGTTCTATCACTGGCCACCACTGAGAAGAGGCCAGCCCCCTCCTCCTCTCTCCCTGTCTTGAGATATTTATATACATTAATCAGGTCCCCTCTCAGTCTTCTCTTCTCCAGGCTGAAGAGGCCCAGCTCTCTCAGCCTTTCCTCATAGGGCAGATGTTCCAGGCCCCTAATCATCTTTGTGGCCCTGCGCTGGACTCTCTCTAGCAGCTCCACGTCCCTCCTGCACTGGGGAGCCCAGAACTGCACACAGTACTCGAGATGTGGCCTCACTAGGGCTGAGGAGAGGGGGACAATCCCACGATCCCCTCCCTTGACCTGCTGGAAATGCCCTTTTAATACACCCCAAGATCCCATTGGCCTTCTTGGCCACGAGGGAACAATTTTTAGAATTTAGATTTATTGTTACAGTTTGAATTTAAAATATTGTCTTTTGTCATATATTATCTTCTTTTTTATTCCTAGTGCCAGCTCTGTCCTGTGTATTTGTTAAGAGGAGTTATAACTTTACTCACTGGTGGTATAAATTCATCATAACTCGGGTTTTGATAAATAAGAAATCTCTGTGACCGTAGAAGGACTGAAATAATCCTAATGTAAAAACATTTAGAGGTTGATCTGTTTACTTTCCCAGTACCTAATAAAGCAAACTGTAATAAACTGATTTGCTCAAACTTTGATTATGCTAGCCAAATATGCAGGATCCTGGCTGCATCATTTCAAAGAGCTTTCGAGCTCCCTCACCTGTTTTTGTCAGTATCCTGAAAATCTCTTCAGTATATTTGAATAAATTGTATTTAGTGCAATGTACTCACTCATTCCTGCACAGTGAGATGGCAAAAGACTTTCTCCAGAGGACTTCTAGATGTAAGCAATCTAACTCTGTTGATTCTGATTTCCAGTCTTCTGGAAATATCATATCTGAAAGTTCACTCAGTTTGTTGGCAAGACATCTTTGTCTTTGTTAGACTTGATTTGAGCCTGAATGTATGGTACATTTATTATTGTGCTGATATTGGAGAAATATAAGAACTCTTCTCTTAGATGTAGCACTACTTGAGTTGGGCAGATTTTTCAAGATCCTTCTTTGATAGGAGAGTAAATGAAATGAAAAAGGAGGAAAATAATTTTTCATGCCTGAAGCAGTATGCCTAAAACATTACTGAATCAAAACAAGGTTGTCCTAGATACTATTTTTCCTTCCTGACTCAGACTAAAAGGGAAGGAATAGGAAATCAATGACCCTGGAAAACATATTTTTAAATATATATATATATTCAGCTAATGGAAAACAGAAGAATTCTTCTGAGATTTGATATTCTGGTCCAAAAGACTCGTCTTGGGAAATGTTCACTTTCAACGAGATAAAAACTATTATTTTCAATGCCACTTCTTTCATCAGAAAAGAATCTTTTATATCTAACTTTAGATGATTATTTATCTTAAATTTATCTTGATACACTGGAGCTAAAGACAGAACCAAAATTACATCAGTCATTCCTCTCTGTGCTTATATTGCTTAAGATTCCGTTCTAAAAATACATATATTTTTTAGAAGTGTTTGAATTCTACCTGAACAGGACCCAACAGACCATTTCTGACAGCTGGAGTATATCTCCTCAGAGCTAGGTCAGTCACCCAAGTGTAAACTCAAATTCTGAAAAAACACTTTCATATGTGTCCATCTCAGCATCTTATCAAGAAGAAGTTACACACCTAATTTTAGTTTCTCAGTGTCATTTTAAACAAATAGTACTCACCAGAAATAGTGATCATTTTAGCATCCACCTTGGAATGTAGATTTCTCCATCTGAGGGAATTTAGGACATCTTCTGGAAAAATGGTGAAACAGTCATGAAGTTTTGGCCGTTTATTTTATTTAATGGCAAAAGCTTGTGATTTTTCTACATGTTGCTACTGTCAGCTAGTTGGAACGCAATGGGAGCCAGTGAATATCTAGGTTTTTTTAAACTTTTATCATCTATCCTTAGCAGTCTTTTATAACATAGACTGTAACTCTTCAAGTCACCTATCTCCTTTACCAGAAACAAAGACAGCCTGGAGACATCTATGATCAGACTTCTGCTTTTTGGCTGGGCAATATTTTGAATGTATTTTGCCCAAAGTATATACTTACCATAAATGCAGAAATAGTCAAAGTAGGTATCCATGCACAAACCAGAGCTAAGAGAACATAGAGAAGCCAGAGCTGTTTGCACTGGGATCTGAGCACTGCTGGGCTCTCTCTTGAGGCTTCACCACTTTGATCTTGAGAGCTCAGATCCTTACAGCACAAATTACCTTATATACATGCCCTTGCAAGTCAAGAGACAGCTCTAATTACCAGCAAAAAAGCAAACACTACTAGAAAGAAACAAACTATTCCTAGTAATAAGCAAAGATTTAACAAGAATACTGAGCTACACACACAATGTCGTTTCAAAGGTGGAGAGATCTCCATTTGTCAAAGTTACCTCTATACCTTGCCTAACGTTTCAAAGCAAAAAAATACCCGTTAGCTTTTTGTGAGCAGGAAGGTTGAAGAGATGCATCTTTCTGAACCTCACTGCAAGGTTGCCAAGGTTAGGATCATACAATTGGAGGAATTTTTAATTCTCTATTCTTATTCTCATGAAAGTACAAGAAAGTGTTACAGATGATACCTTGCTGGTACAGAGACATTAGTGTTTATTTCTCTCTACTAGAGCTTTCACAGTCACATTTCATTAGTTGTTTGCAGTTACTTTCATGGCAAAGTAATATATCCAAATTTTTACAGCCTTCCAAATGATGAATTCCCAGGCCATAACCAAATTTCTTGTTATTAGTTCCTAAAATTAGTTGCCAAATTAGTTCTATCAAATGTCTACAATTTCAAGGACCATAACAAAATTCTGTATTAGCACTTGATCCTTCCATACGTTAATAAATTTTGTGGCAGTTCTATTAATATAGTCATACTTTTTCACTCTACATTATAAATAATTGGAAATTTTAAATAAGTTTGGGCTCAAAACTGATATTTGAGTAACAACAACACTGGTTAGACCCATACTTTCTCTCCTAGAATGGCCCATCTTGTCTCCTAAGCTCCTTATTCACCATAAACTTTTGAAATTATTTTTATTTTCTTAAATTAACTCCCATGTGGCTATAAGCTCTATTGAATTCCATGTTCAAAATCATTGTCATATTAAAAAAAACTTTTTGATGCTTTACTCTAATCAGATTTGCCTTACACAGGTGCTTAAAGATCAATAATACTTTTTAAAAGAACTTTCTGAGATTTTAAAAATAAGTGGAAAAAATTAATTAATTTCTGATCTCTTTGCCTAGGGGAAATAGTTTATGAGTTACCATGAATGCAATTATCAGGACTTCTGAGGGAGAGGAAAATTAAAAGAATATATATAAAACATCTCCAGAACGATCCAGACTCTTGACACATGAGATTGCCCTAGCTTTAACTCTTAGTATCCTGCAATCTCACATACTACAGATATTTTAGAAACTCCTTTTCATCAATCTTACTGCTTACATTTTTGTGTATTTTTTGTGTATTAATTTCGCAATGACTATGAAAGTAAAAGCTATGATTAAGTTTTTGAGAAGTCTATCTGAAGGTTCCTGCACAGATATTGGGCAATTTGATATAACAAAGAAGAAACAAGGAATGATCAGAACAGAACTTTGGTTTTAAAGTTAATAATGGTTTATCTTTTATATAAAAAGGTTTATATAAAAGGGAGAAATGCCACATTTGCCGGAGAGAGAAGTATTTTCTCTGAAAATCTAAAATCTGTTTAAAAAGTAATAAATTATTTTAATAATCACTAAATAATGTATATTACAGTCTTCTCTAATTATTAATCAACTGTGGACATGTTCACTTCTATGAGAGAGAAGGCCTCTGTATTATATAGCTTGCTGCTTTTTGATAAGGTTATACTTTATCACTGTTTCTGATTGAGATCTGGCCCTGAAGGGGTCTCTCTAGCCTTTTCTGCCTTCTTTTAGTGGGAGGTGAATAAGCTCTGTCACTATCCACGGCTGCAAAATCTGGAATGCAGATGCCTCCTCCTCCTCCTTTGGAAATGCTGCCTCTCTTCCCTGCACACACACACTTCTCCTGCAGCATCCTGTGATCTGTGCATTCCCATTCCTTTCCACTAATTTCAGGTTCCCATTGCAGGATTGTATCCTCCTCTTCTCAGCTCCCACTGCGTGTATAGTCTCCTTGACTTTGTGGAAATACATCTCCTATGAGCCAGCCTGGACCAGCTGCAATATTCTTAAGCTGAAGTAGTGCTGTGCAGAAGCTAATAATAATCCTATTAATCTACAAGATAAGGCTAAGCGTCTTGAGCACAGCACTGTGCTGATAAGCCTATGTTGCTTCTGATTCCAGGGCTGACTTGGATGTTTTCAGATCATGTACATCTTCACCTTGCGTCACTCCGCAGCAGAGTAAGATGATGATATTAGACATTAATTTTACAGCTTTGTCACCCCTCAAAACTCTGGTAGCAACATCAATAATTCCCTCCTGCTCTCTTACCTGCAAATTCTTTCCTTCTAGGCTGCTTCAGCTATATGCCTTTAGCACATGTATTTCTAGAGCATACATTCAAATTTTAAAAAATAAAATAATTCTTACTGAAAAAATCTTTCTTCCTTTGAAGATTTTGTATATAAGCAACATCCCATCTATGATGTCTATCACAATTCCTGATGTAAAGCCTAATCAGAATTAAAACTTGGGGTTTGGCTTAATTGTTAAAGATGTCAAACTGCCTGTCACTCAGTTGGAGAATTTCCTTTTAATTTTGACAGATGTGAAATCAATTTAGACCATTTAAATTCCTCTTGCTAATCCTTATACTTCCCTACCCTCCTTGTTATGACAATGTTTCTCTTGTCTCTTCCAGAAGAAGCCAGGATTTGCACATAAGAACAACACAGGGACACGGAATATAGGCATGTTTCTTCAACCCCGTCACACACCTCTCGAGGGGCATCCGGAATTCTTCCAGATTCTGGGATTAGTTGTGCTAAACTCAAGAGATCATTTCACAAGTAAAGGAATTTATTAAAGATAAGAAGTAACAGAAGCTATGTGGCCTATCAAAACTCACTCTTCTCTTAGCATAAGTGCAGGCTGTCTTGACATGACTGCAGGCAGTGATGATTCTGCTGCGCTACAAGGCCTCTGAGAACAAAGAGATAACGACCCTGGGAACGGAGCAGCCAGGACCTGGGAGCGCTGAGGCTGCAAGGACACTCAGAGCAGAGAAGGAAAAATAAGAACTGTGGAGCAAGCGGAGGAGTGGGAACCAACTTCAACTGTGGGACAGAGAAAGCTCAACAAGATAAGAGCCAGAGCACCTGTAGTTTGATTAGAAGGATGTGTGCTTTTAGCCAATCATTATGTTAGTGCGCGTGTGGCTTGTAAAACGTATATAAACCGCTGCGCTTTGTAATAAAGTGGAGAATGACCATACTCACATTGAGATTCCGTCATTTATCCCGGCGCCTCTCACTCTGACAAAGCTAGACTAAATTATCAGCACCAAGCATTCTACAAAACTACCAGTACAACAAAGATAAAGGTATAGTAAAGCTATAGAATACAGCAAGAATGAAACAGAATATACCTATCAGAGCATTACAGTCAAATTACAGGTGGCTGCTCCCTGTGCTTGTGCTTTGCCTCCCAACACAAGCACTTGCTCTCACAACTGAGGCCAGTAGGTCTCAGCCTGCATTGAGAGGAGCATTGCCAGCAGGTCAAGGGAGGGGATCCCGCCCCTGTCCTCAGCTTTGACCATGAGAAGCCACCTTCACACTCCTGGACTCCATGTGTCCACAAGGAGTTTGTGTGCAATGCTCATGCACATTGTGCTTTTGCACAGCTGGCATTCTGATAAATACCTCTGTGAGAGTAGAATAGAGAAGTTAACTGTTAATGTTAATTGACAATTAATTAACCTGTCAATTAGCATCATAACTGTTCCCAAATATTTCCAGAAGAGAAATTCTCTGGATATAAGAAATAAGGAAGTTTTTTATGGCTTGTGATTGAGCAAGAGTTCCTATTGCAAGTTTGCCTGTGGTTATGTATATATAGGCTAGGCATTTATGCCACACACACCTTCTGCTGTGTCTAATAAGGTTCACACAAGGGCTCCTACCTGCCTGTCATTCATAGAGCTCGTAGGAACCCTCTCTTTTCTAATCAGCAGTTTGTTTTCATGAAACCTCTAAAAAACAGTTTTCTTCTAAAGACTCCTCCACCTAATTTGGCTGAGATCTCCACACAGTTGAAAGTTACAGAACATATGTACACTTCTGCAAGAGAGGTGTCAGCCCAGCTTCCTGAGGAACCGACATAAATGTCAGAACCTACCAAGTGAACAGTACCTACCAAGTGAACAATCAATTTACCTTGGGAATCCAAATAAAATCAAATTTTTTTTTATTTTGTCAGGCAAGTGTTAAATTTTCTGGCTACACAGAATAATTTTGATGAATATCATTTTGTTCTGTTCAAAGGAAGCGAGGGCTCAGATATGCAGCAATGGAGAAAGTCTACATAGTACTATGGACTTTCTGTGATCAGGAGTAGCTTATCTTACTTCCCAGGTCTGCTAGAGATCCCTCATGGAACCAGAGACAACGCAAGGCAAGGTTCAGAATGGATGTTTAGGAAGCATCACCTTTGGGATCATAATAATCTGCCATTGGCTCTGATCAGGTGATCCAGAGGGGCAGGGCCAGGCACAACCCATCTCTGCACGTGCCATGGAGGGGGTCTGAGCCTCAGAGGAAGTCCCCAGTGATCCTCAGGAGCTGGCTAGGGAGAAAGGCTGGGCACAGTCGCATGTCCATCCTCCCCACAGTCTCCAGGGACCCAGAAGACATGTTTTCATACGCTCTGGATACCTCCACTCTCATCTCCCAGGGCAAGGTGGCCTTCTGAGCGTGCTCTTGGTGCTAAGAAATCTCATGTGGGCACAGTGCTGCCCGCCTCCTAGATCACCACCCTAGGTTTTCTGCCCAGGTGCATTCCAGGAGGTGGAAAATGCACCATGTACTTGAGGGATGGCAGACCTGGCTTCCCCTCCCCACTTTCTCAGTTATTTGAGCCTTGTGATAATGGTGATTTATAGATTACAGAACAAAATGATACAAAATCAAATCTTGCATCTTCTCCAAATAAAGGGAGAGTTAGGCTCAGATCCCTCCTAAATTTCCTTTTCCCTGTGCGAGCACCATCTTGCTTCAACCACCAACATCTCTTCCCAAATTCCTACTGTCATACATAGATAATAATCATTAAAAACACACTCTGCAACATGTTACTAAATTTCATAACATTCTAATAAAGTTCATCTAAAGTCACCTTAAATAAATTTGCCCACTTTACTTGCACTCTTTACTATCTTTAACTATCTTTTGGTCTATTAACTTCAAATTAATATTGATCTTCCAGACCTAGGAACCAGGTCTGATTCTATTTCTATTCTTTTTGTAATCTAGCTAATATGTGAAAGGAGCATGAGATGTTAAATATAGAGAATGAGTATGTATAGTAGTAGTTAAAATATTACAATGATTTTCCCTAGATAAAGAGGATAAAATTATAACAGTGCTGCAGTTCTTCATTTTTTTAAGAGCTTATTTCCCAAACTAACCATTGGGTAGCATGTGCAGTATAAATTTTCTGTATTACAATGAGATTGAAGAACCCAAGTTAAATGCAAAACTGAATCCTTTGGGATAAAAGGTAAATCTTCTTGAGAAATTTTGCCTTCCAAATAGGAGGAAAAAATGCATCATGAAGTAGAAAGCAAAGCATCATAGCTCTTCTCTGGACTGTGAGAAGTCAAGATCTTTAGTTACAGAGCAAATAATACTACTCTACATTTTCCTGCAGTTCTTGCAGTTGCCTATTACTACCCAACCTCTTCTGCTTTGCTCTTCTGGAGTAATTCTAATTGAAATAGTCACACTGAAGTGAAACTCTATCAAAGTCATTACAGTTCTGCCAGGTGAGTTTATAAACCTGCAGTTGAAACTCAGTGAGAAATTGAAAGATTAAAAACAGCCAGTCAGTGAAATCTATTCTGACTAGTTGTACAAGGATCACATGCTCTTGACCCAGTCATACACTGGATGAACAGAGAGCATCAGAACAAAGCTTTAAAAAAAGTATATATTAAAGAAAAAGACAAATAACATTTTGACTCCTCTTTCCATCTGGCAGGTCATATGGTGTAATGTGCCACACAGGCAAGGGGGGGACTCTGGATGGTGCAGCCCACAGAAGTGAGGGTTGCTCTGGTGTGCTCCCCCGAAGTTAAGAAACCCTGGGTGTACCATGGCTGGAGCTATCACACTGTGGGATTGCCGTGGCCTGGAGGCAGATCCTCCAGCAATCCCATAATTTCAGAACAAACCAAATCAGCAAAGAAAGTGAAACCCATGGAGTTTTTGAGACACTGCAGACTTGCACTGCAAGTATCCGCTCATAGTGGCATTTTTCCACTCAGTGACTTGTTGGTAAAATCACATAAGTCACTTTGTGCAAGACTCAAACTTGTACAAGAGTCAATTAGCACAAAAGCCAAACCTGTACAAGTCAAACGTGTGCAAGAGTCAGTCCGTACAAGAGTTAAACCCAGTCTGAAAGGGTGCACTGGGGAACTTGGGGGGTCCACGTGATAGTGAGGAAGACTGTGGTATTGGGGCTGAGGGACTTGACTGTCCATGTGTGTCTGGGTGTGAGGGTGCTGGAGACAGTACTGGGTAGGCTGGATGTAAAAGGCCAGCTACTGGGAGGAAGGTCCGCATTGTATACTTGTGCATGCATATATGTATATACATACATATATATATACACATAAAGGTTGTCCATTAGTAGACTTTTATCCTGATCAGCCAGAGTGAGGAACAGGATGAGGCCACTAGTGCTGTTTGAGTTCACATGAGCACTGTGTCGTCTGTATGTGCTGATCTGTGCAGCCAGCACTGTCTCTATAAGTAGTGTGTAAGTGTGCTCGCGTGTGTGCCTATCGCTACCGGCTGCCTGGCAGCGTGGACAGGGAGCGTGGCTGCCTCACTGCTCTTCAGCTCCCAGAGTTGAGCGTTTCCTAACAGCAAGAAGCAGCTCCAGGGAAGCTGCAACTAGATCGTTGTTTTCAATAGCCCCTGATGGACCTACCCTGTTTGGAACCATTTGCAATTTTGGTCTTTACAACATCCCAAGTTGTAAGTTGTCCCAGAAAGGAATCAAGTGCTGTGGGGAAAAACATCTCCTTATGCTTGTTTTTGCCTGATGCCTAACAGCAAATTAAACTCAGGAGGAACAAGAGGTGTCTCAGGTTGCAAAGGAGAAGGTGTGTTTTGATGCTTGCAATGGTAACCCAAAGGGTCCCTTCCAGGCACTCTGTGATCCCTGGCAATTCCTGCTGGGAAGTCGGGCAATGGCTTTTCCTAGAAGATTTCATTAGCTGAGTACTAACATGCAATTTGCAAAAGGACTGTGGCATCAACACAGGATATCAGGAAAGCGTCATTTGACAGCCCATATACTATACACTATCAAGACCTTGCAGAGATCCAGATTCCAAATTCTCTTTCTGCAATAGCCTGAAATTCCAGCAATCTGTACAGAGACAGTTGTGTCCTGTTTGCTGCAACACATGATCTTAAGTAATTGCTAAATCTAGACAGTTCTACAGTGGTTTTCTAACTTCCAAGCACATTTGTTGTACTTTAGTAATAATATTATGTGAGAAGAACAACAGTTAATGAGAAATGTGTCTGTAGGTTTTGCTTAGTAGCTGTAGATTCTATAAGATATGCTTAATATAAAAGAAGAACAAGGAAGAACAACATATCAGGATAGAGCATGACAAGACATTAATTCAGAATTTGCAGAGAACCAAAATAAAACTATTATTTCTCCTAGCCAGACCTCGAAAGGAATCTTATACAGATTTTTTAAGGTCACAGCATAAGCACTTAAGCACTTGAAAAACTAAGTGGCAAAAGCAGATTATGTTTTCTTTTAAAATGGAAGATTATATAAGGAAAATTCCTCCCTGGAATACTAATTAGGAAACAGAAATCAACTTGGAAATCAGATGTACTAAACAGCTGTAGGTTAAATCATAAATATATAAGTCTCCAAAAAGTTTAAGATTCCAGTTCAGAAAAGAAACATATTTTTCTTTTCTAAATTAACTTAAAAATGTACTTTGAGACATCCTTTAGGAAAAAAAAAGTGGCAAAAAAGCATAAAAAGCGTGGAGAAACATCCTTCTGCAGTGTCAAAACAGATTTTACTTCCTTGTTAAATTTGAGTTCTCTTCCTACCTAACACTTTCTATCAAAACTTTATTTCTCCCACATCAAATTATAATTCTTTCTCCTTTTATTGCAATATAATCCTCCTTTTGCATTTATTCTATTAATCTGGTGTTACTACCCAGCCATTCTTCTATAAGGTTGTTCCTCTGTGTAGTCATTTAGTACAACTCTATGAAAGACACTCTCTCTTCCTTAATCTTCTCCTAAATTTCTCCTGTGCATATATGCTGGATGGAATCTATCTTATTTTTCCCTTCAAGTTATGGGTCAAGCAATGTGTAATAAGCACAATATAAGTACTTAAAACATTTCATAATAGGAAGTTTTGGAGGTTGTTGCCTCATTTAGGAAGAGTTACCTGGCCTACTAAGGTCCAGAAGCTCGGCTGCCTATTCTGCTGGGTCTCTGAGTTTGAAAATATTCACTGATAGAATACAGGCGAGTTAAAGAACATATGAGATCTAATGCAGGGAGCCCCAATATGCAAAGCACAATCTGAAATGTAGAGGCTTTACTGCAGACGATTTTATGAGAATTAGAGCAAGGAGGCAACCTGGCAAAGTCTAATACATTCACTGCAATTACTTGATTGTAGGCATAAATGTATTGTCTGAATCACGTAGGGCAAAACAAAGCAGTAATCTAGAGTTTGGTTTACAAAAAAAAAAAATCTACAAGTATCACATTTGAGATTAACCATCACAGGTATCAGTCAAACCTCCTCTTCCTTCCCTACACAGTCTGGAAGGCTGAACTCGGTCACTTTAGCTTTTAATCCTCTGACACATAAGAAACATAATTTTGCCTCCTAGAAGGGCCTGCTCCAGAGCTGAACATACGAGCCTCTCAATGTATTGCTTTGAAATAGCCCTTCCTCCTCTCCCCTCCCATCATTCCTGTAAAATAGGGATAATAAATAATTAAATAACCAGAGTACACACTCTATAAACCACTTGATAAAGAAATCATGGGGAAAAATATTAAGTAAATATTCATTACCACTAATGGATCTTTTCCATTAGTACACTAACCACTATGATAGGAGGGGAAATTTTGTTCCTCTTTTCAGTGAAGGAATAGATCTTCCTTCCAAGAAGAGGAGGAAGGGAAAGAAGTCATAATAGAACCAAATATCTTTGGAAAAGAGAAAAGAGAGGAAGAATAGGGGTAGGAAAAATTTTCTTTCTTCTGATTCAAGCATTTACAAAATGTCGACTACAAAAGATGAACAAAAGCAAATATGAGGATGAGGAAAATTACTCATTAGCTCACTCATCCCAATAATACCACTATATGCATTATTGAATTTATTAATCTATTAATGACACTATTCTTATTGGAAAGCTGTACTTATTAGGTAGTCCTCAAGGCAAAATGCAGAGTTCTGTTATTTAGAAGAATAATAAGGGAATTTAGTGAGTTCAATCAATGGGTATATTTGTGGAGGGAAAGACTTAACAGTGTTCATGAATTGGAAGGCCATAATGATAGCCCTGGTTCCTCCTAATTCCTGAAACCTTTCTATCGCTTATAAGAATAGTGGGAGATGTAAGAAAAAAAAATGTAAGACAGATCTCAAGTCAAACCATGGATCTGGACATGTTAGTGATAGGTTAAACTTTGAAGGCTATCTACTGGGAAGAAGTTTTCCAGACTCTGTCACAAACTCTGGTTGACCTGAGTGTTTGCACAGCTGAATTGTTAACCTTATTTCCTCTGTAATGCATGCTTCAATTAGGAAATCTTCTCTTGTGGAGGTGCACAGGATGGTCCCATGTTTACAGTGACTCTCAGTACCTCTCAAAGAACAGAAGAAAACATCTAACTGAAGAAATGCAGTCTGGTACCATCAGTTCAGCATGTGCATAGATGGGCCAGCAATAGCATTGCTGTAAAACAGTCAGTGGAGGATTATTCAGGAAAGGCAAGATGAGCACTGAGCAGGGCAGGTAATATTTTTGTAAGATGCTGCAGATTTGGTTAAGAGCAAATCTTTCCTCAGGCTTGAAAATAAGGACTGCAGGGGTTTGCACATAAAGAATAAGTTAAATGTATTTGCCTCTGTGAAATGATTTAAGAAATCTATCTTGCTATAAAACAAAAACATCCTGCCACATATTTTTTAGCTATAACAGTTCTTGGATGTGCTTCATAAGGAGCCCCAAAGAGCTCTGTTGGCATAACTGAAGACACATCTCATTAAGAATTGGAGAGGATGACAGAGGAGCAACCTGGTCAGGATGCTACGTATGCCTTCTGTGAAAATTGCCCCTGTGGCCCCTGACTTGGCCCTCACTATTAATTGATAAATAGGCATTACAAGACTGTCATTTGAGGCGTATGCTCATTGATAAGCTGATTGATGATGAGCTTGAGCTACCAGAAGCCAGTCCCTGCCTTAAGGTAGCCAGGCAAAGAGCACATCATGACCCAGAGCTGTGCAGCCAAATCAGTCCTGTGTCAAGCCAGAACGATGTGCACCCTGTGCCTTGGATTGTGCCTAGCTGGAGCAGAGCTGGAATACACCAGCCCCAGACACACGCCTGCCCCTTCAGAGCAAAGGCAGAGAAAACATATGTCAGTCTGCAAAATACCATGTAGACAGTCTCAGTGGGATGTGGAACAAAGTGAGCAGTAGCAACTCCTGCTGCCCATCAACAGCTAGAATTTAAGGCACGCTTATAAAAAGCAAATAACAGATTTAAATTTCTCTGCAAATAATTCTCCGCATGTTTCTCTGAATGTGCATATATCACCCTGGCATCATCTATCAAAGGCAAACACTCACTAGAGATGAGTATTTCACTTATAAGCATCCTCTAGTTCACATGAGTACATTTAATGAGCCATCAGAAAAAAACAGCACATCAAGACTGCTTTTACATAAGCTAAGAGGCCACATTATTTTATGGCTAATCCCCACTCCATCTGTTTATATACTCAAGCTGAAGAATGAATCTGAAATGAGGAAAGGTTTTTCTCTCCTTGTTCTCTGCTAAAAAACTGATTCTACCAACTAAACCCATCAGGAGACTGGGAGCAGCCCTCTGAATCTGGTGCTGAAGCAAAGCAGCAGCCAACATGAGCACAGGTGGCAGATTAGGCCATAAAACACTTGTATCAGTGTCTTTTTTGGAGGAATATTGTCATTTTTTAGTACAGTGATGATAATGATTAGGAGTTGGTAGTAAATTATATTTTTTCAAGACTGAATCTAGGAGGGCTAAACACCTTGCAAAGTTATTTCTATGGAGATTCCTGATGACTTGCTGAGTATTTTTAATAATTTATGCCTCTTTTTTAAAAAAAAAAAAAAAAAAAAAAAAGAAATTGAGAACAACAGCGCTCCTGGAGATGGTGGCCATTACTCTGAAAGGCTGAGTCTGCTCCAGGGCTGTCTTACCACCATGCTGTCCTTTGGTGCAGTTGCATAATATTGAGGCATCTTCATTTTTTGTCAACAAGCCCTTCACATTTTCTAGATACTGAAAGAGAACTTTATGACAAAATACGGCCCCAAGTGGCCTTTCATACATTAGTGAGAATAAAACCTTGAGGAACATCTTAATTAGATCATGTTCTTGAGAGAACTCCCTGGTTTCACAGGTCATTGTGTTTACTAGTTTTCATACAAACTGTGTCTACCAAGTACACTACAGGTGTTATTCATTTTTCCCATTCTATTTTATTCCCCAGAGTGAGTCAGTGCAAAAGCATGCCATTGCTTTGTATCATGCTTAGGGCATGAATTTTCACACTGTGGTTATAAAAATATCAATCAAAATATCAAAAATATCATCAAGTCTGAGATCTGCGCTGAAGGCGCTCCACACAGGTAAAGAAAGTTACAGTTAAACACGTGCTTTACAGCTTCGTAAGACAGCACTTCCCGCAAATAATAATAAAAATACAAAATAAATAAAAGCAATCCAACCAATCATTTTTGTCCTCAGATTGCCTTTGAACTCTTGGCATAAATGCTTATGTGACTACTTGATAAGCCAGGCTGGGGGACTGCCCTGACTGATTTGCTTTTAGATAGTTCACTTTTCAGCCTGACCAGTACTCCAGTTCTGTTCACTAAAAGATCATAAAATTGTCCATGACAGATTGAATTGAATCACAGATAAAAAAATAACAAGACTAGTGACTCTAAGTTTAAATTCATCAAATAGAAACTCAGATACACCAGATTACCATATCTCTATTTGAAAATATGTAGGGATCTGCAAATGGAAAGGTATCGAAGGTCATATAGGCTGAAAGTATGATGCACAGCCATCTGTATTCATAGTCAGTGTTCTGGTAGGGGACCTGCTCCCAGCATGAAATATGGCAGTCTACGGCAGTCACAGTTCAGTAACAGGTTACTGCCTGACACACTAGTTATCTCCCACGGGCTATTCTGCTAAGATAAGAAAAATTAGTCACTAACCGGGGGCCATGGCTGTCTGCAATCAGGATTCTCATCCAGTGCCTCTGCTAAGGCTCCCAAGCGACTTTCCATTGAGGCAGGACATCATCTGGTGCCTTGGCTGGGGATTACTCACATATGCTGCACACATATGTCTAATAGGCCTCTGGGGCATGCAGAAGGCTAGTCCTGTCACGGAGCCTCTCAGTGTTCCTCTGTGACACTGTTGTCTGCAACAGCTGCCAGTGCCTTGGGGTATGGCCAAGGAGAGACGTGACCATCAGAAACACGCACGAGGAAAGTCCCATAAGTGCTGGAGAGTACCAAGGTTGTGGTTCTAGCCATTACCTCCTTGGCACGCGTGAAGCAGCACTTTGTACCCATCCACTCTGGAGCCAGTTGCAATCTGGTCCCTGGTAACAGCTTTTGTTCCTTTGCTTTCTTGGAATAGTCATGTAATGGAGCAAATAGGGTTCAGATGAAATTGCCGGCTGCCAGAGTTGTTAGTGGAAAGATCAACCATGCCATTCCGCACTTACTTTCTTTCCTCCTCTCTTCTCTGGTGATTAAATGTCAACTCCGTTCTTTGTTCTCTTCCAAAGGAAGCTAATTCTCTCCCCCAGCTACAGCAGTTCCCTTTAGCAGCACAATGTGATGTTGCCCAAACCTAAAAACCCTTCCAGCACAATTCTTCCTCTGCTGCCTTCCCAGCCCTGCACGTTACAGCCTAGAGAATTGGCCAGGCGCTGGGTTTTTTTATGATATGTATATATGCCACCACAGGACCCAGATGGCTAAACAGTTGAGAAAAGAGGAGCAGTGACTGCCCAGAAAAAAATCTAGTATAATACTGCTAGAAGACCAGAAGCCAAGTTAAGCATTAAACATGGTAGCGCATGCAAAAACCTGTAGTTTCTTCAGCATGTATTCCATAAAGCTAAAATTTTACTAAAAATCTCCCCCTTTATAGTATAAATCTCCTACTGTGGTTTAGGATTAGTGAACTTTTTTAAAGCTAATCTTGGTCAATAATTTACAGTGAGCAATCTCACTGAATTTCAGTTATGGGCTATGAGAAGAATCTGAGGCAAGGTCCAGAGAACACCTACCTACCAGAAGCTTGGCAGTGGAATTCAGGAGCCTGAAGGATCCAAATATCCCACTTACCTCACTGGAGTAGTTGAGATACCAAAATATTGCTTTTGTGGCTGAAGTACTGCTTTTGCATTGGCCCAGAAGAATCAGTTTCATGTTTGAGCTCAGCAAGCACATGGCTGCACTCTTCAGGCCAGCATCTTGAGTCTGACCTTTTCAGTGATTAAACCTCCACCTTCTCAGTGGCTCCCATCATTTGTAAAACACTGAGCTGCCACTCTTCTCCATTCAGGTTATCTCTTGAGAAGAGAATCCTTGCTATTTATGTCATAGTGTACCAAGCAGACTTCCTTCAGATTGGACTTTCTGGACCTGTCTTCTCAGCTCTAGCCCTGACCAGGAGAAATGCTTCTTAACCCCATGTTTTATATCAAGGAGGTACCTGCCACCTCTCCAATTGGTATGTGGCCATGGTGCAAGACTCTTAAGTCTGGAAGGAAAAGGATTGAGAAGGATCTTGCCTCTGGGCATAAGGAAAGAGCCCAAATAACTAACAAGAAAATAAGCTAAGAGTATAAAGTGTTTACTTTCATTTTGTTTATAATCTCATTAAAAATAACAACCATCACAAACCCTTGAACAATTCAACTAATTTTCTTTGTTGTTTGCAAAATATTCCCTATGGAAGACACAAAAAAGAAATCAAAACATCAAAGCTAGGGAAAGTTTTAATAACTGGGAATGACACTTTCTAATTGAAATGTTTTAGAAATATTAATGATGGGTTTCAGAAAGCACAGCACACACAGAAGAATGATTGCATCTCATGCTGCTGAAATCTCTGTGGATTTTTCTCAGGAAGACAATGCAGATGGCAGTCTACTCCAGTGATTTTATGCAAGATGTTTTCAGAAGAGGAAATGAAAAATAACTCAAAAAAGTAGTTTCTTTAATTGAAATTAGAGGAGTGAAGATAAAACATTAATAATTAGGTAAGCTGAATTTTGGTAATGTTTAAGTGCTTACATATCTCACAGTAGTTTGAGATATAGAAGATGACCTAAATTTCTTAGCCAATCCTCCCGGCTATGTGTCTATATCTTAGGGATTTGGAGTATGATCAGAATACAAACAGTTAAATATTGTCATCAAACTGCTTCAGTACTTCCAAATGCCATATGTAGAATGAATGGTTGCCATGAAAAAAAAAGTGGAGAAGACAGCGTGCTACAGCATACGGGACAGCAGTGATATTCAAAGGCCTTTTCAATTAATGCTATGCTGAACCTCAGTATGTCAAAGGAAAGATTACAAGGTTCTCATCCCCTCTTTAGCAGTGGGCTGTGTTGGAAATCTGACTTATGATCAGCGATCAGAGCCAGGTCATCAGCAGAAGATGTACATATTGTTACTTTGATCCACTTGCTTTGGACCCTCTTAAGTCTTTTTTGAAGAAACAGAACAATAATTTGTCATTGGAAAAACAAGACTTGTTTTGCAATGAAATAAGGGAAGACATAGAAGATAATAGTGATATGGGGTCAATACAACCACTTACTTAACAAAGATATTTCCTCATAGGAACTAGACTGCACTAACCAAGAGTAATAAATGTTCCTTTGCAACATGCTTTCTAAACGTGAATCATCCAAAAATCTGACATTTAATAGCTCTTGCATCTATTAATTCACACTGACATTTCTTTTCAATAAAATCCTAGTCCAAAAAACTTCAGAGGAAGGTTTTGTATTACCTTCACCAAAGTCAGAGACTTCTGTATTATATAAATCAAAAGGTCCATATCCCACAGTCCTTGAGGAGAAAGTCCTCACAATTTTGTAAGCAATTAATCATTAATAGGTTAAAGTGCTGTTTTTCAGCTTTCTGGGGCAAGGCGCAGTGCGTCATTAAGATGACTCATAATAACCTTAAGTATATTCATCTGACTATATCCTTTATTTTTTGGTTTTGCTACTGCTTTATGTCACTCACATCCATTAAGGAAAAATCCAACATTATTCATATGTAGTTATGAATATATACATACATGTTATATTTTGTGGAAGAGCTGAATATTGACCAAAGGACACAGATGTTTCATCTTTGTATAAATTTCATAATAAGAGTTGAAGTAAAATGGGACAGAAGAGACCAGGTAATAACCCTTCCCCGAAACAGAGATATATATATATACTCATGATACTTCATGGGGTAAGTTGTCATCTACAGCCAGAAGCAGTGCTGAAGATTGCAAGGAAATTTTTTCACAGCACTAGATAGGATTAAAATGAAAAATCAGAGATACTTGCATGTCACAGTCCATTTCCAAAGAACTTCACAGAAAGGAGTACACATTTAGTAAAAGAAAAAAAATAGCCTGAAATAATTGGGCTTTAAAAATATCATGAACATTAAAAAAAAGTAAGTGTCTGTAAAGCAGCATGTGTAGTACATAGTCTGGGACTCATCTCAAAGTCAGGAGAGTTGAAATGGTAATTCAGCACTCATGCAAGAGTCTTCTTTGCATGAGTACTTGCAAGAGAAAGCTCTTAGAGGTGAAAAGACATGAGAGTGAGGAGGATCTTTTTAATCAAAATACGAAACTGCCAAAGATCAAGCTGTACCATTTTTTTTCTATCAATCTATTTATAGCATAGCTTTATCGGAAATAAAGAATATAACCAATTGAATAAGTACTGTGATAAACAGTGCTTCAAAAAAAAACCATAGGAAGAGGTGATTGCCAGAGTACCTAGAAATGAGTATTATTTTGCATGCATTTTGGATTTGTGTCCAAAGTGATACTAATTTAAATATGATGTTTTAACAGGATAGCCATGGGGCCAAAGCTCTGTTATCATGATTTTATGGAATAATGGTTCTATCTCTTCAAAGTTGGTAAGTTCACTCTTTCTTCTAGCAAAGAATTCCTTTAGTGTGTAACATTTTTGCTATGACAGTTACTTTTCCAGGTAGTATGCTGTCAATCTAGAAAATAGAGACCGAAATGAACACAACATAGAGAATGAGAAACAGTGAGATGGAGTACACAAGTTATTTTTCATCTCCTTGAGCACTCACCAATCATATTTCACAAGGTATTCTCTAGTCCAAGATCACGTATCGTAAAACCATTTCCCTCCTTTATACACTGAATTCCCAACATATTCTTACACTCATCCGAGTGAAAATTGTCTTGACCATGTGTTAATATACTCACATATACCCGAATTAATTGTCAGCAGAAAAATACCCTCATAAAATGTTATGATTTACTGGTTTTAACTGTAGTATAAGCCTCAACACTAACAGCATTAAAATCTTGTCTACTTCCAGACGTAGAACTATGTCACATATCTGAAAGAATACCCCTCACATCTAAAGGCAAATGTCTTCTGTATGTAATATTATTTGGTGCTTTCTATAATTAAAGTATTGCTGGTTTATTATCTATTTACCTTAATTAATTTGAAAAATCATTAAAAGTGCTTGAAGAAATTAATGTATTCTATATATTTAACATTCAGTGCATTAAACCAGAGCATATTATAAGTTTATTGTGCATTCATACACAAACAACTGTCTGTCTTTCCTGAGCAAAACTCAAAAAGTGTATTCACTGCACAGTTCATATTGATCTTGTGATTTCCCATTAGATTCTTATGCAAGTGTGTCTTAGCTCAGTTAATAATTCAAGTCCCCTTGAGTTTCTAGGATGAGTTACTTCATAATTGAAAAAATGCAGATGAGCTTAACAACAAATAGCAAGGGCAGGTGCTATCATTTCCATATTTCTTTAGGAAGGAGAGTATCACATTAAATAGTGAACAAGGGCTTCAGTTATATCCAAATAAATAATCTCCATAATCTATCCATTCATCTTATCTACCTCTCCATAAATTAAAGCAGCCCATATTATGGCATGAGTTTTTGAGCATGAGGGGAGGAAATATAATATATATTAACATTTGAAGGTGCCACTCAAAAATCTTTTGGACTCAGGTTTTTCAGTTTAGTGTCATGTGGACAATGATAGTAATTGTATAAATTTACCAGCACACAGGTATTCAGAGTTCAGTTCTGCTAGTGATTCACTGATCTGAAAGGTAGGATCAGTCACTCAAAATTTACAGAGAAGCTACCTGTACTTAAATGGCTGGTAATTCTAGTTTAACATAATTCAGTTTATTTTGATAGTATTCCAAAAACGACACTCATAATGATTTGAAGACGTTAAATGAACTTATTTAGGTAGCATGAATATTCTACACCATAGGAATGGTAATAAAATTAATAAGAATAATAAAATCACTACATAAGTTTACAGACATAAGTGTGAAGAAAGGATAGAAAGCATAAACCACCAACTGTAGCAAATGCCTCCTTCATTTCTGATGTTACATATAGGTTTCCATTGGCATTGTCTACCCCTGGCTAGTGACTTTCTGAAGAGCTGTTTTGCATCCTGAATGTCAGTGCATCACAGGCAAAATGTTTTAGAGCAGGTTGTGGAGCTGTTGTACGCACATCTGCAATTAGCCAAGTCTGTCCAATTTTACAGAGAAAGAGTGATGGGTTGTACAAAGTGATGCAAATCCCTGTGGGAGACAGCTTTATAGCCCCACATAATTTAAGGGATTCAGACTTATTTCCGCAGTTCAGACATTTATCTAAATAATGAAGGATACATAAGTCACTGAATTAAGTCTGTCAAGAAAAAAAGATATAGTGCAGAAGTAGAGAGGTGAAATCATTATACAATCCAAGGCTATGTCTACATTAGAAAGTTTTAATGGGAGCATTTGTGCTGGCAGGCATTTTCTGAAAATGCAGGCTGTGTGCTTTCTTCCACCTGCGTAGTGCATCATCATGCAGATTTAATAAATAAATAAATAAAATCTTGCAGTTTCACCCAATAATTTTCTACTCTTTTTTTCTCTCCCACATTGCTGTAGCCTCAGATGAGTCTCAACACTGAGGACTCGTCTCTCTCAGAGCTGCAATACCTCACTTCCACAGCTGTGAAACTGTAACTACTACCTTAGAGGCAGTCAGTCCACCGTGTTGCAACTGTACTAATTAACCAAGCAAAAAGTGTTTTGCCTGACCACAGTTCAGGACTTTTTTGGCAATCAAGATCCAGGCTTCCTGCACCGAGACGTCAAAGTTTTTTGTATGTATAGACATCCACAACAGAAGCATGAAACTGCTCCTTACTATCAGGCTGTTAGTTTGAACCTGGTTGGGGGCTGATGAAAAGTTAAAATAGAATTGTCCATGTCCACATCTCCTGATGAAACCTTGCTCCTAGACACAAGATAATGTAAAAAGAATGGAAATGCTAAAAGAGGGGAAAACGCTCTAAAAACTGACATGGAGGACTTTTAGCCAATGGAATAAGAATCTTGCTTCTGCCTTCCGCAGCCTGCTGCCAGTAGTGTTTCACACAATCACAGAATGGCTGAGGTTGGAAGGGACCTCTAGAGATCATCTAGTCCAACCCCCTGCTCCAGCAGGGACAAGTGCTCACTTGGCAGCAACAGAGACAGACTGGATATGAAAGGTGGAACTTCAGACTCTTCCTGCACTTGAGGATCTTAGGCACTAATCCTCTGAGTCACACTCTCTCGCACTCTGTCTTCCTGATGTCATGAATCTCGCACTCCTGTCTGAACTGCATTGCCTCAAAAAAGTAATATGAACATTTTTATTTAGTTAGCTGTTTTGGATTAGCATAGAAGCGAAAGCACTTGTCCAGAGTATTCTGACATCGAACACAAGATAGATTTAAGTACCACCAGACCTGGACAGTCCCAAAGCATGAGGGTTTTATCCATTTTGGAATTAGGGCTCTACGATCTGCCTAATTCCTAGATTTGTTGCTTATATTCTGAGATATGACTCAAAAATTAGCCGCAAAAATCAGTGCAGAACTGAGAACTCAATCCAGATCTCATAACTCTCAGAGCAGTTTTAATTTCTGAGGTGTATTTCTGCCTGAGGGCCCAGAATGCTCTCGTTCCTGTAAGTCTCATATTCCGTCGTACATATAGATGATATTGTTCAATATTTTTTCATACACATATCTTTCAGTTCTTGTACTTTAATACTGACATCTTTTTCCTGCCTTTATCCTGGCTACAGACAACATCCCTTGCTAAATGCTTATTGCATCCCCTTTTTGCACATCTGAGAGCATGTATCATACTACCTTATTTTCAGTTACATGAGAAGGGTATATCATAGGGTTTTCTCTGCTGAGGCCCATCCAGAAACAAAATTAAAATGAATAAAGGTAATTGAAAACAGGAACCTTAAGACTGTACTGAGAAAAATTTATAATCTCTGTCCTAAAGACAGATTACTATAATATTTTTCATTATCATGTATGTGGATTAGTTTGTCCAGCTCTTAATATTTCAGAGGTCTAGTTGCTATAGCTTTGCAATGAGAAATGTAAATCAAGTTATATTGTGGGAGCTGTGAAAATATCTAAATGCATTTTTTTGGTAAGTATAAGGAGTCTTTTTTTTCCCTCAGAATTATTGTTTTAATGAGAATAGAACTGAATTATTAGTAGTTTGTAAGTTAACAACTATAAAGAGAGTGAAATGGAGGCAGGGGGAAGCAGTTAAGTGGTTGATCCACACTCCTCTCTCCTCTCTAAAATATACTGATAAATATACACACTTTAAAAGGAAAACTGAATTCAGTCTTTTTGTACTAGCCCATGTTTTGGACAGGTACAAGGAAGAGGTCAGTGTTTCAGTCTGTGTGAAAAGGTTCCTTTGAAGAGAGATTTACTTGAGAACACTTCACTCCAGTGGAACTCCTATAGAAGTGTGTGAGAACCAGTAGAGACAAGTGATTTGGCTAAACCGCTGTCTAGTCAAGTAACTGGAAAACAAATAGAGATTCAGCAGCATTTTTTTGTTTAATTCAGATGTAGGAGTATATGAAACGCTTACCTGGGGGAAATGATGCAAGATGCTGAGTACACTCCCTTTGAGCCTAAAGATTTTGCAAAGCAAGAAAGAAAACCACAACGGGAGAAAAAGTGGGAGAGTCATTACATGGATTAACTGAAACTGGGTGAAGGAAATCATAGAGAGGAGGTGAATGATCGTGTTTTTATTAATTCCTCTAACAGCTGTGTCATCAAGGGAGCAAGAAGAAAAGGCAGATGCTTTCCATTTAAGAAACGGAGCTACCAAAGTGAGAGTGTTGCATCTAAGATGCTGAAAGGAAATACCTGCAGGCTGCCCTAACCTCAAATAGCTCAGACAAGCTCGCAGAGGTGTCATGTTTTAAGCCCACTGGCAATGCTGGGCTCTGAGAGTAATATTCATTTACCTAAGGCTTGGGGAGTTGCAAGGTTATCACCCAAATGTGGGCAGGTTTCTGCTTTTGCACTAATTGGGTGGGTCTTGGGCATCAGGCACAACGACCAGTGCTTTCCTCCTCACTGCTAAGGAAGCCAGGCAGGTCTGGAAGGGGTGTCACAGCATATATGTAACCCAACAGGGTGCTCTGCAGAGACACCTGAGCTGAACCAGCCAGCTTATTTACCAGTTACTATGTTAATATGGCCTTCCACTTGCATTAATTATCCTCTTTGATGAAGAACTGCACAGAGTGGGAAAAGCTTTGAAGATACAGAGCAGCAAAAGGGAAGAGCAAAAAGCAGGGGAGAGAACCACAATGAGGCAACTGCATAGCTGGTTGTTTCCCATCAAAAACTCAGTCTTATGAAACATTTGGCAGCTAAAGATGCAGTAATATACAGTAATACTTAAATAAATATGTCACTTTGAGCTCAGCAGAATGTCATCAATTAAGAAATCAGGCTTTTCTCTTTTCCTTAAAAGAATTAAAACTCTCTTGTGACCCTGTTGCACGTTACAGCCTATAATTCAGTTGAGATTTGTTCGGGCCCATCCTATTTTAAGTGTTTATTAGCAAATGCTTCACTTCTGCCCAGTGACGCAGCACCTTCGGGAATCCAGGCTAACTCCACATGCATACCAGAAGAGTTTGTTATGAACATTACTATTACCCTGAAAGCCAATTTAATTCATAGTGCCTGAACAGTTAAGTGTGACTTTTGAGCACTGCATGTATCAGAGAATGATGCCTTTATAAGTGCTTCAGACAAAATTGTGTACTACGTGCTCTTAAATAAAGATATAGTCAAGATATTAGTGATCAATGTAAGCTGAATTTCTTTAACTACATGCAGAAAATATTAAGGAGATAAAATGTTGACATAATGTAATTGTAATCTGCATAAATTCAGAATTTCATGATTACATTCCCATCATAATCAATGGAGAGAAAGCAGCTTTGACTCATCTTTGACTAGAAAGGAGGCTGAGATGCCTAGGCTGGAAGGAGACACTCGGGTTACAAACACCTTATTGCATTCATCAGATCTACAAGAATTTACAGGATTCATCAGCTGAATCCTTTTGGTCTTCCCCTTGCTTATTATTCACCAATTTTATATTACACAACAATATTTTCCATTATTACTTGCAATGTTTATATGCATACTTCTCATATTCTGCAAACTATTCTTCATCATTCTACCTTCACCATTGTAGAAACTGAAAGCAATGGGATGGGAAAAATAAAAGATTATTATCTTTATTGAAAAACAATACCTCTCACCTCTTTAAAAACAGGCTTTTCCACTTGCCTATAATTTTTTCATCCAGGTGAATTAGCAGATACAAAATCACTACAGTTACAATGATCAAAAACCTATATTGACTGCAGAAAACCTATATTGAATGCAGAAATGAGTGGCAAAGATTGTATTTAAGAGATAAAATTTTGCTTGTTCTTATTTCTCATAGTCTTGCATTATACACAAAGTCATTGCATTATAACACATTATAACACAAAGAACAATTTATGCTTAAAATTCAAGATGCCTGATGTGCTCCAAGACTTAATTTGAAATTTGCAGAAAAACTTTACAGAGCATTAAGGTTGTTGTCGTAGATGTGTAGCATGAAATACCCAAGTATTGCACATATGGATCACCAGTTCAATGCTGGGGCACTAATCCAGGAGATTTCCACAGCTTTTCCAAGAGAGAGATATTCAATGTCCCTGTGAGGAACAAAAGGATGAGTGATTGATCAATTTTACCATCTGTATTTGCCAATAATTTTATTTATGAAGATCTGTCATATGTCTTAAATGGAATATTTTCTTCTGGACTGTGTTTGTTTGTTTGCTTATTCTTTGCTTAATATGCTTCTGGGTTGCTGTTACACTGCATTCTTTTCACCACGCTCCTTGAATACATATAATGAAATTAAAAATTTTCAGACAAGACTATTGGCAAAATTAACTTGATTTTATATAATTCAAATTCAACCCACGCAAACCTGAACGTTTACAACAGATCAAAGTAGAATCACTGCAGTTTTAATTTCTTCATCTTGGCCTTCTGTCACAACAAATTAAGTTAGATTTGCTGTTTTCAGATTTTTATGGCTTTCTCTGTTCTTGCTACTTAAATTAGAGATGCTTTTAATCTGTAACATGGTGTCTAACAACCTCGGGAATAAGTTATGACAGCAATAGGATTACGCTTTTGTGAAAACAACAGCAAGTCACAATCAATAAGGCATTCCACAATGTTACCAGCAAAAAAGGGAAATATGGATACCATTTGAGAAGTTAAAAATGGGATGACAATAATATATTTTATTTATTTTCTTTCTTCAATTAGTATTTTTGAGATTATAATTGGAATTAGAAATAAATACATGATTAATTGGGATAATATATTCAAAAAATTAAACCCTTTCTGGTTTAGATAGATGGCTTCCCAGAACTTCTGGAGAATATGATTAATATTTAGAAATATTCAGACTTTGTTAACAAATACAATCAACTAAATTCATTTTCTTCAATGCATTTGCCCTGCAAAAAAAAAAAAAAAAAAAGTTTGAATTCGTAATTGTGCCCTTTTAAAATGTGTATCTTTAGTTCTCACTTAGCTTCCTAACATCCCTATCACAGAAAAAGCTACTTGGACTCTTTGTGGCATTTTTATGATGTATAGCAACACCACGATGTTTCATCTGACAGCAAAATGACAGATCAGGTGTCCTTTGCTTGTAGCTACATGTCAGTGCTCAAGTGATTGATAATTACCAGTGACAGACCCCAGCCTGGAGTGGGAGGAATCGAGAGTCACAAGATGAGATGGAAATGACAGGGTAGACCACTTGGGAAGCTGTGAGATCACCTGTTATTCTTCCAGTGATGACAAAATAATAATAAAAAAAGTACATAGGCTGTATTATTTATTTATTTTCTCAGGATATATGATATCATAAACTAGAAGCTGCTCGTTCTGTTCATATTTGTGGTTTGTGGTTCAGAAGTTTTTGACAAGGAGAAATCATTGCTTGCTTCTTGCCTTACTGGCAGCAATTAGCTACAAAGGAGTGATAGAAGTTTCTGTAACCGCAGGCAATGGTAGTTGGAAAATTTATTAGACAGGTTTTTTTCTGATAATAGCAGAGGAGAGAGCAACACTTTCCCATCCTAGTAATACAATAACTCTAAGATTGCAACTTACTCCCAGGGACATATCACCTTTACGGTAAAAATGTTGTCTTTAAAGAAAGAACGTTAGCAAAAAGTAAATTGTGTAGAACGTTCCCATAAACCAGCAGCAAGGTAATTTTGTCTGATAAACAGGAAAGCAGAGCTACAAAGGCACTTGAGGCCCTCTTTTGACAGGAAATTCTAAGAAAAAAAATGTGTTGCAGCACTTCTTGACTTTGTGCTGAAGAATCATTCAAAACAGACAGAGCAGATGATTGAAAATACGGTGTTGGTTTTACTGGCAGTTCCTGAACAAACACAGATTGCTTGCTTACATGGGCTAGTGGATCCCATACATGGGCACTAGGGACAGTCTTTGGAAGAGAAGCCATTGACAAATTTTTGTTTTGAGCTCAAAATCTGCATAAAGGGCACAAGAGCTGTTTCTGGCAGGGAAAGCTTGGCAGAAATACTTGCCAGCAGCATCAAATAGAAAGCAGTAGGGTTCTCTGGGTAGTAATGGCCTACTGTTATCCTGGTTTAGCGATCTAGTTAACCTAGTCTAACTAGGCAGATGTGAGTGGGAATTGTGTCTTGGTCCAAAAAAGCAAGGGTGCTTCTGATATATGTGGTCTCATGGATTCTAAGGTAGAATTTCAGATTCCCGGAAAATCCCAACCCACAGAGAAAGTCAGTGAAAGATGTTGTGCTTTGTGCCTAATGACATGATTAGATTTAAAGGACTTAGCTAACAGTGTCTCAGAACTAGCAAATGCTGGTACTTCTCACAATTAATGGGCAAACTAAGTCAGTAAAACCTAAATGGAGAGAGTGAATAGCCCAATCTGTCAAAAGTCAAACCTGCCAAGAAGTGTTAGACGTTTTGCTGAGAAGTTCCACCAAAGTAAAATACCACCCTGGTAAATAAAGCTAGGAGCTCTCCTTGTAGGGGGGTGACAACATTTACAAACCAAACAACGCAAGGCAGAAGGCAACCAACACAAGGGCTTGGGAGGATGGTGACGTCCACTGCACGTTTTGTAATTGTCCCCCAAGTATATTCCATTCACACTCCTCCACCATCACTTCTTGATGGTATAGAAAAGAGCTGTTCTTAAGCTTTGTGGAGAGAGGAAGAGAAAGCAAAAAATCCCAGCCTAGTTAAGCTGTGGAACTGCAGGACAATGGTTGCTTGGCTGGATCTCATCAGGCTTTTGCGTTGTGTGCCTGTCATAAGATCCATCCTCAGCTAGAGTTTAAGATATTTGACTCCCTATAACACAGATTAAAGGGAATGCTCTTTATTTTATTGCACTTATATGTGCAAAGAGCAGTTTTATTTCTCTTAATTTTGCTGGCTTTTGATAGTATCTTCTTGCTTCTATTGATTTCATTCTTAGAATTTAGTTCGCCCGAGATGATTTATAGTGTGATTCCTTACATGCACATTATCTTATCCATCATCATTACTATTGGATTCATTACTGCAAATTGTTAACAGTTGATACATAAAGGTGTAAAGCAGAAGCTTCTTTGCATGCTTTGAGTTAATTTTTCAATTTTTCTTTCCTTATTTGCATAATTGCATAACTTTTTGGAGATAAGATTTCCTTTTACTCTCATTAAATTTCCTCTTGCTTGTTGCTCAGCTATGCTAAAAAAAACTAACATAAAACACTTTATTTATTGTTTTGCTTGTTTTAATTGGTTCATGACCTCTAGAGATTCTTGTTTCATTCTCATCTGTGCAAAGTGAATTTCAACTATGTTAAGTTCTCCTAAAAGCCTCAGGAATTTAATTAAAGCTTAGAAGATAAAACCCACACTTGCATACTACATGACTAATACTATTTTTTGTTTCTGGAAAAATATGATGCTCAAAAAATCCTTTGCTCAAAAGCAGAAAGTGCAAGCTGAATAAAGAGGACACAGAATACTAATTTTCTGCTATTAGGTAAAGACCAATTGGAATGTACTCTAAACCTAACAACTGGACATACATTTCTGAGAAACTGGCCTTTAAATCTGTAGTTATGAAGACAAAAGCTCTCTACCTTTTGGACTAAGATTCAGGTCTAAAATCTTCAAAACCAGATGGATTTCTTCCCAATCTTGTAGATATTTTCTGTCCTGAAAATCTGCCATCATTTCTCTTTTAATATAAATATCAAAAGTTATTTTCTTCTGTTTTGTATTTCACCATATCCAGTTTATCATCCAGATTATCATCTCATATCTACTCATTATGGTGCCTTTTGCTCTCCTCCATGGATTTCAAAGGGTAAAAGAAACATAATTCAATTTCATATCCCACTGAAGACTTTTTTTGCACTTGCAGCTAGAATAACTCCTTTTAATATGTAAATAAATCAGACAACTAAAAAGTCTGTTGAGATACAAATGCACATAATCATATAGTGCCATTTTATGGAATCTATTATCAAAATAGAAACACACCATAATAGCTAAAGAAACCCTAACACATTTATGATTTGCTGAAAGATTGATCCTAAAAACATTGCTAATCTTCATGTGAATTCTCAAGTAGACATTTAATCCTCATTAGTCCTCATATGACTCTGACTGCCTCTTAATTCTTTTGATTGACAAACAATTTCATCAGCGGATACTATTTGAGAAAATTCTTTTTGTAATGTTCTCCACACACAAATCATATCATTAGAAGAGGAAGGAAAAAGGAAAAAAGCTCCTATCTCATTTTGGCTTTGTGCCCTTGAGAACTTTATCCATTTATAAGCTGCTCTCCTTTTGACATCATTCAGGTCAAAAATCCTGACTCGTTTAAACAATAGCAGCAAACTGGGGAGCTCTCTTGCCTGTCACAATCCCTATGTGTTGACCAGCCCAGGCACATGTGGGGCATCCTGCTGAGCACACCTCCTAGACACGCAGGAAAACACTAGGACCTCTTCACAATGTTTCATTACTTTCAGCTAATTTAAGCAAAATTTTCTAGTGTGCTAGACTACTTACAGAAAATTAAGCAAGTATAGTTTTTATAACTGTTCTTTGTTCCTATCTTGCTTTCAATATTTCAGATTGCTGCTTGCTGAATACAACTAGAGCTAACATTGGTGTTACCTAAATTCTCCATGCACAGAACTACAGATCTGATATTTTCTAAGCAGAAGAGTTTTGGTATATGGCTTCTGTTTGTGTAAGTCCTTCACAATTTGTTAACACAATTTCAACTTACAGTTTCGCTGGAAGGTGTGTGGTTTGGATGGTGTTTGTTTTCTGTTTTTGTTTTTCTTTCTTTCTTCTTTTGATTTATGTCACTGAAAGCATTATGAGCCTTTGCATAAATATTACATGAGCTTGTGGGTTACACTCTCTCATGTGGCAAGCCTACATTTAGAACTGCAGTGGCAAGATACTTGCCATGCTTACATAATGGGCAAGCAGTTAGTGTAATTCTTTGTGCATTAAATGCTTTACGGATCAAAAACTTTTCTAACAAGAAAATAGCCGAGAGAATGCCTCTCTCCTCAGATCCAAGGACTTAGCCAAACACTTCTTAGAGATCAAGTTGAAACTGTTTAGGAAGCTAATGCACCTCAGTGATTCATTCTGCCCTGGGAGAAGCAAGCTCCGCTGCATTAAAAAAGTCTTCAGACTTCTGGTAGAGTGTGTAAGGCAGGACTGCAATGGAAGCATTTACAGGAACTATAGATGCCATTTGGGCTGAAATAACCCCACTTTTTACAGACTTTTTTAATCAAAGGCTGCAGTGAAGTAATATGTGAGTGGGTAACATAATTGTCTGTGGTAGAAATTATACTTAAATTGAGGATGGATTTGGTTTAATGGCTACATTGCACAAGACAGTGAAATGCATGCAAAAGAATTTTCCTTTATCCTACATTTCATCTTTCAGATCCCAAACAAGTATTTATCCATAGAACGTCAAATTTTTCTGGTTGTGAATTATCCATGTACAAGCATTGATTTCTGTAAGCACTGGTTGTATGCTGTGACTGAGGAAAGGCACTCCAGGCTTTGTGTTCTACACAAATCCTTTACTTGGGCAGTGTAACAAATGCTTTCCTTTTCTGGATGTATATGCTGTCACATTTTCAGATTTAACTCTTCTACAAGCAACTCGCTTCATTGCTAAATTACGAATTATTTACCTCAGGGAATAACCTAAGAGTTAGGAATAGTGATTCAGGCCTTTAGGGGTTTTTTTTGGCCATAATTCAATTTAGCATTTGCCAAATCACTTATTATCTACACATATATGCAAATATGTGTAATATATAGTATATGCCATGTATATTTATTATATATATTATATACATATATATATAAAAATCCCTTTCATTAATTTATGACTTCCTGCATATTGATCTACGAATGATCAATAATTCGTTCCATTCATGGAATGAATGGAATTCTTTTTCTTGTTTTTTGGCTTGAACTTGTTGTGATTAACCCCTCAAAAATGAAGTGAAAAAGAAAATTAATAGGCCCAGATGCATTAATTAAAATAATTAAATTGAATTCTTTCGAAACTGTCCCTATTTGAAGCTGAATGGCAGTTCAATTAGCCATATTTTTAAATGACTAAATAGCATCCTCTGTAATTAACATTGGTTTTGAGGTAAGCTTGGAACAAGAGCTACAAAGTAGACTCACAATTTGGCTTCTGTGGTTCAAGGAACCTACGCACAATTTTGAAATTCTGTTTAATGTGGAGGCCTCTGTGTACATCAATGTGAAAATTTTATTCAAAAGAAGAGATAAGCCTATTTTCCTTGCCTATTGATTATTTCATAATAGTGCTTCTAGACAGCAAATCACAGTAATTTGGTGCGAAATCAAATTCCAGAAAAGCTGCACAATCCTCTGCTCGTGCAGCTTCCTGCCCAGACAAGGACCCCTCAAGTGTGACTTGCAGGGGTCAGGCAAGCACAGAGCAGATTGCTCAATACGGCTGACCATGTGTCCTGCCCAACTCAGGATTTAAGTGACAGGCCATCTGAGGTGGGCAAGAAGAAACAGAGCAGAAGGAAACTGGCTGTGCAGGGAGAGACTCAGAGAGAGTCCATGATTTGGAGGATAAAAGCATTTAAAGACAAGGAAAATAGAACTTCTGAAACTAAAAGATTTGATGAGTAAATGATGTTTAAGAGAAATGATAGTTCTTGTTTTTGTTTGTGTATTCCTCAGCTCAACAGTGAATCAGTTTTGTAACCTATATAAATCTTCAATATTTACCTCAGCTACGATGTGACTCTGGAAGAAGGGAACTTCTGAACTCCAGTCACGCTAATATCTTCAAGATCTCAGAAAAAAAAAAAAAAAAAAAAAAAAAGGAATGGTGGAGTGAAGCTTCAGGATATCTCATGCAGCTCCTGAGTGCCAAAATCCTGTGACACACAGGACCTGGTAGTTCCTGTCCCTTTGGAGTGCCTGCCATGTGGCAGGGAGCAGAAGGGAAACCACAGCATAGTCATGCTCAGACCTGATGATTTTTTTCAGCTTTGTAGCAGGGAATCACACTTTAAAGTTTTTCCTTGGTAGGTACAACATCAATCATCCAGCAAGCTGTCTATCTTCTCCTCACTGCTAAGAAGTTAAGAGAGATTCATCAAATATTAAAGATCTTCCAGGCGGCTTACCGTGAGCTATAAAACTGCAGCTTGTAATTCTGTGTTTTGAAAACAGTATATCTCTGCCTCAGTACACATTGAGGGTACTCTCACAAATAATTAAAGGGCAGAAAAACAGGATAAGGTTAAAAACCAGAACGCCAATAGCTGCCTATGTCATTTCTTTAATTAGTTTCTTGAGACATGTCATCCCCATTCATGAAAGCACCTCTACACAAATGTGCCAGAAAACGTGAGTTTGCCAGTGAAACAATACCTAAGAAATCTGTGAATTGGCGAAAAAGATCTCTAAAAGACCTTTCCAAATGGAAAAAAAATTCCTTGTCAGGGCATATAGAATACGGTTTACCTCATGTGATACACAGATCCTCTGAAAATGTAGCCTCTTGAGATCTATTAAGTGACTTGGTAAGCCATCAAAAGACAATTAAAAGGTCTGGTGTCCTCTGATGACCCAACTTGCCAAAGAGGTAGCACACTCAAGGGCCTCTGTGTGTGTGTGTGTGTTCACCCAGTACTACATAGCATGGGAGGCATGCACAAAGAAAAGCATTGGATGCCTTAATCTGTCAAGATCTGGAAAAGAAAATGGGGGATAATAAGGACAGCAGAAGTAGTTTCTCAATATATTTGTGTACAATAAGGAGGTTAGAAAGCTGTTTCTGGGATCAGAGCCACAGACTGCTCTAGGGAAAATATATGTATTTGTGTTCACTTTCTGTAGCATTATTCAACATCTTCCTGTCTCATTTCATTTGTGCAAAATATAAATGTAGGCAAATTAAACAAAACATTCTTGGTTTTATTCTGTTGATTTTCTTATTCCTAATAAACATTGTTCATCTCAATGAAATTGCTGTTCAGACAGGCTGCCCTTGGGGAGCAAACCAGCCCTCAGAGGGATGCACAGAAGGCAAGAAAAGTTCCAGTTTCAGATGGGTAAGTGGTACAATATCTCTTAATGCTACCTATGCATGTTGCCAAAAAAGCTGTGGTAGCCAGCAACCAAGATTTTACCGCAGGACCAGACAGAATAGTAATATTTGCAGCACTATTTAACATGTTTCATATTTCTTAATTATCATTTGATTTGATTAATGATTATTTGCTTTGATTAAATCTCAGACCTCTTATAATCTCCCCAACAGCATTCATTTTAAAAGAGTAATTTGAAGGAGTGCCTTCACAGAACAGAAAAACAATCCTCTCCCTAAGAGCCAATCACTACCATGAATATCCCCTCTTTATAAAAGCAGCACGAGATGAGTCTTGATAAAATACGGACACTTTGAGAATGCTCAGGAAAATAAAAACAGATTATCTCTTGGAAAGAAGATAATCATTCAGCTTGAATTACATGTCTGGATTTTATTACATTGCAGTGGTTTCTCTTTGGACATGAGTTGTGTTTTCTTCTTCATATTTGTATGGTTCACAGCTCATCAGCATTGATTAAGAAATCAAGAATTAAAGTATAAAACGTTAAAAGTGTCATATTGGTCATTTACTGCTATTTCTAAGTAATGTCAAAATCATATACACGGAGGCATGACTATGGATTATATATTGGTTATTCATCACATTTTACAGTCACTTATCTGAGTAAATGACAAAGATACTCTAAAGGTCAAATGTGAAGCTTCAGAGGCAAAAAATAAACATATTTTCTTTGTTGGTGAACATTTTGTTTGCACTGTGCATAAGTCGCCCTAAGGATTTCTTGCTGTTCGCGGAAAGTCAACAAGGAAACATTTTGAAAATGATTAATATTGATTTTGCAGAATATACCTCAGTTCTGCTGGAATACTTTCTATGTGCAACAGAAAATTATTTTTATTTTTTCAAACAGAGGACAATTAATATAGTACAAATGAGCTCAAAAATACTGGCCTTGACTATTTCCCTTTTTTAAAATCACTTCAGGTATTTCTATTCAGTTGGTTTTACAAGTGTAGCTGAGAATAACTTTTCCATTGGCTATATTCATTAGGCAATCCTATTAGGTATTCAATCAAGGTTTAAACAGTTAGATGAACACATCAAGGAGATGCAGAAACTTAGGAGGTCTTCTTGGGTCAACATTGACCTATCTTACTGCACCTTGGGCAAGATGAATTCAGCTGCAGGAATGCAGAACACCAATTTGACTTGGTATTACATGGTTGCATATAGGCTCTGCATAAATTATGTTTTGTAGGGAGAAGATTTTTACTGAGGGTCAGTTGTTGTCATGTTCAGAAGGAAGCGCAAGCTCTTCCTCTTAATGGATATCCTCTTTCCCTAAATTCCTATCTGGGGAAATCCTACCACAGCTTTATATTGACATGGCTACCAGCACCAACATGAGCTAGTGCCCTCAGAGCATCTCCCTCCCTGAGGGAGAGTCTGCAAACACTAACGAGAAAGAACTGGGGCTGCTAAGAGCTTGCCACGCTTTGGTAGTAGCCCAAGGGAGGCAAGGAATGAGGAAGAACAGAAGTGTCCTGTCAGTGCGAGGAAAAGAGGTCTCCACGTGGCCCCAGGTGGCAACATATTGTAAAGCAGCCTTCACCTGTCAAAGATCTGCGCGCTTAGAGGCTTCAGAAGACACTGGAAAATCCAGATGTAGTTTCATATATCATTTTTCCCCCCCCTTAGGAATACCGATGACCAGCTAACAACCTGAAGTTTGGTTTGGTTAACTTATTCATCCATAAAAACTCTTTCAGAATAAAACTAGTTGTTTGTACCTTATTTTAAAAACGGTATAGCTCAAACTCATGGGTTTCTTGGGAGCTAGCTATCATTCCTGAGGGAGTATGCCCTTAGTAATAGCTGTCAGGGACACACCAGTTAACTCGGTAAAGTAAAGGGTATTGACCCAGTAATAAGTCAAAGAATAATCGACTGATACAATCAAATTCTTTTTTATGAAATATATTTTGTCTGTGAAGTTTTCCAATTCAAATTACAGATTTGCATAACCTTTGCACTGGATCACAACTCAAGAACTACTGCTTGTAGGTAAGCTCATTACCACTGCAGATTTATTATTCAAAATCATACTTTCTTGCTGAAGGAGGTCTTCACCATGTTTTCTAAAGGAGGTTTGACCTGCTTCCTTCAGGAAAGATATATGAATTATAATCTTATGATAGTAATTCAAATATTGCATGCTTTCACAGATACATATTCACCAGAAAACAGCTTTTGAACTGTTTGCTTCAAATGTTGGAAATGCTACAAAATATGGCTTCCACATAGAGTGAATTTTTTTTGTCTCATACAGCCATTATTTTGGGACAGTAGACCAAAAATATTGTCACTCCATTCCTCCTTCCATACTGTGATTGAAAGAACAACACAGTCAATAATTTTATAACTAATTCCAAAAGGAATTAGGTTTAATACCATATCATCTCTTTTCTTTCTCACATGCAAGCTACCTTTTTTTTCTTCTTCATAACTTGTGAACTTATACTATTATTTTCTACATATCAAGATAATGTAATTGTTTTAAAATATGCCATATGAGAATAGTCAGAATAGATAAGAAAATATTATTCATCTATTTGCCATACTGACTACAATGTGCAGAAACAAGCTCTTAAAATTTGTTAAGTAATATTCACGTGAAAGTGGAAGCTAACAAGCAATTCAATATCCGGCTAAAGAACTATTTTTTTCAGAACAGGACTATTATAATCTTGAAACTAGTAATATCTAAACTATCAGAGTATGTTGGATATATTTCTGAGACCTGATATTGCATTTATTCAACTGATAAAAAAGCATTAATACTTTAACTTTCCTTAGTAGCTAAACATCCAAATTTTAATATTAGTGTCATCACTGATATCATCAGATGGCACTGTTACATATAGATGTCCAAGTTCTTTTCCTTTTTGTGGACAAATATTGATGTTGGAAGGACAGGCTGGAAGTCACTATCCATATTTGCTTTTATGAGTTTTGTTATGGAAAGTTCCAGAAATAAGTCGTTAAAAAAGAAGCTGCGTAAGCAGCATTTCATCCTCTGGTAAGACTTCATTCTTCAGCCATTGACTTGGGCATTGAATTTGGACCACCAAAGATACCAAAAAAAGATTTTAAATTCACATTTCTCCATCTCCATTCCTGGAACATGTCTCTGTAACGGTCAAGTTATAAATAGAATATGTCCACACTGATTCATAATTTCTCCTCCACTGGACATTGCTTTTTGCTTGACTAGATTGACTGTCAGCTGTAGATATTCACCAAACTGAGTAAACAAGGCAAATGCCCTCAGTGTATTCCAGGTCTTCAAGAATAGTTTTGTGTAGTATAATGCATCAACTGTTTTCTTTTCCAATATGTTCATCAGCTAAGCAATACTAACAGTAAACAGACAAAATAGTAGGACTCAGCTGTGCCAAGTGCCCAAGGAAACTGAGGAACAATGCAATTTTTATATCATTTATCTAACAAAAGCATTTAATTCATTCAGAGGTTTCATTCATCAATATTACTTATCCCTTGGAATTGTGAGTGACTTCATCAAGTCCTATAGACTTGTTTGATAAACTGGATCAAATATCTGACAGAAAAAAAAAGACAAAGATATCTATTGCAACTGTTAAGAGAATATGGTTCTTGTGTATTCTGAATCTTATCATTTTGAAGCAAGAACATTCTCAGTGACATGAGGGAAGATGGATTATTCAATGAGCTGAAAATTTACATAGATGTGCTACAAAACAATCCTCCTCTGTTACCAGCAAAGACCTCACAGGCTCTGACACTTCATCAGATTCTAGGGAGCAGACTTCAGTTTCACCTTCTTTCTGGATGAAGGAAGCTTCCTGCTCAGGTAGGGGGCATGACATTTTGACAGATCTGGAGGATCATTCTATTGATAGGGAGGATCCAGGTAACTACAGGCCAGTCAGTCTTGCCTCGATCCTTAGTAAAGTGATGGAACCGCTCATCCTGACTGTTGTTTCCAAACATGTGAAGGACAAAAAGGTATTCAGGAGTAGTCAGCATGGATTTGCAGAGGGGAAATCATGCTTGACTAACCTGATAACCTTATATGATGGTGTGACTGGCTGGATAGATGAAGGCAGAACAGTGGGTGTCATCTATCTGGACTTCAGCAAAGCTTTTGATACCATCCCTCACAGCATCCTCCCAGGCAAGGCCTGGAAGTGTGGGTTAGATGGGTGGACAGTGAGATGGATTAAAAACTGTCTGGATGGCAGAGCTCAGAGGGTGGAGATCAGTGGTTCGGAGCCTAGTTGGAGGCCTGTAGCTAGCAGTGTGCCCTGGGGCTCAGTCTTCAGTCCAGTCCTGTTCAATTTATTCATCAATGATCTGGAAGAATAGATGGAGTGCCCTCTCAGCAAGTTTGCTGATGACACCAAACTGGGAGGAGCAGCTGACAGCCCTGAGGGCTGCGCTGCCATTCAGAGGGACCTGGACAGACCGGACAACTGGGCAGAGAGAAACCTCATGAAGTTCAACAAGGGCAAGTGTAGGGTTCTGCACCTGGGCAGGAATAACCCTAGACATGCCTACAGGCTGGGGACCGACCTCCTGGAGAGCAGCCCTGCAGAGAGGGACCTGGGCGTCATGGTGGACGACAAGTTGACCATGAGGCAGCAGTGTGCCCTCGTGGCCAAGAAGGCCAATGGGATCYTGGGGTGCATTAAGCAGAGCGCCTCCAGCAGGTCAAGGGAGGTGATTCTGCCCCTCTACTCAGCCCTGGTGAGGCCGCACCTCGAGTACTGTGTGCAGTTCTGGGCTCCCCAGTGCAGGAGGGACGTGGAGCTTCTGGAGAGAGTCCAGCGCAGGGCTACAAAGATGGTTAAGGGTCTGGAACATCTGCCTATGAACAAAGGCTGAGAGAGCTGGGCCTCTTCAGCCTGGAGAAGAGAAGACTGAGAGGGGACCTGGTCAGTGTCTATAGGTACCTCAAGGGAGGGAGTGAGGAGGATGGGGCTGGTCTCTTTTCAGCAATGGCCAGCAATAGGACTAGAGGAAACGGCCACAAATTGAGGCATCAAAAGTTCCACAGGAACTTAAGGAAAAAAATCTTAACAGTGAGGGTGACAGAGCCCTGGAACAGGCTGTCCAGAGAGGCTGTGGAGTCTCCTTCTCTGGAGATCTTCAAAACCCATTTGGACACCACCCTGTGCCACGTGCTCCAGGGATTCTTGCTGGAGCAGGGGGGCTGGACTAGATGATCTCTAGCAGTGCCTTCCAGCTTTAACGATTCAGTGTATCTATGATTCTATGATCTGGTATGTTGCAGCATCTTGCAACCTCTGAATAATTCAGCCTGCCTGATTGAATAACACAGATGTCACTCTGTTGAATAAAAGCTTAGGAAATAATGTTTGGCAACAGGTGCCTCTCAGATGGTTTTCTGAGTCAGATATGGTCTTTTCTGTGCAACGAGTTGGCAATATTATCATTTCTCCTGTGTAGCTGCCCCTAAACCTTAATCTCTTTCTAGCCATCTATTATTATATCCAATGTTATGATGATTGATCTTTCCAAGTATCATTAATGGTATCTTCCAGGTGCTGCCAAAATAGATCATAGACTGGATTACTGTTCTTAATGTTGATAGAAACACATTCCACACACATCTAAACTGATTGTAGCTGGTGTCACAGCAAATGTTGATGAGTACTGTAGGGTTGTGGTGTGAGTAAATAAGGCCATTAAATAGACACCAAGTCCCTATGAAGAGAAGGCAAAGCAGCCAAGCTCTACAGAAGCAGTTTATCGAAGGGACATAATAACAGAAACCATGAGTATTTCAGTCATTTTCTAGGCAGTAGTTTTCACCTGTTCTTACGTAGTGAGCTTCTTTGAACTAGTACTGATAAAATTTGGGACTCTGAAAGTGTTAATATTAAATTTATCGAATGCTCTTAATTGAGTGATTTCACATAAATTCTCTTTATTTACAGTGTGTTTAAAAATATATAGGCATTAGAGAGTTTAAGTACTAAACAAGTATTATCCATCTGAGTGATTCAGACACATTCACTCTAAAAATGAAATACTTAGTTTTCCTTCACTTTTATTTCATTTTATCCTCATTGCCTAAGCCATTTAGCCTAGGTGGCCCAGCAAACCTTTATAAACCCTGGAAAAAGAGTCTTTAAAATCTAGATTTCTTTGCTTTACTGAATTCATACTTGTAACAAAATAGGTCCTTTCTCCATGAGCTCATCATCATTTCTAGGTCAGGACACTTCTGTTCAAGATCTTTACTGCACAGTGAGACAGATGATAGTAGGTCTTCAGATCAAAGTTTAGTCAGCCCAATACTAACTTTATATTTTGTGGCCAATGTGCTTTTTGTAAGGTCTTCTTGATCATTCTCATGTCAGGAGGAGATAAAACTCTTCAGCTACAAGAGTAACAGGCCAATAGTAGGTACCTTATCATATCATGACCACATCACCTATATTTCAAGAGCTTGAGCTTACAGCCAATTAATTTTGTCAAGAGAAAAAAGTCACAGTCTTAAGTCCAGTACCTACAATTCTTCATTGCTATTTTTGTTTTATTTGATTCTGTAATACTTCTTTTTTTTTCATTCTTAGACCAACACTGACTCTCTAAGATGTATGAGACATTAAGTTGTCCCAGTCGTGTTTCGAGTGGAGAATTAGGCATAGTAGAACTAGAGCTATTTTGAATATGATTCATTTTATATGCAAATAGTTATTAGTCATGAAATAGAAGAACATCAAGCAACACGCTGGGAATTCCCCCTTGCAGTGACCTCAGCCCAATATTAGAACAACTTTGCCCCAAAGAACAGCAATCATTAGAGATCAAGGCAGACAGAAAATACTTCTGTTGTTCACAGCAGACACTCAGCTCTGTGCAAAAATCATCCATCTTTGGGAGCTCTGAGTAAATACTTCAAACAATATTTTATTTTAATGGGACTTCATATGCAACTCATATTAGTTCATTTAACAACCTTAAAATAATGACCACATACAACTTAAAAATATTGCATTCTAATTTTTGATTCAGTTCAACTAGTTAATAGATCTGTTTTGTCTGTATAGGTGTTCCATAAAAATCCATCTACACAATCCAAAAATAAATGATTAATCAAAGCTGAGTAGACTGGAAAGGACATTTTCTAGACTTGCACATGAGTCTAAAGCAGCTGAAATGTTCACCATTCATTTCCAATCTTTTTTTTAGTTTATGTTCTTTAGGTGAAACACTATGAAACACTGTGGAACTTTCCTTCCTGTATTTGAAAACAAAAATATTATTTTATTCCATTGTCTATTAGATACAATAAGTAGTGTACTGGTTTTGACTTAATCTGATATTCTCTCCTTTCTCAAGAAAGTGTTAATATTCCTTAACTTGCATATGTTTGTTTTCGCTCTATTCTGATAAGCTTTTTTTTGCTTGTTTTCCATGCATTCTATATGTGCATTATTATCTGCTTTTTGCTGATTGTACAATGCAATTATTTACCCTTTGTTTTGGTTGTCCATCTATATTATTTCCATCAGTATTTTAAAAAATCCCTAGCCTGCCTTTCATAGGCTTATTTTGCACATGACACTCACAATAAAATTTCTAAAAATGTAGACAGAATTCTGCATACAGTCATTACTTGTTGTTATTACTAAGCCAGATTTCAAAACTAACCCTTAGCCAAAAGAATGTGGCTAATAACATGAGCTCCTGGAATCTCATTTGGGCATAACACAAATTCCCAGGCAGAACTATGTAAAATATTTCTGATTCTTTATCAAGCTTCATATTTTAAAATTTAATCCTGAGCCACTCTTGAATTCCAGATCACATTTGTTGTCTCTTTCAAACTTCTCCACATTCATGTGCAGAACATCAAATTAAATCCTCCAGATCATTCCATATGAAGCAAAAAAGATAATTTAGTCGTCCAAATTTAGCATCTTTATTAGCCTACTAGCAATAGAGATCTGATTAGAAAAACCTAAACAACTGTTTTCTCCACCAGATCATTTAAGCACCTACCCTCCATGTTCCCCCTTCTCTTTTGAAAGGCCCGTTTGGGGTTTGTCTCTAGACTACAACATCTTTCAACATTCGGGCAAGTCCTCTGTTGAGCACAGCCGGTATCTTCCGCCTGCAGGAATGGTTTCCCTGAAAGTGGAAGGAAAGTGGCCTCCTAAAAGATATTTAATCTTTATGTAGCCAGACGAGTAGTGACTCTCCCTGCTTGTACTAAAGTCCATCTTTCTGTAGCAAACCTGCCGTATATATTTGATCTGATCTCGGGCTTCTTTCCTACATTTACGCTTTTCTGTATCTTGCCTTGAGCTCCTATTCTGCTTCACTTTTTCTTTCTTTTTTTTTTTTTTGAACTTAGTGCCAAATCTTTTAACTTTCTACTCTGCTTCTGATGTGTCTTTCAGCTCTAAACATCAGGCAGGACTACAGTTTTGCCTGAGCTTTTATTGGTATAAAAGCTTTATTTTATTTTATTTTATTTTATTTTATTTTATTTTATTTTATTTTATTTTATTTTATTTTATTTTATTTTATTTTATTTTATTTTACTTTACTTTATTTTATTTTATTTTTCTTATTTTTTTTTAAATTTATTTATTAACTCATGCCATTTGATAGAATGATCCCATAAATCTGTGGGGCTGCCCATCTTTATATTATTTCCACAAGTATCTTTTAAAAAATGCCCTGTTGAAATAGGTTGATTTTGCATATGGCAGCTGTAAGAAAACAATAAAAAAAAAAGGAGACGGAATTCTCTACACAGTTGTTATATATAATTCAAACACAGGATGGCCCCACTGAGCCAGCACAGCTTACAGGCAGACACACCATCATTCTTTTCAGATACGGATATTTTATGTTATATCTTTTCATCACAATTTTGCCTCTACATTTCTTTTCAGTGCAGTAGTTCTTCCAAATTCAAACACAAAGCCAGCAAATAGAAATGCAGTATGTGCCTGTGAAACCTAATCTGCAGCAAAATTGTTCAGACAAAGATGTATACCTACACACATTGGCAATTTGTCATTTTAAAATCTATTCTGAACACCTAGGCAAGCACATTCTTAAATAACACAAGATACCTTTTTTTTTTCCCTCAATATTTGTAATTAAAATTTGTGTAGTGCTGAACCACTGCAGCATATCTGATGAGAATCTAAATGATTCCACTTATGGAGGAAGGCAATACCTTTTGCAGTATTAACATGCACTCTCAGTTAAAAATTGTTGCTATCAAATCAAATGCTGTGAAGGAGATCAGCCTCTGTATCAGTCTTCACAAATGCTCCTGGCACCTAACATATGACTCACTCAGATGCCCTCACCAAAAATCAGAACGTTCATTTTCAAAGCGAAAGGAAATATGTACAAATGTGATTCACTAACAGTTCCTGAGGGAGCAAATAATTGCTCCTGACTATTTCATCTTTTCCTAGTGGAAGTAAATTAAGAAATAACTCAAGTGCACAAGTAATGCTTCAAAAGTGTGGGGGAGAGGGGTGAGGGTGTAGGGGGGTGGAAGTCACTTTATAGTGATATGTAAAAAATAGAGAAAATATCTCTTTAGGGAAAGGAAAGCGAATTTAGCATTTGTGAAATACTCAGCCTCAGAGAATAAAGATGCCGTAATCAGGGAGCGGGCAATGTGTTCCTGTGGCAGCTGAGCCTATCACCACATTACTCAGTGTTTCCTGCAGCTGGGAAATCGCATCAAGAGGTCAAGGCGCACTCCGACTTTCACGTTGCTTTGACAAAGCAAAACCTGAAGATGCCTGTTGTCACCGTGTTTAGTAATATGGGCTCTGCCAGTTTATTCACTAGGAGCTGGACGGAGACCTCAATTTATACAAAACACTGAATATCTGAAAGCAAAGCTGTTCAGTCCAGCCTACTGTGTCAAACATGTTTCAGTATCTAGGATATGTGTGAACGCATTAACAAGGAGGATTACAAATCTAGGGAAAATATTATTTGATTGGCACACACCTGCAATATAATCAGGATAAGGAGGCAGAGATCACTGGAGACATACCTTTTTCCCCACAGCTTGGGGGTTTTAAAAGTTTACTAACTAAACAAAACTCATTTTTCTTGCCAGTTCACACTAGAATCTATCTATCCGAAAGAAACTCTTGATATCTGCAGTATTACTAATGACTGCACTTTATTCCTTTAACCTTTATTGACTGACATTATTCCTTTATTATTCTTTTTTTTTTTTTTTTTTTTTNTTTTTTTTTTTTTTTTTTTGGAAAAGACTCATTAAGAAGGTTGAAGATTGGAAAAGAACGAATCTTTGCAAACAGTCCATTCCGGTCTTGACAGAAATTGGCAGAAAATATCAAAAAGATGTTAGTGCTGTTCATTTTTCTTCTATGGTGAAAACTTACATTTTTTGTGTGCTGCTCCTTCAGTTCCCGGGCTTTGCCCCTAAGTGTTGCACTGGTCTCCTTACAGAAGTGAGGGCATCAGCTGGCTGCGGCTAATTTGGATTGCCTCCTCCTCTGTCTTCACAACTAGGCTTTGGGTCTGGATAACTGTTTCTCTGGGATTTGGATATATCAAAACTTGCATGCTGCGTGCACAGAAGGCTGCTGTAGTTGCCAGTGCTGCACTGCTAGCTGCATTGCAGCTCTCAGTGTTTTGTATAGTAGAGCAGAAGATCAAAGTTGGAAAGGGACTGAATTCCGGGCAAAAGCTCTCTCTGCTTTCACTTTGCCTCGGAGACTGCTGGTCAGAAAGAGACAGGGAATGTTTTCAGTTGGAAAGAGTCATTGGCTTATTCTCTCTCTTATCTCTCTTAAAATTCTTAAATGGCATCTATAACTAAATGCCCTCATAAACAAAAATGTAAATAGATAAAACATTTCATAGACTTTCAGGCTGAGATAGAGGCTATGCTGCTCATTGAAGTCTCTGAGGACAGTGTTAGGGAGTTATTGCAAGGTCTAAAAAGGCACAGTAAGACCTGACAATGATCTTGTGACATTACAGAACACTAATCTGAGACATAAGAGACCGTGAAGTGTATCTGCAATAAATAGAAAATGAAAAAGTGAAGCCAGGAAAAATATACCCGTAAAAACTTAACAGAATTATTATTAAGATTAGGAGCTGTCAGCTAAATGAAATTGCTATTAATTTTGCCAGCAAAATGCAGTAACCCTACAGGAGTTATTCTAAGCAATGCTACTAGAAGCTCTGAGCAACAATGAATTAATTACAAAAGTAATTCCTTTCTTTCTTTTTTAATACCCAGACTTTTCCTCATCAGCCTTGTTAAAGAGGCTTGTGGCTTTATCATCTCTAACAGACAGCAAAGGGCAGACAGAATAAGATGGTACTTTGACATCAGCCACTGCCCTCACAGTCCACAGAGACAGTAGTACCTCGTAATGTGATAGGAGAACAAAACATTGGAGTTTTGAACCCACTCACTGTTTCCTCTGATCTTTTTTTTTGTTTCTCCTTGAGCACAGAAGGTGCTGGGACTCTTGTAACTGGGACAGATAGCAACATGTTTATCGTTTTCGGCAAATTCCCTTACTGGACCAGATGAAATCATTTTGATACCACCTTGATGGGCATAGCATCAAACCTCAGCTGATCATAACCTGGAGAGCTGGTGCCTTCCTTTGAGATTGCCTCTCTGCCAAGCCTGTAAAGACGCCTTCTGAACCGACCTGTTGACCTCATCCACAACCCAAAGAAGCAGTGTCCTTCCCCATGGTCCCCCACCCCAAGGCCCCTCATTTCTACCACCTCTTCTGGACAAAAACATCGGTGTGGCCTCCATGACTAGGGTGCCTCTGGGCATCTCTGGTGCAGGGGGCACATGCAGCTGTTGGTCACATCACACCATCACTTTCCTGCCTGGTCTATTCTCCTGACTGCCATAAATGTCAACAGAACTAGTGCTTTAACCCCTTAGAAGAGGTTCATGGATCAGCACGTGCCACGTGTCACTAACCCTGAGTGGTGCCCTGCACTTGTTACCACTCTCGCTCTCTAAGGAAAGGTGCAGGCAACGAGGTTCTCTGTCTCCGGCCGCAGGAGACTCCTCTAACCCCAGCTGCTGGCAGCACCAGCCCTGCTCGTTCTTGTGCCAGGTCCTGAAACAATGCATAAGTGATCCCGGGCCTTTTGAATTTCAGATTTTGTTGATTTCTGCATTTGCATTGCCAAGGGCAAACCTGTCTTGATTCTGTTTTGCATTTCTACTATGTACTAAAAATCTTCATATAACATTTTCTTTTCACTTGTTAATTTGGTAAACTGATTTTCAGTCTGTATCATAGAGTTCAAAGTGCTTTGGTCTTACTGCACTTCATGATTGTTGGAAATGTCCCAAACATAGCAGTACTCACCGGCCATCACGGTGTCTATTGCGCTCAAAATACACAGGGCTTGATAGCCTGAAATTAAACAGCACCGCCCCCAGATTCCTTCTAAAATGTTGACTATAAAGCAAATTTAACTATCTAAATGTCAGATTAAAGATACTTTTGTACAGAGGGGTCTTAAATGAGACTGTCATTTATACTTAAGGAAATTGGTATTTAGATCAAATCTTCACTTCTGAGTACTAGAAATTGTTTAGGACATCCAACAGAAGTCTTATCTCATGCTGATCAAACAAAAACCAGAAACATTAAATCAGTCTTAAAGTGTTCATAACAAATAACTTGACTTTGATTACTCCCTCTTTATTAATTGTGTTTGGTTTTTAGTTAATGCCCTAGATATCTGTTTTAATTGTTTGCCAACCATGCTTCCATACCCAGAACGTATTAGTCCATAGGGTATCTAACACATACACACGTGTAAACGAGTAGTGCGTAATCCGTTTCAATTAAATCTCCAAGTTTGTGTTTAGCTACCGCTATGACATTTAAAACCTTTATTAAAGTGTGTTTGATAGGCTTGTTTTTTTGGCGTGCGACTGACTTTAAGAAGTCTTGGTTCATATTTTCATGTGCCTCGACACACAGTATGGGGTTTGCAAGACGCAAGACTTTTTTTTTTTTTTTTTTTCCTGTTAAGGTAATCCTATGGGATGCAAGACTTCTAAAACATAGGAATAAAAAGTGTCTAAGATCTTGCGTTCCCTGAAGCTTATTTCTTGGGAGGTGTATGTTTAGAAAACAAGCAGAGGACCTTGCACAAGCTCCAGTTTCTTACTAGCTCTTATTCAGAGCCCCCAACAAGAGCACATGAAGGTATTATAAACACAGGCATTATAAACGCTTTTCAAGCAAAAATGTCTCTGTTGTACCAGAAAGCAGCCACAGAACCTTTAAGGAATAGTGACAACTATGGTAACTAATGCTCCACAGAGCATTACCTAATGCAAGGTGCCTAATCTCTTCATTAAAGTTTCTGCATACAAGCTATCAGCATTCAGCTGAGACTACTTATGATGGTCACAGCAGTTCCATTCTGCATTTATCTGTGCTGCTGTTTGGACCTTGTCTGTAGTCTGCTTATTCATAACAACTGAACACTATAAATGTCAATAAAATCACTTATATATATATTTATTCCTTCAAGCACAACTTAAACACAATATTTAAATTAGACTTCATTACAGGAAAAGTTGAAATCACTCCACTATCAAAATGTCATTTTGAAAATCACTTCGCTGGAAATTCATCATAGAAAAGGAAAGGCTGAAGCAGGGGCTAGTTTCTGTAGAGGACTCATTTTCATTTATAAGTGAGTCAACACTCTAAGTGTCTGGTACAATAATTCTGTACATATAAAGCACTTGTTCTGGGGGAAGGCAAAACAATATTTTTCACATGATGAAAATTTTTTTAAAAGAGACCGTGCTCTAAGTAAAAAGTGTTGCACCTAAACAATCAGAAATGGTGTTACCATATGTGCTTGTGATATCAGCTTCCAACAAAATACACACGCTAAATCCTGAAGCATTTTGTTCTTTTTTTCTGGTATTTCAGCTCCAGCAATTAATATGGCTCCTTCTGGAGTTAAAATAAAACTTGCATGATTACCGTTTGCATTTTTTATTCTGGTGTGTGATTTTTGTGCTCAAAACTAAGACTTGCTTTATTTTTTATTGAATATTTTGTAGGTGTCCATTTTTCTGCATATGTAAATATCTTTGTATTCAAGTGATTTTTCAATTTTATTTGCAACTCTTCTATTCAAATGATAAGTAACTAGTTCTATTTGCAGGCAAGTTTGGTATATTTAGTTTAATTATCCTTTAGATTTAGAATGTATTATTACAAGTTATACAATATTAATGCTTAGGTTCATTATATTGATTTTAAAAATAAACCACGTCCCTAGGCTTTAAGGCCTAATTAGGGACACTCATCTTCACTAACTTCCCAGAGACACTATGACTGATCTTTTGATGTGAAACCAGATGGAAATTCCTATCAGTTGAAAGGTCGCTAGAAAAACATAAATGGTCAATGAATACAAGAGTCATTCTCAATGCACATAAGGGGGAAAAAGTACTCTTCTAATAAATCCTATATTATAACTTCAGGCACATAGCTGTGAGCCATTGAGTAGAAACTGGGAGATTTGTAGCCTCATCTGATGACCCACTCCACTGATGAGTGAAGGCTATATTTTAGTGGATGCAGGAAGTCCACTTCACCTCTCTCTTCCCCTAGCAAGGCCATCCATCCTCATGCTATTTTCTGTTCACTAGCACAACGGAGTAGTTCTACTAGGTACCAAGATGACCTGCCCATAGAGCTTGTTTGCCTTTCCATGTGGCAGTAATCTGCATTTACTGTGCTGCAGGGGAAAGGAGGAGTTTTAGACACTAGTACAATGAGAGCAGCAGAAAGGTTGCAGCAAAGTCTTAGTTTGTCTATGAGAAGCTTGGACGTTTCTCAGTTGATCCTAGGATATAATGTAATTTAAATATTTCGCGAGTCTTCTCAGATCATTTGGAAAATGCATACAATTAATTTTTAGGTGTCTGAAACAAGCATATGATTAAAAGTTAGCAATTATTTTCTTCAGTTGTAAGATATACTTTCAAGAAGCCTTAATCCTAATTAATTGTTAGTTGGAATACATATAATTAATAGATGCCAAGTAGTGGATCTATTCCATTTTTTTCACAGTGTAGAATAATATCCTGTAAATAATGAAGATAGAATGTAAGCCTGTTTCAGATTCTGAGTTTCTTTGCAATGTTGGATCAGGAAATTACTGGGAAAATGTGAGAGCCTAAGGTTTTGGATGGCGGTTTGACTCACACTGGAGATCGAGGAAAAGCAAGAACTACTGAAAGATTGTTATTATTGGAAAAAAATAATTAGGACTCGATAGCTAGTTGTTAGTCAGGGGATATTATGTGGCTTTTCAGGTAAGCATAGTCTAATAAAGTTTATGCTGGTCAGCACAGTCTTGCTAGATCTCTGCGCTAGATCATCAAAGGACTAGAACAACAGGTGATGTAGCTGATGTAGCACTAATGACTGGAAACCCTATGAGTTAAAATCACTTGTTTTTGTGTGTCTGTGTCAGGAAATGGGCACTGGGCTTTGTGGGGGTATGTGTCCATGTCGCAGAAACCACCCTCACCACAGTGAGATATTATGACAGGTGCATGATTAGCTAGAAACAATGGATGGGAAGAAATTGGTCAGGATGTATCCTTACCAGAGGCATAAAGTTGTGCTATATGTGCTCAGTGGATAAAATGAATGCCTCATACAACATGAAGTTTCATGAAGCAGTGAATATAACTTAAAAAGTGAAGTGAAAAGTAGTCTGATTAAAGAGCTGTCACTGATATTTTCAGTCAGGTTTCTTTCCTGTAAAGACGTATGTTTTGTGACATGAAGACAATGCAGCTTGAGCTCAGGGACATCTTGAAACAGAAGTTTAGATCAATTTATTTCTCCATCCACTTGAATGGGTGTTGAGCCAAAAGCATAAGTCAACCATCACCGCTGCCAATATTAGCAGTATCTAAATTATTTCCTTCCAGGCCAAGGTCACCGAAACACAGAATCACAGAATGGTAAAGGTTGCAAGGGACCTCTATAGATCATCTAGTCCAACCTTGCTGCTCAAAAGAGCACATTAAAAAAGACACTTGTGATAGTATTGAAACACTTGAAAATATGAAATAAGAGTTTCTTAAAGACTCTGAAACTGGAAAGTAGAAGTACCTTGGGTTTTTTTTTTTTTTTTTTTTTTTTTTGAAAGAGAATAAAGACAGTCAGCTGTGAATTTTGAAAAACTGTGTTTTGACAACCTGGCAACATGGCTAACCATTTTACTGTCATTTGCAATGCTTCTAAGAAAATGAGAAAAGCCTTCATTTCCACAGGACAGGTCCTCATGTGGCATATAGGTAGTCTCTTTCTCCTGGAGAAGGATTCAGCTTTCAAAGTTTGAAATCTAGGGTATTAATTCTAATCCTGAAAGTAATGAGGCAACAAGTCATAACTATTCCAGTGCATCCACATTTTCCTCTTAGATTGTTTTCTAGACCTCTCTTTATTCTCAATGTTCTTCCCAGGATTTTTTTTTTTTTTTAAAGACTCTGGTTACTCCTATGTTTGAATTTCATTGCTCAGCATTCCACTTTGCTACACTTCAGCAGAGGTCAAAGTTGAATGGAGCAGGATTACTTCAAATGTCTTATTAGCTATGCCAGCTTATTAATCACTGTACAGTCTTTGCCTTTACATGATCATTTTGATTCCTGTTCAAGCTATGATTCACAACTCTAAATCTGCTTCTGAAGTGCTCTTACATAGAACCTTTGATCTCTGTCCTGTATTTGAGCAGTTAATCTTCTTGTCTGAGTTCACAATCTTACATTTGCTCTCATTAAACAGTAGTTATTTTTTTTTTCCAGAGTACTTTCTTGTGGATCAGGATCCCACTGAACTCTAACCCTGTTTTCCAGTGTACTAGCAAACACAGTCAGTTTACTGGCGTCTTCAAGTGCATTAAGAACACTCTCTATTCAATCCTCTAGGTCATTAAAGAAAATGTCTGACAATACCATTCCCTTAGGACTGATCCTCACAGGGCATTATCCAGCTCTTTTATAAGATGTAACCAAACCACTGTAAATGACTTCCTAAATACAGTTTTCCAATGAGTTTTGCAACTATCATATTTTTATGGAAATATTACTTAGTTTTCTCATTAGAACTGAAAGTGACATAGTGTCAAAAAGTTAATGTATATGGCATGTGTTGTTTCTGTTATCTTGAGGTAGAAAGAAACTGGTTTGATATGATTTGTTTTATGAAATTATGTCTGGTTCTTACTCTCTTCTATGTTTTCTCTTAGATCCATTGAGGTAGTTTGTGTGATAATTTGTAGCATGACAGACTGTCATGATGCTTTTGGTCCACCGGTTGGAACAATTAGGATCAATTTCTATATGATTATTTCTAGTGAATTCTAACTGACAGCGTGCAACTAATCACTTCTAGGAGTGGTGGACCAAGATTTTACCTAAATAGATTGTTTGCATTAAAACCATTACCAGCTAAGCAAAACAACATTGTATGAAAGTTGTCATCTGCCAAATATGTCTATTAGCTAATCTTTTACTGTAATTGTAAATATAATATTGTAACAAAGAATGAACAATCCATGTCTAAAACTTCATTCTGTTTTGTTAAAACTATAGCACTAGAAAAAAATAAATTGCTCTGTTGCTACAAGTAGGCTTTAGACCAAACCCCTTTAACTGAAGATAAAACCTCAGACTTTGAGAATTACCCTGGGATTTGCAGCCTTGTACTTTATCTGAGTATTAGTCAGCCTTCCTCTTGGGAGATTCATAGCTATTACTATTCCAATAACAAACAGAATTTCAAGCAGTTGATGGAAGTGTACAACAACTTCTTCTGTAACTGGATTGTCAATGAATATAGCCTATTTCTGCTACTAGCTCTTTTCTGAGCCAGCATGGGGAATATGGGCTGTAAACCTTCAAGGCTGGGTTCTGGAGATCATTTTCCTAGGGGACCATCATACAATCATAAAGGTTGCAAAGGGTCTTTGGAGGTCATATAGTCAAATCCCACTACACATGCAGGGTAACCTAGAGCATGTGGCACAGGGTGGTGTCCAAGTAGGTTTTGAAGATCTTCAGAGAAGGAGACTCCACCACCTCTCTGGGAAGCCTGTTCCAGGACTCCTTCACCCTCACTGTTAAAAAATTTTTCATTAAGTTCCTGTGGAACGTCTGGTGCTTCAGTTTGTGGCCATTTCCTCTAGTCCTATCACTGGCCATCACTGAAAAGAGGCCAGCCCCCTCCTCCTCACTCCCTTTCTTGAGATATTTATATACATTGATCAGATCCCCTCTCAGCCTTCTCTTCTCCAGGCTGAAGAGGCCCAGCTCTCTCAGCCTTTCCTCATAGGGCAGATGTTCCAGACCCCTAATCATCTTTGTGGCCCTGCACTGGACTCTCTCCAGAAGCTCCACGTCCCTCCTGCACTGGGGAGCCCAGAACTGCACGCAGTACTCGAGGTGCGGCCTCACCAGGGCTGAGTAGAGGGGCAGAATCACCTCCCTCGACCTGCTGGAGACGCTCTGCTTAATGCACCCCAGGATCCCATTGGCCCTCTTGGCCACGAGGGCACACTGCTGCCTCATGGTCAACTTGTCGTCCACCATGGCGCCCAGGTCCCTCTCTGCGGAGCTGCTCTCCAGGAGGTCAGTCCCCAGCCTGGACGGGTGCCTGCGGTTATTCCTCCCCAGGTGCAGAACCCTACGCTTGCCCTTGTTGAACTTCATGAGGTTACTCATCGCCCAGTTGTCCAGTGTTTCCAGGTCTCTCTGGATGGCAGCACAGCCCTCAGGGCTATCAGCTGCTCCTCCCCATTTGATGTCATCAGCAAACTTGCTGAGGGAGCACTCCATCCCTTCATCCAGGTCGTTAATGAATAAGTTGAACAGGACCGGACGGAGGACTGACTACGCTAACTACAGACCTCAGTGAAGTGATCTTTTTCAGTATTTTTTGAAACTGTAATTAGGATATTCATTCAGAGAAAAAAATATATAAAATCCTAAGAGATCATATTTTAACTATCCTTTTTGTGTTTTCTTTTTAAAACATGGGTTAAATGAAATGAGAAGAGACTGTTATTTCACCTGAAGGTATGACCCATTCACTTCAATGCAATGACAGCAAATAGGAAAAAGAGATGTCAAAATAAAAAGTCTGCACAAGGATGTAAAATAATAGGATTTTCACTCTCTTTTTCTCTCTCTCTCTCTGATAAGTAAGTGCCAGTGTGATCTAAAACATGGTTATTAATACACACAGAAATTATCATGGAAAGGGAGTTCTTGTCTTTCAAATGCATCTTCAGCAAACTTGCTGTTCTTTTAAAGGGAATTTTATTTTATTTCCTTTTTTTTTGTGGATTATTACTTGTAAGTATTTATACTGTAGGGTTTTTCAAAATAGTGTTAGAATTCTTCCTCTTTTTTTAATAGTTGATTTTCTAACTTTACTTTGTGTTGTACAATTTTTTAAGATATCTCCTACATATACATATAACTATTGCATAAAATTTGTTGAAATACATGAGAGCAATATTTTTGAAGCTCAAATTAATCATGATGAGCTCTCATTCTTCACGTTTGTCTCTTTCTCACCTACAAAAAAAGAATAGGATCATTTTCAATCTCTAATAACATTTGAAAAGTGTATTTTATTATGTCAATTTATGTCATGGGAGATGACAGCTAACATCCTAGCTTAACTTTAATTTCTTATAATATCTATGAGCAAATGTGTCATGACTTAGTGCTAGTATTTAGATATTACTCAAATGTTTTCAGGTGGATAAAAGAGTATTTCTCTGTTTTTGATGTTATTGATTATGTGTTTCATAATGTGGCTTATTTTGAGTTTTACAAAATATTACTTTGGAATGTTGATATACATCAATGAAAACATTGAGTTCACACACTGAACATCTACATGATACATGTATCATTGTGTCGTACACAATATTAAATTCCTTGGAAATAAATTCTCAAATTTCTAATGTTTTAGAAATAATATTTATATTAAAATAATATGCATTCATTGATGTATATTTCAGGGAAAATGTGAGGAAAATGATGCTTTATTGCCATGGTGACACTAGGACAAATACTTTTATTTATCTGTATTTACTTATTAGATTTGATTTATGGTAGGTCAGTATTACTCAAAATAGAAAAAGATGTTATATTGTACTGACTTGATAAGCCTTGTTACAGTAATAGAATATATTAGCTGCTTTTTAGTAATTTCAAAAATATATTAGGAAGTAGCCTGGTAACGGGAGATAAGATGTACACATAGCATCATGGATATACATTATTCAACAAAAAGTCCTCTTTGCTAATGCTTTTTCTGTTTCTACATGCTTGACAGCTTTTCTTGTCACAGGACCACCTGACAAGCTTGTTCTCATTGCCACCTTAAAGAACAAATTATATACAGAAGGATATTCTATTAAAATACAAGAATTAGAACCATCTGTTAAAAAGAAGAGAATGTTCTTTCTATATAACCTTTCTTCCAGTAAGGTAATTTCTGCAGCATATATGGACCCAGCTGTCCGTAACATAAAGACCTTTTTACAGCAAACTTGCTCTATGAATTACTGCCCTTCTCGTTGCCCTTTAGCATGGTTTTGAAGAAGGTTCAAAGGCTGAAAGAGAATTTCTGGATGCCTCTCCACCCTCAGATTGTGTCAAGAACCAATACATATTAGCTTCATAATAGTAGCTACTGCTGCCTCATCATCTGCCTTAGCCTATAGCAAAATAAAGACTAGTTCATAGCTTAGAAAGGTGCTGAAGCCAGAAGCGGAAAGATGGAAAGGGCACATAAGAAGCCTCTGTCATACTCCTCCTCACCTGCAGTTTATGAGTGCGTGCAGTCCTAACATCACTTTCAACATAAGAGCTTTACATACATAACATAAATATATATGATACTCTAAGGCCAATAAAATTCAGTAGAAACCGTGGGCTTATCCACAAAGGCAGCTATTACTCTGAGCTGATGAAACATGAGGCACTTTAGCCTTCCAGCTACAGTCATAGGAGCATAGCAATACCCGTAGGTGAATATATTTGCCTTATCAGCATGGCCTTCTGTCCAACATAAAACAACAGGAGTTGTCGTGCACCGGAGGGGCTCAGAGTAAAAGTCAGATGTGCTCTTGGTCATTCCTTGCCTGTCTCTGCATGCTTAACTTTCCCAGTCAACAGAAGTTTCTTCCAAGTACCGTCCTGAGTACTGGCCTAATGGACAATAATGTAACGGCTTCAGGCTAGAATCAATATTGACCCTGGAAATTCAGTGGCAAATAGTAATACTCGGGAGGTTCTTCCTAACAACTATCTTATCAGAGTGTTTGCACACTTACAATTTTGTTTGGGTATTGCCCTGGATTTGTGATATTGCTCACCATTTCTCTTTGTACTAATAGTTTATTCTATGTACTTACTATTCTTGGAGGCAACTAAACAATACACCAGTGTCAAATGACACTCAGAGGGAAATAATATCCCACTTACAGGTATAAGAAATCAACCCTCTTCGTAAAAAATCCCCTAGCACAACCCACGAGAGGAATACTACTTCCTTGCAACTAACTGCAGCTAGGGAAGTATGAGACAAACATGATCATATTGCATTTTCAGAACAAGTATATTGGCCTTGATGCCTTTGACTATATTTTAAGACTATGCCACAGGTATTTGATTCAAAGCAGGAGTACAGAAATAATAATAAAGCAGGAAAATGTAACGTGCAAAAGTTAGTGTCCGGTTTAAAACCATTCTTGCAACATCAGTGTAGAAATCCTTGATGATTTCCATTACATGTGCAGACATAGGGATACTACCCTGGTATAGCATTCTGAGGGCTGGCTCTTGTTTATACAAGACAGCAACACTGAAAGAGCACCGTTGTTGCAATTTCTAAGATTTTACTAGATACCCCTGGGGAAAAAAATAAGTCTACCTTATGATGGCATGCTGATTTTCCATTGACATTTCCACAAGCTTGAGCTGGTGCTGAGTGGCTCAAGACATGGCTGAAAGACTTAATGCACGCTTGCCAACATATGGAGATTTCTGTCCTGTCGGATTGGCTCAGTGGTGTAGTCAGCGAAGGCAGTCCCCAAAAGAAATACAGCCCAACCTGAAGACCTCCTCCTGCCCTGTTGCAAATGAGCTTTCAGTGGCTTCACTGGGGATTTTCTGTGCACACAAAAATCTCAAGTTAGAAGCGGGAAACAGCACACTTCCTCGCCTTCTCCTCTTTCCTCTGCTGGCATTGGTGCCAGCAGCACTTCTGCAGAAACACGGGCCGCAGATGACTCTCTGTCTGAGCGTTTGTCAACATGCGGCTCTTCTTTCGGCGCTGCCATCTGGATCCGCCGGCAGCTCCGCGGGCAGTCGCGCTGCTGGCTCCGGGGCGGCCTCAGGGACTCTCCGTGGTTAAGATGACTTGTCGGATTAGATACTGGTTGTGGTTTGACTTGACTTTGATCTCAGGAGCAAAATTTTCTTCTGTGGCAGAAAAGGGTTTTGCTATTTTTCATTTTGAGATATGCACAAAGTATTTTTCGAAAGGAGGCTCACTGTCTACATACCGCTATTATGCAGAAATCTGACTGCTGTATTTGGGGGTTAAGTAAAGTAGATCTGTGCTTATTCTGTAAGCATCCATCCTCTTATTACAGCATATCAGAAAAAAGGTAGAGAAATCCTTGTGTTACCTTTGTGCTATTTAACACATTCCAACACTGGCCAGTATCTAGAAATATTAAATATTATCCCTCTCTTATTTATTTCTGATAAGGAATTTGCATGTCTCCAGTGAGCATATGTTGTCAAAGTCAAGCATTTGTGTTCTTTACATATCATACATATGGATTTATTTGTATGCAGGAAATTCAGCATTTTCTCCTATATTTCATCTTCAGAGCCACATATGCAGTTTTAAGTCTGCATGCTGAAAAAAAAAAAAGGATATCAGATAGCAAAACAATTGATTGGCATTAAACATATATGGACCTGAGAAGCAAAATTAGAAGAAAATTGTGGGTTATAAAAACACAGCAAACCAATAAGATTCATTGCATATTATTAGGAGCATTAAAGTTCACTAGACTTTTTCTTCTTACCTTATGTGCTGGACTCTATTAGTTATTAAAAAAAGAAAAAGTGTTATAAAATTGAGGTTTTTTTCCTGTCAGCTATGAGGGAAAACACAAGAAATAAGAATAGTTCTTGAGCAAGTATAAGAGAATAATTTTTAAACTGTTTTCCTTAAGTAAGGCAGAAATGTAGTTCTGTTTGCCATCATAATTCCAAGAGATTTAATGAGTTTATGATAATTTTGACCTGCTTCATTATTCTAATGGTGGTATTTATCCGAATTTTATCCTAATACTGTGGAAACTTCTAGAGTTACAAACCAAAGGAACAAGCCTCCTATATCTCCTTGGATTGCATCCACTTTCTTTTTAATCCTTTTAAGAGAAGCAGAAGGAAGGAAAAGGTCTGAGGGTGATAGTGCAAGACAGGAGGAGATGAGTGAGGTTGCACAGTGTGCCAAACCCTTCCAAGGCTTTCTGTTTGTCATATGATCCTACAAGTTAAGGAGCAGCCTCAGGAAAATAATTAAAAGAAAATATATATCTACAGGCAATTTGAAGCATTGCTGGTAAGGAGGGAGCAGCCTAGTCTGTTGAAAAAATTTTATTTTGCTATCATCTCCCCAATAGATTTTTAATTTTTTTTTTCAACTAAATGCAACCTATGAAACTAAAGGAATGATCATAGCTCCAGGTCAGTGTCTTTTTAGATAAAAAATCTTGCGGAAGCAAAGACTACACACATTTAAAATAAAAGGCAGTCCTTCACAAAGGGTGTCAGTGCATGCTAGCAGTTCAAATCAGACAGTGCAGACTAAATAAGCAATGAAGCAAACAATGCAAAACGAGGCCATAGGTGCAGAAGTTACTTTAAAAAAAAAAAAAAAATCTGTCCATATAACTGAATTTAATGCAATCTTGCTTCAGACTCTCAGGACCTTGGATTCTTCTTCCTGCATGACTTTCATGTTTCCTCCTAGCCTGACCCTCCAGTTGATTCTATTCTATTCCCTCTTCCTCCTACCAACGGAGAGTGATCTGCACTCAGACTGTGCAGGGTGACCTGTTGGCTCACGCGCCCCAGGGCAAAGGGTGTTGTTGTCGGTGCTGATAGCACCTGACAAGAGGTTCTGTACACATCTACCTGCGTTTGGTCTTTACACCTATGTACGATCCATGTGCAACTTGCAACATAACATTCAGCCCACTGTAATTTTTGAGATTCACTATATTTAAAGTATTTTGTACTGCTGAATTAAGCTCTTTCAACAAGCCTCTGTTATCAGAAGTACTTTGTACCACAGAATTTAATGAAAATAAAAGGAAGGACATTTGTACTGAAAATGGATAATACTAATATCTCACAGTAAAGCAAACTAATTATTTCTGCAGGGACCCTCATTTAGAGGAGTAATCTGCAAGTCACGTGGGAACATTTGATCTCTTCATGCGAAGGAGGGTAGGGCTGTGCTAATTTCAAGCAGAGACAACCACGTAATTAATTGACCCATCAGGCAAATGGAGTTCATCACACAAGGGTGCCCAGAGCAGCTAGTGCCAGGGAGCGACCTCTCACATCCAATTTTACACTGTGGTAACTAACAGGTCAGCACAGGATCTCTTTGCAATTAAACCTTTGTTCACCAAGCACATCCACTGCTTCCCACCTCCACTTCTGCTTTATTCACCCCAAATTACACGTACCTGACACAGCACGGGGCAGGCAGGGTGCAGGGTGGGTGTCTGTGTTTCTCTGCCCGTGCATACGTCCTTCACAAGGACATATAGGAGCTGAAGCCTAGAGGCTTCTGGAAATATTAATATATTTGAATATTCAAGGTCTGGAAATATCACTATCATCTGGAATTATGTTTGAATATAGCAGTTTCAGTGCTTCTGTTTTCAAAATGGGGCTACACGGTTAGAGGTAGCAGTGTTTTCTCTCCTCAAAAATGCTGTTTTTGTTCTAGGCTCTGCTTCTTCAGGAGGTTTATTCGCAAAGGATGGTTGCATTTTTTCCACTTCATTTCTTCAAGAATCATGTCACATTTTCTTCCCATGTGCTGTTCCCTACTGAGAAGTAAATCCTTGGAAATAATTCTGATTCTATCCTATTTTGTCCAAAAAAGTCACCATTTGTTAGGTGCGGTGATCATTTTGACAGGAACAGTGAATAAGAATAGAGCTGCTTCCTGCCACCACAGATCACATCTGTCTCCAAATCTTGACATAACAGGAGGACACTGTTTGTCCTGATCTTTCTCTCCCATGCTTTATTTCCAAAACCATTTATAAAATTCAGCCTTGGAGTGTTTGCACTTAGCCTATAGCTGTGACAACAAATCACCACAGATTTTCACCTTAGCTTGTGTTTTTGCTTCACCTCCTTTAAAACAGTTGGTTTCTGGCTGGTTTACATTGTCTGCAGACTCGGTGCTACTCTGTTAATCTCATTTAGGGTAGTCTTTACATGCAAGCAGCAAGTTCAGAGCTGTTCTAGTTCACACAGAAATGAGGATCTCACACAAGTAGATGGTTGAGTTCTTTCACCTATAATGTAGTAAGCAGGTAAAGAACAACATAATAGACACTAGGCAGAGAAATCCTTAATAAACACACAGTGCAAATGTACTGCAGCCAAAATCCATCAATGAGAAATAAGCAAAGGAGGACGTCTTAACAATCTAAATCTTACCTTTAAAGATCGCCAGTCTCTTAGATTTTTTTCTAGGTTTTCCAGAGTTCAAAGGTTAAGTTTCAAAAGTCTCAAACAACTGAAGGGGAATATTGCCTCGGGTCTCTTATTAACACTCATATCAAAATACCTTATTCTACAAGGAAAGAGTATATTGTTTCTTTACTGTTTATTGTTGAAATAAGTTTTGTCTTGCTAACAGAAAGTGTCAGCTGACTCTTCTGACAATTTCTACTTTGTATTTTATTACATAATGTCTATGGCTCTGTTACACGGACATTTCTAAAACCTATACTTGTATTAAATAAAACCACATTCAGTATTACCTCATACCACCTAACATGCTAAAATTTTACAGCTATGACTCTTAAGGCCCTACTCCATCAGGCCTCTGCCTTAAACCCTCCATGTGATGACTACAAGGTGTAAGGGAGAATCTGCAAGACAGGACACAAGACCTTAATGCTGGAAGATGCTACAGATGAAGCAAGTACTCTGCTTTCCCTTTGGTAAGCACGTTGATATAGGTTGCTTTGCCTTTTTTGTTTTTTAATTTATCCTATCAACAAGTCTGTCTCTTTCTGCAGGGAACTTGAACAAAAAATACTATTGTAAGATTTTGTAAATGTACCATTTTCAGAGTAACACATCTTCTCTTTGGACATATTTTTATATCCATATTTTAACAAGGCCACTTCACAGTCAGCAGTGCTGCAGGGAGAATAGGAGCTCTTGCTGTCACTGAAAACTTCTTAAAATCAGGCCACTTCTGCAGATGACTGGGGAGACTTACAAGTCGCACAGTCTAGTACTGAGCTTATGTCTGTATTAATAGATTAAATCATGCCAGGGGATGTGAAATTGTCCAATATCATTCTCTCAAACAATCCTCAGACTTTCAGAGTTAGCACAGGCCAGAGAAATTCCTAGTAGACAGTACAATATGGCCAAAATCTTATAGTGAGTTCAATAGCACAGACATGGGCCACGCTTTACAAGTTGATTTTAGTGTCCTTTGTGTTATCTATTGCGATCTGTACTGATATAGTCATCATCTGGAACTCTTCACCCTGGCTTGAACGATCTTTGACTTTTGGATATACCAGCTAATTGTAAGAATTTGGGAAGGCCTTTGGGACCTTCTGACAGATGGAGCAACAGCGCAGCACTCTTCTCACCAGAAGCAGCTCTTCTCTTTCTCTCTCTTCTCTGGACTGGCCACAGGCCTCATCCACTCTACAGAGTTAGTCCTGCTCTGCTGTGTCAGGTGGAAGGTGGGTTTGAGTCCACGTATCCGTATCACTCGTTTTACTTACGCAGAAGCCCTTCATGAGGCCAGATCAAGTCAGACCAAATCCTGGAAGAAGAAGATTCAAGCGTGCTCAGTACTTGGACAAGGAGCCTAAGCTGCTAGTCATGCAATCTGAATAGATCAGGTATCAGTAATGCTCAGCACTACAGATCAGTTAACAGTTTAGGCACCTCCTAAGCATGGTGGTTCCAAATCTAACCAAATCATATACCATCAGTGGGCTTGCATATTTTTAAAACCTTATCTTTGATAAATATCCATGAAGCCTTTACTTCTAATCTATAACATAATCTTTGATCCTCCTTCCTAATGGGCATGTATATACACCTTTACACAGAAGCGGAAAGGTAAGAATGTTGCAGGCAAATTTAATGGAAGATCCATGCATCTCACCATGGTAGAGCTAACTGTCTTCTATTTTCTTATGTAGGTCTAAAAACAGAGGGGAGAAGGGAAAGAAAAAGGATTAGTAGGATCTGACAAGGGCATAGGGAAGGGCCTCTACTCTGTTTGGTTTCTTCATGCCTTTAGGGTTTTCTTCTACCAAAGAGTATCACACGGATAGCAACATCAGCAGAAATGAATAAGGGTTTTAACTTCCTTTTGGTTAAAAAATGAAGAACCTGAAAGGAAAAGACTCATCAATGGCCATTAGCTTTCTCCTTCCTGATCTCATCTTTGGGGTCCCTTGAAGATGTTTATTCCATAGTTGTTATAGACTATCTCAAGTCTCTGAAAAGATGAAGCTTCAGTGAGATAGAGCATCCATGTAAAAATGACAGATTGTGGTGACAAGCTTATATCAGAAACTCTGAGAGATAGTGAAATGGATATATCTCAGAAATACCAGAACTAGGAGATAGTGAAATGAAATCTCTCCAGAAAGCAGAGTGCAAAAAACAGTTCTGGTAAAGGCTGCCAGTGTCACAGAATGACCTCACACATCTGATTCCCTACCAGCGACTGCAGATGGGGCTGCACAGGGCTGAAGCAATGGCTGGGACAGAGACTGTGACACTTCTATCCACTTAGTCTGTCCAGATGATCTTATGAAAAAGAGATAATCTGGAGGAAATAAGACACTATAAATGGAGATAATGACACAGACTTCCTTTGGAAAGTTTCTTCAGATCTAAAAGCACCATATGAAAGCTAAGCATAGAAATATTAGTACCATTATCTGTCATACTAATGAGTCGTGGTTTTTGAATGAGGAACTGCAGACTGCTTGCAACTTTTGAAAGAGGAGAGGCCCTCATGAGGGAAGAGGACAGAATTCCCCCATGCTGGCAGCAGCAGCAATAACCTGCAGTGCTCAGAAGTTTGCCTAAAACGTGTTCTTCAGCATCGCATTAACTCAATTGCTTTTTACATTTTCTGCTTCATTTTAAAGTCGTCTTTGAAAGTAAGTGACATCATGGCTATACCAGCTGGAGAACGGCACAAACACAGTGTCCTGGAACAGGAGTGCCAGACTGCAGGGCAGCTTTAATTAATAACTGGTTTGCCTTGCCAGGCACAAAGCAGTTGGGTATTGACCCGCTGAAGAAATGGAGCTCTTGCATGAGTAATGCAGTACTAATTAAAGCATTGTGTACATGTGTTGTGAGATTACATAGCAGGGAGCCGTTGGAAGTAGGAAGGTTGTTGGGGTTTTGTTTCTTTGTTTATTGTTTCTCCCTTTATTTCTTTACTGTGCGCTTTTCAGTCTGCACCCGCAAGGATAGCTAGGAGGGAGTTATCCTGTTGCGGCAGTGGAGGCTCCATCGCAGCCCTCCTGCATGTGCTACGTTCACTCTCCATAGCCACTCCCTTTGGGTAAGGTGTCAGCCCACAGCGCTGCTGGAGCAAAGCAGATTAAAGGGGGTTATGGACACATTTTGGAGGCATGTTGTACCTTGTGTGTACTTCAGAGTACAATTTGTCATTAGAAAGTTTATTTACATTGATCCTACGCCAGCCTCTGTTAAACTGAGAATAGGATATTTTGTTCCATCCTGTGCACATTCACTTGCTCCTATACATGGGAAAATCTGCCAATGTTCTTTCCATAACGTGATAGTTGTCACATGTGATTTCTTTCTCTTGTGCACACGCACACACTTCTTTCTCTGTTGTTAAAATCCCTGTTGGAATCGCTAGTGCTTCTGCTTTGGAATAAGTATGCAATATCTTTATGTGTAAACAGGTCTGATTTGGAACAGTGGTATGGACAGTACCTAACAGTTGGGTGTTTAACTTGATGACAGGCAAGTCAGGGGACTTCAAGGGAGGCAGGAGTCCTTTAACCATTACAAAATGCAAATCATCTGCATGGCAGATTCGGTTTCAAGCCTGCAAGGCACTCCAGATAGCTCTTGTGGCTCTTTCAGGTTGGAAAGTCCAAGGGCCAAACCACAGACCACCACTAAAATACTACAATACCAATACTAAGAAATTCCTTACAGTCTTTTTTTTGTTTGAGTTACCTTTAAAATAAATAAATAATTTTCACAGAGCTAACTAAACAGTCCTGCTGACTTTAAACCTTTAAGCTCCCTACAAATGATGCAGACACCAAAACTTTTACCTTGGCTTTCTGTGTACATACGGGCTTCTGGCAAGATAGTGTTTGTCTTAGTCTTCCCCTACAGCAGAAGACACCAAAGTCCACAACACTCAAAACAGTCTCCATTCTGCCCCCTCTGTCCTGGTTTATGCACCGGATAATGCTGGTTTAGAGTTTACCTATTCCAGAAGACACAATACCAAAAAGAAATTAATGTAAACACCAGAAAACATCTTCAATACAACATACGCTGTACAAATTAGCAGCAGAAGATGTAGATGATAATAATAGTAATAATCTGTAAGTAACTGTAATGTGATCCTTGCCGCTTTTTACTCATAACTAAAGTATTTTTTAGAATTTATTCAGTCTTCTTTCATGATTCTAGATCCTTCCACTCTGAGGTTTCTTATGTTTTGCCCTTTGTCCCACCTATAGCCAGCTTTGTTTGTGTGACAGAGCGACTCATTCATAGGGTCCATTTAAACCAGATAAATGGCCACTTTTCTTTCAGCATAAACATGCATCCTTTGTTGGTTAAAAAGAAACCTACTTTCTTAGATCCTGATTTCATGTTTGTACTAGATTACTTTGTAAAGCTGGATTCCGCTATCATGCACACTTATCCTAGAAACAAAAATAGTCATTGTAATTTTTTTTTTTTTTTTTTTTTTTTTTTTTTGCTTTGGAGCTTTTTCCAGAGAGAGTACGTAATGTGTGCGCACAACAAGTAGACTGTCAAAAAGTGGTTGTCAACACTGATTTATTTCACCTTTTGAGTCATATATGGAATTCATAATAGTTAACTAACAGATGAGATTAATGAATACAAAGCATTAATAAATAGCCTCCCTCAAATAAAACAAATTTCCCCCTTCAATTAGAATTAACATAGAAAGGCCTCCAAAATACCACCCTAAAATTGTATATTATTCTTAAAAGTTAAATGAGGAGTTCTTCAACACCCTTCTACACATGTGGGTTTACTTGGGCAACACAACCCAAAACAAAACATAGGATTAGAGACAGGATTCATCCAACCAACTGTAACTCGCTGCAATGTACACATCTACATATAAGCTATTTGATTACCCTCAGGTACTTCTGGGTCTGTTGTAGACCACTACCTCCATGTCACTTGTGAGTGCTTCCTTATCTAGTGACTCTAAGTGAATAGCTTAAGCTCATGTCCTTATGTTTGCAACCTCTAATGTCCAGGTTACACAATTAAAATGATGGCGTATTGTGGTAATTAAATTGGAATCATTATCAAGGGTGCATTTGCTTCCACAATTGCACCAAGTGAATTAAATTTCTGCCATAAAATTGGTCTCTGTTAAATGAAGTGGGGTTTTTCCTCCTTCAAGGTGCTACAAATTTCCATAGTCTACTCGCTGTGTGCACAAGTACAAAAAATACTAAGAAAATACTTGAACAGCTAGACCCACAAACTCATATGGGATTTCAACAACTCTCCTGCTTTCTTTCCAGTATCAATACATGTATCAGCATCTCTGCAAGTTCTCAGATGGTCAATGGGCTTAAAAAAACCTTAAGGGCAATGAGAAATTAACAGCTACACAGGTAGAATAACACAGAAGATAAAGAGCACATTACTCAGGGTGAGGCTCATCAATTAGAAAAAGCAAGGCAAGAGTTATAGGGAGCATTTGTGCCACTATTGTTTTAGTATTAGATATTTTGATTTTGATCTTATTGAGAAATGAAAAATCATCTTTCTAAACTTAGATTTCATTGGGCTCTGTGAAAAAAAAAATCAACTTTTGCTTCTATCTGTATAGAAGATATTGTTTGAAACAGCTATCTTTTAAGTTCAGCTCTATCCTATAATCCTCTATTCATCAATTTCTTACACACAAAATATGAAAATTAATACTTTGTTACAGCTGGCTACAGAGATACCTTACAGAGGGTGCTGAATTCTGCTGCTTTGTGTTCTATCTGCCTCTCACCTTTATTCCTGTCTATGTACTGTGTATGACTTTGGGCTCATCCTGCCTCCTTTGAAGACAACAATAAAAGATCAGTGGGAGCAGAACTAAGGTCTAAAGCTCTCTGTGCTAGAAATGACAGCACATGAGATGATGATTGATTCATCTGCAAACTACCCTTTGGCTTCAAGGACACTCCATGTAGAGACAACATTTCTCCTCTGTGCCATCAGTGGTAGGATCATGGCCAAAGGCTTTCTGTAAGGGCTTTGGGCAGGGAAATGTCTTCCCACGTTTGTCTGAAAAGTGACATTAAAGAACAAGTACACTGTGGCAATGAAGTCATAATAATGCTGAATTTTAACCAGAGTTCACATTTTGCATTCTTCCCCTCCAAATGCTGTGCACATTTTCAAATGCATTATGTGCAGCCAAGTTCAGGTCTTTAAAATCTGCCCTTGAGAATTATCTACTAATGGTGTACTTTACCTCAGTGAAAATTATTTACAAAAATATACCTCAGAAGGTTGTTGTGTTCGTTATCATCTTCAGATCCCAAGGTGTAATTAATTGTAATGCACTCTGCTTATAGCATTGGCTTATTTATTCTACAGTTTTGCAATATTGTTTTGATTGATTTAAAAGCAGTGAAAGATACCATGATATGGTTGCTTATACCACCAGCTTAGTAATTAACCATTTATTTAAAAATGGAAAAAAGCAGCTTTCCTTAAAATTGAAGAAATTTTCTGGAATACAGGTTGCCTGTACAGTCAAATTCTGCCAGTAGCTTATGCACTTACTTACCACATTATCTTTTTGTTCACTGTTTAGACTGCTTTAAAGCAAATAATTATATATATATATATATATAAAAGTCTTTCATGCCTGGTCTGAACCCACACAGATTTTTTGATCATGAGTCAGAAAGAAACAGGATTTAGGACATTCAATCCAATATTCGGATGCTAAGATGTGTCATGGCGCTTTCACTAGGCTTACCCTACAAATCAACTTTTCCTCCATCTCCCTATAGTAAAATCTTCAGCTAGCAACCCTTCAGTAAATTAGAAAGTATGGTCTTAGAAGGCAATCATTCCCTTAATAAAGGAGGCTAAGAAGTTTGCCTTAAGGGACCTATAAATGCTGCTATAATTATCTAATCTAAAAATTGTTATTGCTGTCTATAAAGGTATTATTATATAAACAGATGAAAATGCCTAATAGATTTTAATATATTTAAAGATCAAGTCATAGATGATATTTCTTGCATGACACACAAGTATAAAATATATTATCTGTAATAGTAATCTACTGTTTCTAATCTATACTTAAAGCAACAAAGAAATGATATTAAAAATTCAAGCGTCTTCCTCCAGTGTGTTTTTTATGAATGCTGGGACACAACGTATATTAGCTGATCTGCTGGGGACTGGAATTGGTTTTGAATCACCTTCCCTCAAGCTGGAGGGTATACTAGATCATTCAGGAGATTTTAAAATGGTGATTGGGGAGATTAGAGGCATGAAAGTTAGTATTCAGTTCTAAATCTTTTAATCACCATGACAGTACTTACACCTGAAAACTCCCCTTCAGTTCGAGAGGGGAGCTCTTTGGAATAAGTCGTACTCAGTTTAGTTAGGGTAGCAGAACCAATTGTTGAAATAATTTTTCTTTTCTTGTGAGAATTGTTGCTCCATGTCCTTTTTGTGTTTTGTTTTGTTTTTGCTAAAAATTACAGGCTATATTTTAGCCTGAGAAATCTCCTCCACTGAGCAGGAATCCAGATTTACATGCTCTGAATTGCTCCCTGGAGGAAGCTGCTTCTTTCCATCAGCTACACTGGTCAGGGAGATGAGGTTTGCAAAATTAAAGTAGTCTTTTAATTGAGCTCATAAGAAGCTTGACTTTCTAATTATTTTTCTCTAATTTAGTTTTGCCAAGTAGGTCTTCAGGGATAGGTTCTTAGTTTCTACTACAAACCTGTGACATAAATACTTGACTTCCACTAGAATCTGTAATGTTAGAAGTGTTTCATGCGATACAGTTTCCTCGTAAGATCTACGTAGTTACTTGTCTATAGACAGTATTACTTAAGTGAAAGTATAACTAGAAATGAATGAGTAATGTTCATAATATTTAAGGATAGATTCAGGAATATCGCATGAACTCACTTTGGCAGTATCATTCTTCTTTTGCGTTTTGTGTGAGTCTTCCAAAACCCAGGATGGTAGGAATGTTGGCCAAAAAAAAAAAAAAAAAGCAGATTGGAAATAAACAGCAAAATATGGATGAAAATGATTACCCTTTTTAATTAGGAGTATTCATACTAGAAATCCAATTCTGTGGTTTGTGCTTATTTACTTATCAACATAAATATACATGATCAAAGGAACCAAACAGAATATATCAGATTTTAAATATTAAGCATTGTGAATTATTCTTGAGTTTGGAAATCTCTTCCAGAAATTACAGGGATAGGTTCATCCTGGTTGCATCTAAAATGCAGATAAGATCTAAAATGCAGTAAGATCAAACTACCATAGACATCTATAAGAGAAGAGATTTAGCTTTCTAGATGGAACCTCCAGTGACTAGTTCATACTTAGAAGTTCTAGAAACCTAAGTGAAGGCATCACCACTGAATAACATCTAGTAGCACACTCCTAAAATCCCTGAAAAATGCAATCTAGTAATGACAAAAGCCTAGGGGGCTGGAGCTCAAACAGTGGATCTCATCTCATCCATCGATGTGTGAAAACGTAGAACAAGAAGTAGGAAGGATGCAAAAGAGAATAAGACACTTGAAAGGCAGAAAAATGCAGAAGCACTACAATAATTTTCAGTAAGTGTAACCTGCTCTGTACACATGCTTCTGCCTTTCAGAGGGATGAAGATAATTTTTCTATAAAGAAAATGTGTTTAAATCTCATCTTGTAGAATACCAAGCCAGGTGTAATTGTCCTGGTCTCTCATCATGAAAATAAGAATGCAAGACTGTTCACCTTTGCTGTTTAAAACCTTATTTTTCACTTCTTTTATCAGGATAATACAGCTGGTGGGGAGTATCTGTATGTCAGATGGTCCTCAGATGGGACTGGGACAAGGTGAAAGAAAAATGTTTTTAAAGCTGTTCACTTAGAAATAGTTGGTTTCTAAATGATCAGAAACTTTCTATCTACGTATTTGAACCCAAAATTAAGCCATAGCTCTTTTCCAGCAATGTTTGCTTCCATAAAGATACAGCAATACTGCTGCAGTCATTTCCCACTGATACCTTCGGTCTTCTACCCATTGTTTCATCACAAATCTTCAAAAGAGTTTCCCCTACTTGATCCACCTAGATTTTTAAAGTGAGGGTGTATTGTTCATGATTCTTAAAACTAAAAGACTTTATGAAGAATTTTCCAATTTTATTTGCCAAGTAAACAAACCAAAAATACAGTAAAACCATGGGAAAGTTTAGGATTTCCCATGTGTAGAAGAGAAATCCTGTCAGAGAAAAATGTCTAATCATAAATTAGCAAATAGAACCTAACTTTTATCATTCATATGACACCAAGGAAGTGGGATAGCACAGATGTAAGTCTCACCACTCGTAGAACAAGTGGCTGCCTGCCACTGGCTATTTTGTGATTTCAGCAGCCTATTTCACTGTCTGTGTTCTCAGGAACGCTGAGCAGGTTACAGCCTTCTCCTCTGTGGTCTTCCAGCTCACCCTTTCCTCGCTTCCAGCAAGCACCAGGGCTGCTTCAAACAGGACACAGATTTGTCATCTTTATTTTTGGTAAGTGCTTAGCTTTTGAATATTTCATTTGCCCTCTCTAAGCAATGCTTATTCTGATCCTTCCCTGCATTTCAAAGGATTATTCTGGACTGGATTCAGAACCTCCAAATAATGTACGTGCACAGCTGAACAGATGTTGCTGGTTGGGAAATGTGTTGTTCTTGATACGAGGGGTTGATGAGATCAGACAGCCTAAAAAATATCCCCACGGTTTTGAACAGAGGTATTACTTTACTGAATTAAAATTGCTGATCAGTTATTAAAAACAATGTTGAGGGTTTATTTTTTTTCATACTGTTTCCTGCAATGCATTTTTATCACTTTCAACAGAATATGAAAAAAAGGTAAAAATAAATATAACTATTCAGAATTCAACCCTGCGGCTTCTCCGTCTAATGCCATCAGACCTGACAGTGATCCGTAACAGATATTTCATATAAAGGTCCAATAACCACAGTATGGATATTTTATTTCCTTACAGGGGAAGTTCTTTTCCAATTTCTACTAACTAATATTTGATTAATGCTTGAGGCATAAAGATTACATCCCTCTGTTTTGTTTGCTCCTAAAGTCGCTTAGCCATTTTACTCTATGGAAGATACACATGGTGTATAAACACATGTACCTCTCTTTGACTGTGTGAGGGTTTTTTTCTATTAACTTAAAAGACAGAGAAACAACTTTGTAACAGATTGAGACAATACCTAAGCTACAGAAAACACATCCTAAAATCTCTCTTTCTATAGGAGGAAGGAACTTATATGGAGGGAAACTTCGAGCCACTGAAGCCTCCCTTCATTTAGGCCCTTAACCTTAATGGTATTTCAGAGCGGGGTGCATAGACCCCTTCCGGGATCATTGCAGGTTATGGTTCTGCCTCCTCTCTCCAGCTTCCTCCCTTCCTGGTGGGGTGTGGGGAAATCACAGAGCAGGGTGCCTGGATGGCAAGCCATCCCTGCACACCCAAGGATGTGCAGCCGTCCCTGCGGCTAACACCCCGGGAGGTGGTCACCATCCCACCTCATCTTGCCCCTACGGAACGTGTCCCCAGTGTCCCCACACGGTGACACAGGCTCCATGTGCTTGCTCCATGTGTTGAATCTTTCCGTTTCAGTCAGCTGGCCTGTTATTCTAGCTCACCACACTCGGCTCCTGCCTGCGTCCCAGGAAAAACCCTCCATCCGTTAATCGATACCCAACCATTCACGAGGATTTGCCAGAGCAGCCATGGGGTCCCGGCACTGACAGCTTCACCAGCACAGGGAAGCACCCCAATACTCAAGCATTCCAGTTGTCTGTCTACAAACCATTTATGATAAACACATCTATGAGTGTGAAAGCATGTCTGGAAAACAAAAGGTTGCACATTTTTTCCCTCCTTTTTTTTGCTATTCAGGAAAAAGAGCAAGACAGAAAAGCTGCAGTTGTGCAGTCATGGGCGATACAGTGTATATACAGCGATAACATGAGCCGCAATGTTTACTGATGTACTGTGAAATTTCATGCAGTCTTTTTTTTTTTTCGTTAAAAACCTGATAGCTCCGTTGGAAGAATTGAGAACTACATGCTAATTTGATAAATATTTTCTGTCATCTCTGGAAGACAGTGTTTTTTTTGCATAGTTTTCATTGAAGCATCAGAGCAGAAATATCTTTTTACATTTCAGAACCATTCATCTTCATTACTCTGTTAATATGCTGTGCCATTGCCACATCTCCAATCAACCAAAAAATATCCTGAATAGCAATAAGAGGATCAGCACCTTCTAAAATAATTGTTTGATCAGGTATAAAGCGTCTCTTTCATCCAGAGTCTTTATGTTAATGACTGGGTTTAATTAGACTGGTTAGAAGTCAGAAAGAAGTAAGTCGTTCTCAGCATAATAAACTGCTAATTACTAAGTGCACAAAAAGGTTATGGATAAAGAGGACTTCTGCTAGCTATTAAAGCACACAACAGAATAACTTGCATTCTTCTCACATTTCCTGCATTTGTTGCAAACAATTGCGAGGCTCTTTCCAAGGGTTATTGCACTCTTTCTCATTACAGTACTCTGAGGTAGAGAATCAGCTTTAATGCCAACAGTGCCATTTCCACTTACACAGTGAGCGTGGTGGCATTTTAAGAAACCTTCTCAAGGCCCATCATAATAGACCATCAGCATTTCTATTTTTCTGGAAAAATCATTCTTTTTTTTTTTTTTCCTCTTTCAGAAATCAAACTGCAGACTAGCCATGCTCTTCAGAAATCCTTGAAGAATATAATTTACAAGTATTGTTTGGGAAATTCTTTTCAGTTCGAAATGCCAAGATTTGGGGTTAGAAAATGTCAAAGTAATCACAGTTACAATAGTGAGTGACATTGTCATATGATGTTAAAACAAAGGTAGCTGCTACTTAATAATCCTTTTAACATTGTGTTTTCCTTTTTATATCAGAGTATTTCAAACTTCTATTGCAGTGCCCCACTTTATCACTTTGTCTGCCCCATTTAGTGAAGGAAAACAGACCACACATAAGACTTTCTAGAGATGTTTTCTATTTTCCTATTAGTCATTCTTAGTGTGAAGGCGGGGGATGCTGCTCTAAGCTATTCAAGTCCCTGTGGTCTGAACTGTGAATGGGCCTTATTCTCTGCTTTTGCACTGGTGTTCTGTGTTGCAAGGCTTCAAAGATAATATTTACACTGTTGAAGTCAGTGGAAATGTGGATGCACAATTTTAACTGAGGTAGAAAACATGTTTAGAAGGACAGAATTGCTGAAGGACAGTGATTTTATTTTCAGATCTTTGTGTTTTGAAATGCAAGACCAGAAGATACAAAAGCCCAAAGGTTTGAAAAATGTTTCATTTACCGTTTTCCAATGTAGAGCTATAAAGACACACATCAGGATTTCCTCAGTATGAGACTTTTTTCTTTTTTATGTTTCAGCACTATGCTTCTTGAGCAGAAATGACCTATGTGCTGTGTCAGCTTCCTGCAAGGGCAGTGGCACAGTCTTGTCCCACAGGATCATTCAGGTAGAAATCTCTTGAGCCTCAGGAGGGCCCAAGTCCAACATCCTGCCCAAAGCAGGGCCAGCTCTGGGATCCTACTAGGCTGCTCAGGGCCATGTCATGGTGGGTCTTGAAATACAGTGCAATCTTGTGGGTCACCTGCTCCATTGCCAACAGTCCTCCTGGGGAAAACATTTCTCCTTATATCCGACTTGAAGCTCTCATTCCAGCCTCTGCAGTTTGTCCCTATCCCTGCTACCCTGCACCTTTGTGGGGAGCCCAGCTCTATCTGCCCAGAAGCATCCTCCCTATAAGAGAAAGCTGCCATCAGGTCCCAACCCACGCCTTCAGCAACATGTTAAAGGAAGCTGTGCAGGTCACAGTGAATAGAGCCCATATTGTATTGGCAAAATATTTTCTGCTATTAGATCTCTTCTAAAATGGTGAATTCCTGTGAAAATCAAGCGCCATATAGTTTTTGGCTTTGAAATAGGGATAAGCAAACCACTCAAACACAAAGCAGATAAAATGAATGTATCTAGCTGAGCTCTCTCCCAAAGACTAATTGAAATTATAGTTCTAAAATCATCACATACATGGTAATTCTTAGTATCGAGAGTCATCATTGCTATGGGGAGGTATGCTGTACAACTATAGAAAACCACAAATGAATTCCCAATGTCTCATTGTTTCATACTAGGATACCTATGCACGGTGATCTAATAAATCTGTTTTCCCCGAGGTGCCTGTGAGCAGATCAATGAGTCTGACCCTAATCACAGATGAATTAAAAACAGCAGGACAAATGTAAAGACATTATTGATTCTTCACAATCTTAGATTATTTCACACAGCTTATTGTTCAACTATGAGTTCAGACAAAAGGTACAAATAAATAGTGTGTTAGCTTTTCAAAATAATTTATTTTTGACATAAAAAAAATGTATTTCAAGTTATTCTTACTTCAGGGAAGCCACCTTAAGACTGACTTCAGCTGGACAACAGATCTATGCTCAGATCAGAGAGGCTTCAATACGTTTTTTCATCACTTGATATTGACCTTAGATGCTAGCACATCTCTTGCCAAATGTTGGAAGACGCTGTCTGATTTATAGGAGTTTGCTGTATTGACTAGACTATCTGACTGCAGCTTATGCTTTCATGACCCTCCAGCCAAGCAGGATGTAGTATACAAGGAAAATTCCCCTAAAGAAAAGAATTTCTGTCCATTCCCTTAGTGACAAAAAAACAAACAAAACAACAACAAAAAGGTTTATTTATACCACCTACTCGGCCACAGAGATCTGCAGGGTGTGGAGGATCTGATTAGGTTTCCTTTAGGAAGCCTGAGTCTCCTAAGTCCGAGGATTAGTTATGTCTTTTTGCTGAAGGATCCTTCAAGCAAAGAAGTCCTCAAGCTCTATAAAGAGCCGCCATATGGTCCAGCTGGATCCTAGGCATTATGTTTTACAACATTTAATGAAGGCCACATGATTCACACTTGGAATTGTTAGCAGGATCAAAAAAAGGCTTTAGTTCGTGATATTAACATGATTTAAGTTTGTCTTCTCTAGAAACAACTTTCTTCTCTTTGACTTTATTAAATGCAATGTTTTGTATCAAAATGTAGTTCATAATGAAAGTGTTGTTATTCCAACTGCCACATTTGTTTTGCTACTATAGTAACAAAATCAGAAAGAAAAAAAAAAAGAATAACATTAAGAAACCATTTTTTTTCCCTTTGAGCCACAGCATAAAGTCACAAAGGAAATCCAGGATATAAACTCTGTTAGCAGGTTGATGTCTAGCTCTCACATGCAGTGTTAAATATATATCCTATTACAAAATCTCTGATGCTTTGTTGCTAGAAGCAATAATTAGACAGGCCAATGTTGAAGAATATGTCTCTGAAATGAATGGCCACTCTAATTACATTGTGGTTGTCCAGATACTTTCATTAACTGTAGCATCCTAATAGTACTTCCCATAAAACACTTCATTCTTGCTCGCACTGGAGCGTATCAGGAAGAAAGCCTTGCCACTCATTTTCCTTCTCTTATTTTCCAATCCCGATACTGAAAACTACACAGAAATGACACAAGCTTTAGAAGTAACAATACGACAGACAGACACATAATAAGCACTTTAGAGGTTTCTGGAGAAACTACTGGGAAAACAGGCAATGATTTGATAGGTAGCTGGAGGGTTGTACCAGTTATTTTCAGCAAAGAAGACAGATATTGAAATCATAAAGCATTCTGATATTCCAGAATTCAGTCACCTGCCTGCTTGCCTTCTGTCAGTTAAACTAAAGCAAATACCAAACCCAGGAAATCTCACCAAATAGGATTGTAACTCAAATTATTCTCCATGGTGGATTTACAGATGGAGAAAAAATATTAAAAAAGCATACCTGCAATATTCTTGAGTATCCCTCAGCTGAGATTACTGAGGAATAGTACAGGTATGCTTTTTAAAATACATCTATGTGTATATGCATTTTTTTTTACTGCTTTGGAGGCCATATAATGTAGCTGAGCTGTTTTACAGCAGAGGGGAAATGCAGCCCCTTGTGTTCAGAGGATCTGGGCAATGCTAAGCCAAGACTGTGACATCCCTATGATGACTGCTGAGCAGAACTTGCTTGTTCTGCCCTGATGGCGTTTTAAGGCAAGAGAGGCTTCTAAGCCCAGTCAAGGCAAGGCTGGTACCCACACAGCACTGCTAGGACACAGGCCACAAAGGTTCAATTGGCGTCTCTCAAAAGTCAGGCCTACCAAAGGGGATTTCAGGACTGTGTCTTTAGTGGTACTATCACGGGGCAATTACTTTCAGATGGCTTTTTTGGAAGAGCAGCAGATATAGATTGTTTCATACATGTGTACATATCTATACTCACATCTACATATGGATGTACATATATAGATTTTACACATTTTAAAATAATATGAAAGCCTTCTTTCTTTCTCTCTGTAGATAAAATATTCAAAAGTGAACTTGTTTTAATCTTTGCTTCCTCATATCTCTTTTTAAGATTTTGTGTTTTCATTTCTCTTAATAATGATTTGTGAAGAAGTGCCTTGACTAATATGTCTTAATTCAATGTTTACACGGTAGAGTTTGTTCACGTGTCATACTTTCCTCAGGTTTATTGAGTTTTAGAGTATCTCTTTTTATTTCCCACCTTGTATACAAGATGATTTTTTTCCCTTGAGAGCATTGTACCTGCACCTTTGCAATCCACATGATTGAAGGAGGAGGCCCAGAACACCTCCTGTGGAAAGAGCAGATTGTTCCAGACAGACTTAGCCAAGTGAGCAGTGTGGATCCTTTCTCACAAAAGCTAGCCTTTCATTTATTTAGTCATCTTTAGAATATATCTTGTGCAGCCCTGACAAAGCTCTTCCATTAGGCCTGACATGACAAACCCTGAGCACAGCTTGTCACCCCCTGGAGCCCAGGTTGCCCATCCCTACATCACAGCTTGCCTCCCAGCCCCTTGGTGAGCCCCTTGATCTGCCCTGTGGCTCCTTGGCTTGCCTGCAGCGATCATGCCCCTGCACTGAATGCATTTTCCTCTTCTCCCCTGGTGCTTCATCAGCACCATTCCCTGTTGCTCTTGGTCATCTCTTTTGAACAGTTGCTTTGTCGTCTTCTGTGCTGCTTGGTAACTTTCCAGTTTCTGCCCTTGTTTCTCCCTGCACCTTCTCCTGCCCATTTTCAGCCCCCTGCTTCATTATACCTGTTGTAGGGCACAGCAGGGCAGAGCCTGGGCCTAATTATGTTCTGACAATGACTTTTCCACAGCTTCAGGACCATTGAACGTGAATCAAGAGCTTTTGTAGCAAAGTGGAGGATATCATCTCTCTGTGCCTCAAATTCCGTGATGATGTGGTGATTCACAGAAACTTTATAACTGTGCTCAGATTCCAGGCCTTACATGGGACGTGCTCCTTGAATCACCACCTCGAGCGAGAGGCCATCACAAGCAAGAGGCATGGGAACAGACATCAAGAGCACGGCAAACAAATCAAGGAGGTGCATGCCACAAACTACTAGTATGCTAAACATCCTCATCTTCAGAAAGTGGGATATTAGCGTCATGAAGGGTACGTTTGCATTCCACATCTGAGAGATTAACAACAAACTCCAATTCACCGAAGTAAAAGTAGATTTACTTTTTTTAAGACTACTTTGTAGTTCGTGTTTCAGCAGAACCTCAGGCCAATTATTTACTCACATTTATTCTTAAATACATTTACACAGAGTGAAAATTATTATCTTAATTCTTGTGCTGGTTGCGAAGTCAGCAGTTTCTCATTCTCCTCAAATTCCTCTCATCTGAAAAGTGATTAAAAAGCCATGTAATGTCCTTTCCTCTTTGTCTCTTCTTGCTTTCTGATACCAGTATAGTTAACAGATTTTCTTCAACTGCTGAATCCTTCACATCTTCAAAAACAAATGAACTTACCACAATCACTGAAAATGTGTGTTGCGGAAGTGTGACCAGTAAATGAAAATGTACTTTGCAAATCAAGCAGAAAGGTAAGTTTTAATCTACCCTTGGGGCAAATGAGTTACTTCTTGCTTCCAGATAACTTTACTTATAATATTAATAAAATCACCAAGGGAATACAGAAGTATTTTTTGAGTGAAACATGAGAGTCTGTTGCTTATTGTAAAATTTTTACCTTCTGGAGAAATGGACATATTTTTCCAAAGAATAAAAATTGAACAAATTCATCAGCTGGTGAAATTGGCTTAGTTCCATTTTGTATGGTACAAATCATTTTACTTGAGTGGAGAGAAAAGTATTCACATCACATGAAGAGCACAGTGTGGAAAGTGTCTGGTCCATATCATCCTTATTAGACAATAGATGAAAAGCAAAGATAAAGGAGAGAGACAGTTAGATTTGGGGTTTGATTTTGCTTTTGCTTTTTTGCTTTTTTTTTTTTAACTAGCAACTTTCCCCATCAGAATTACCTTTTCACAGCTAGTAGCATCTGAGGTGTTCCTGAATGCCAGTGGAAAAATACTGGAATAAGAAAATGAATTCCAATCTATTTAATGTACTATTGAATGTTAGTTCCAATAAACTACATTTTACTTCTTTCTTTAAGATCCAACAGACAGAAGCATAACACTCATAACACTTACTGACTATATGAAGGGTATGTTGTGGACAAGTAAAAGTTATTTCAGTTCAGAAATCTAGTAACTTGAACATACCACTTCAGATTATATTAACTTGTGTGTTACAGCTGCGTAAAGTAAGAAAATTTAAAAAATATATACACACACACATAAATATATTTATTTATAAATATATATTATACAATGTTGTTGTATAATTTGTAGTGCAATATAAAGAAGGAAGTCAATAAATTTTGAAAAATCCAGAAGTCTGTGTCTATAGCATTAATGAGAAAAAAGAACTTCTGTTATACAAACGGATTTGTCCTCCCTGAGTTAAACTAACACTCTGATGTTTAAAATTTGTATCTCTGTTCTCAAAATGACAGCAGAAAATAGCTGGAGACTGCCTGCTATTACAGAGGACTTTCTGATTCCTTTTCTCTTTGTTCATGTCTGTTGTGTGGGCTGCAAAACCTGTCGTTATTATATTACACTAATTTAACCTGATGACAGTGGGCATATTTGCACATGACACATGGTATTTTTCAGCAACCAGAGAGACAAGATTCATCTAGTGAAATAGTATTATTTGTGATGACTTTATAGGAAAATTGCTTCTTGGTCTGTACCACAGTGCAGTCCATACATTATGGATGATTTGGGTTTTAATCAAGAGATTTTCAGTTTGCCAGAGAAGTTAAAGCTGGCATATGATAAAAAAACACAGGAGCTCTTGTTATCATTTGAAACTAAGTGTATCATAAATTATTTGTCTCCCAAAGAGAATAGTGAATTGTCAAAGGCAATAGTGGATGTTCCATAGAGGCAGTCATCCAGGGAAAATTATTTACAGCATTTACTGACTGCAAAAGAGCTGTGTATTTTTGCTACCCCCAGGACAATTGAAACTGTGAAACATCAGTTTCACAAAGATCCACAGTAGGATATGATTTAAACAAAAAACCCTCCTATTGTATCTTCTCTTTTAAAGTAAAGAGTTTGTTTGTTTGTTGTTTATCTTACTAGTTTTATTTATAATGGGTTCAATATAGAATGGTAAGGATAGTTGTCCCAAGAAAGGTCCAGGCAACCCAGTAGGCAGTGGGGTTGAATATGTAAGAGTATAAAAGCAGTATAAAAATAAGCAATATAAGTATAATTCCTCAGAAAAGTCTTCTCAGAAAAAGAATGCGCTTCCAGACAGAAATTTGAGACTCGGAAATTTCCTGAACAGAGATGCTGTCTCTGCATTCAGCAGTCAAAAATGCACTTTCTACTCCCTTGATTTGTCCAAGTGCTTCTTGACCTCGTGTGAACTCTTAAATCAATCACATGGAACTGTAAGATTCATCCTTTACATGAGCAATGTCATAGGAATGCTCTCTGTTTGCTTGTTTTGATGCTACCACTTGCTGTTTCATTAAATCCCCTGGTTTTTGCAGTGAAAGAGACAACAAAATGATCATTCCCTGCTGATTTTTGCACCACTTACTATATTACCTCTGTCATATCCTCCTCAGTTAGCTCTTTTTCCAGCAGATGAATCCTTAGTCTGTTCAGACAGCCCTCATTTAAAACCAGTCTCTTCCTTTCTTGTTGCCTTCGCTGGATCTTTCCTACTTCTGCCTTATCCCTTTTGAGCTGGGAATGTCAGAACTGTGTTAAGTGTTCAAGATGCAAACACCCTGCAGATTTGTATTATGCATTACAAGGCTCATTACAAGGCTTTTTTTTTTTTTTTCCTGTCTCTTCTTCTTTCTTAATAATTCCTAGCACATGAAATGCTTCCTGGCTGTTCCCGAACACTGACCTTGCTCCTGTGAGTCCTCAGGCCTGAGGGTGACAAACACCTCACAACAGCTAGACACTGTGGACAAGCACAGATATAGGACCTAATGAGTTCCGCATCGCTGAAAACTCAGGATTTAGGATTTGATCTAAACATCATTGAAATCACTGGCATATTTTTTTTTTTTTCCCATTGACAGATCAGCTTTCAGATCAGATGTTTTCTAGGCTATGTTTTTAACATGTCCCTGACCACGACAGCAAATGTTGCCCCATCTTTACCAGCACACTGAGAACTAACAGCACTCTGACCCTCAGTGCAATGTTCTCCCAGACTCGCTGTTACAGTTTTAATTTAATATGTTTTGCTTTAGAAACCGTGCTTACTGCTTTGTAGCACAGCTACACTAGTTTGAAGTGTTATTGAGCACAGTGTGAGGCTTATTATTTTAATCACGTTAGGCTCCATTTGGGAGCTAAATTGTGTGCGGTTATTGTGGGGTTTTCTCTCCTAGGTTCTGTTCCCCCACCCCCTTTCGGAGGATGAAGGGTTTTAATGAGGCAGACTGTGCAGCGCGGGCTATAACGAGCCCTAGCAGAATGTCATTGTTCTCTCTCAGGGCAAGAGCCAGGGAGTGATCCAGTTTTAGCTCTTTCATCTAAGGAACCACAGCGATGGAGCTGATACTCTGCATGTAGGATGCCTGGACACACGCAGGTGCCTGTTTTACAGGGTAAGAGTCTCATCACGATCCCTTTAGAAAGCACACAAAGCGCCCAGCTCTGAAGAAGACACGTGCCCAGCCCGGACAGACCTGTGGAGAGCAGAAATAAAGAAATATGACAAAGAAAAGGAACATACTAGAGGCTTGTAGCTTAATTTAAGCACGGGATCACATCACATTACATGTTTTAAATGTAGATCCTATTGTCATGAGTGCATTCTCTAATAGCAAAAAGGAATGGAATAGTTTGGTCCATTTTGCTTTCACCTTAGGGCTTTGAAGTGATCATTAATGATATTAAAGCATAGCTTTGGAGAAAGAGGACTGAATTTTACACTGCTACCTCTATGTAAATGCAGACAGTAAAACGACAGCAAATTTAAGAGAATGACTTAAGAGATTCAACTAGGAAGCCAAAAATCTAATAGGAATTCTCCTTAATAGGGAAGAAAAATGATAAAATATGAGAAGAGTAGTGAAAAAAAGAAAAAAATGATGTACGCTGTTGTATATAATTTCAGGGACACTTGGATTTCTGAATACCAGGTGTTGCCTTCCTTACTTGGCACAAATAGTTTTCTTCCTGGCTCCATTTGAACAGAATGTGTTACTCACCAAAGGAGGTGTTTAAATCTATCCATGACTAAGTAGAACTAGTTGTTATTTCTGAAACAGGGAGCTTTTTCAGCCTTTTTCATCATTAGCTCTCATTTTTCTTCTTGACATCCCTTCGGTTTAAATTTTCATTAATTTGCATTAAATCCATATGATGGCTTATAGCTACGCACGTGTTAAAGAAGAGGGTTTTAATGAGAGTGCAGTACTCTCCATATGTGTTATTTTTCACCAACATGTGTTCACATTGTCAGTCTTTTTCTAGCTTTCATGTGGAAGGCGTATGTGTATATATATACACATATATAACATATGTATAAATGGATAACCATGTGGGATGTTAGCAGTACCTTTAAGGAAGAGAGGCATGTACTGTGATATATTTGGGGATTATGTGATATTTTGTTCCTATTCTCTTACAGTTATCTCAGCTATAACAGGCAGGTGTAATTTCATAAGCTCGTCTGAAAAAAATTAGTGTGAAAATACTGAATTTCTGTGGAAGTTTTTCCACAATCAGGCCTCTTACCTAAAAGCCTACAAAGGCTTTCCCAAAAAGGAAGTGAAGTCCACATTGCTCCAGAGAAGCACGACTGTTTTATCAAGTTGTGCCTGCGCTGTGGACTCTAAGACACCAAAGCCCTCTCTTGTAGGTGGCTTTCAGAAGCCAGTCCTGGAGCTAAGTATGGGAGATGTTGGCTGGCACCATCAATCCCTTACCTTGGCAACATTCACTCACTGCTTCAGATTCACTCACCTTTTGGAGGCAATTAGGAAAGAACAAGCAGCATTTGGGCTTAGCATGTGAGTGCGACATAAATTAGCTACTAATGAACAAATCTTAGGAGAAGATTTTGGCTGCACAGCTAAGGATGCATTGGACACGTAAGCTGTTTTCAGGCTTCTACAGAAGCATTAATAAAAAAAAATTAGTGGAATAGAATCTGATATCTTTCTTCACATTAGAAACTACAGAACCTAACAGTGAATAAAATTATGACTCATTTAAATCTGATTTTCATTTGAACTGTTTATGAATATGAGCAACCTGACACATCAGGAAAATATAACACCACATGATAAGGGAAGTTTTGTTGCATTTCTAACAGAAAATGACAATTATATTTTATTTTGCTATCACTTTAAAATGCCTCTCCTTATTGTGACAGTCTTCTGTTTCTCTTCCACAAAAGATTTAATGATTTTTTTTTTTTATCCACAGCAGCAGGAGGTTCTCCAGTAGTTTTAAAAACTAGGGCACCTAGCCATCTCTGTGACTTGTTGTGAAAAGGGGACACTCACAAAACTGGGACACCTGGTGACCCTACCATAGATTCACATAGAAAATAGTAATTCTTAAGAACAGATAGACAATCCAGATGAAATACATATTTTAGAAAGCTACATTTATTACAGGATAACTGACAGTAGGAGTTAGATTTCAAAAGTTATATCCATGTGTTTTTATTCCACAGATGCCTGCATGCAGAGATATTCAGTGTTTTCTTAAGCCCATGGGCAGCAAGGCAACCTGCATTCACAAACAGCAAAACAACCATCTCAGGTTAGATCTGAAGCTGTAGCATCAGAGAGAGCACACACCAAGGCAGCCCGTTCCCTATCCAGATCAGGGTTTCCAGGCTGTACTTCAGCAGCATGACTTGTTCAAGTCATCCTTCACCACCTGCCCCAGCTCTTCAGGCTCCTCGATGAAGCCCCTTTCATGAGATGCATGCAACTTGCTGAGGACTGGCTCACTGAGGTCTGTGTTAAGAACAGATGTTTTTTTGTCCAGGCCAGCACTAGAAACACATGTACACCTATCAGGTCACTGGCATGATTTCACATCCCAGCTCCCCACGCAAGCAGTGGGGCCACCACCAGAGGAGAAAGGGGTGTTTCAAGCTAAGGTCACTGCTAAAACTTCCAGAATGAGACGGTCTAACTTCAGTGAAGAAGGAACTGATCTTAGCCCTCAGGGGCAGACTCTGTTTAACTAGGGACACAAGCAAATACATGGGCCCATAACCCAGATGAAGCATGCCCGATGACTTACGGAAGGAAAGGGTCAGGGACTCAAAAGAGAACTTTTCAAAATACTTTTTAGCAGGCTTTTCTCCAGCTTGTCAAGGAGACAGAGATTAAATGAAATCATCTGGGGAAGACACATTGCTAAAGCTTATGCATTATGGATGTTGTTATTAAAAAAATATTATGAAAGTCTTTAGTAAATACATACTTGATGCTCTGCTAGCAATGACTTGCTATTTATTTCCTAAGCAAGGGACAACATCAGTTCTTCAATTGGCTGAATAAGTTAAGACATCTTGGTGTTATCTAATGGGACGGTTAACTCTCACACCTTAGAGGTGTGAAAGGGAGAAACAATGAGGAGAAATATTCAACAGCAGAACAAAGAATCCAAAACATTCATAGAAGATTTATAGAAGGAAAGAGTTATGTATTATCTGTATTCCTGTTTGTACCTCTTTGTGCTTTAAAAACTTTATAAGAAGATCCTTTGTGCTGTCTTATACCCTTAACATACCCCTAAAGGAGTGAAGGCACCAAGAGCACTGACGTCAGTAATCTTTCTGGAAAAGACTGTGCTTAACTATTGAAGTGACCTGGGGTTTCCTGCTCATCTTGGAGGCTTGAAGAGGCTGTCTAGTTTTTGATAAGTTTCCCCAACAGTTTCCTGTGATTCTACAGTGGACAATACTGTGGGGCTGTACGTGAAAAAGGAGGGGAACAAATCTGGCTTCTGGATGTGAAGAACAGCTGTAGAGGTTGCCACATGTTTTATAAAACTTTAAAAATGTGTATTTATAGTTATGTAAAATTTGAGTATGACTACTGATATAATTCAGTGACTGAAAAATGAACTGCTTTCTACTGGGTGTCGTTGAGTCTCCATGCAGGTATTTTCCAAACAGGTACTGCTTTCTTGGGTATTTTACAGTTTGGGGCTCTTAACCGAGACACTCTAATATTCTTGATATTTGAGCTCAACTGCTATCTTTGCTCTGTAAGAAGTTTAGGCACCAACAATGATCTAGAGCTCACAATGCTAGAAAAATAGGCTTTTCAAAACTGAGTACAGAAATATGTCAGTTAGTCCAACTTGAATTAAGTGCTTTTATTTTTCATTTAAGGACAAGAGTATGGAACAACCAGAAGGACTTGTACCTGCGTGTGTTCAAATGCTACTGTAGCATGACAGTTTTAATTAAAACACACTAGCAGCTATAGGACAATGTAATGGAGCGTTAGTCATGGCATTCCACAAAAATGTGGCTTTATCTCCGGATTACTTATTAAATTATTTTTAATATGTTCTACTAGGGAAAGAATACTGCAAGATTACTAAATCTCTATTTTATCAGGTATAGGACCTGGAGAGCTATAACTTCTACTACATAAACACATCTAACTTAGATTTTGAGATTGCTAATAAATCATAGAAACATTGTGATTAGAAAAGACCTTCAAGCTCATCGAGTCCAACTTCTACATCCTACCTGCTAAACTATGTCCCTAAGGGTCTCATCTACATGTTTCTTGAACAAGAACTATATTTGGTAACTTCTCTTCCGTTTTTCTTTCTCTCATCTCAAGACAATGTTTCCCAAGGTTCATCATCCAGTTAAAGCACTGCTACATGTACTTTTTTTAATACAAATTACTATTTTATGATGTCAATATTTTGTGTCAATGTTCATTAGAATGTGCTCATAGATCTTGCTAAATGGAATTAGGAGTTGTTACTACTTTGATAGCTACTCACAGCTGTTCACACCTTGACTTCAACAGTGTATATTTAAGAGGACAGAAATGGTCTTTTTCTCCCTTTGTCTTCTTGTAGTCAACAGCATTTGCAATATTGGTATTAACTTTGGCTTCCGAAGGAGAATCAATTTTTTTTGTGTTTTGACATAAGAAAATTTATCTCATTGCCTTTTGCCTGACCCCTCTCCTTTTTTAATTCTCATTTAAATGAACTCAGAATTTTTATCACAAAGGTTATCCTAAATACCATCTTTTGTATTTGCCACAGGAACAACTTGTTCACATCTATTATATGAATGTAGTAATCAGATCTCCTTGAAGATCTCCTTCTACACCATTCTCCTTAACAGGATGAAAGAATGATTTCAGCAGTGTCCCCTTTAAAAACAAACAACAAAAAAAGAACAAAACCATTCAACAGAAGAGATCTTAGCCGCAAATAGCCGAAGAAAGCAGGTAAAGCAGACATGTTAAAATCACAGAGGATTATATTATTTTTTAATTAAATAATTAAAATTTATAGAAGGCTGTTATCTTGTGAGTATACTATAGTAAGTGCAGTGGAGAACATGATACTCCTATAAAGCCAGATTTTAAGAGGACATGTATTGCCCCATGCTAATGACATCTGATGATGACAAATTCTTAACTGTCAAATTTCCTTTTGAGGTTGTGGATGTGAAAATTCCCTTCTGTTAATGACTTACCTTTAAGTGGAGTAATTTAAAAATGAAATATGAATGCTTTTAGAGGGTGCAATTCATGTTTAGGAGGAAGTTATATCCCATTTAAAAATCTTGCTGTGCTGAAACTGGGCAAAGATCTCATTTTGTTGTAGAATATATCATTTGGTGTCTTCTCATAGACCTCAAAATACCTATTTCTTTAGTATTCAATAAACATGGATAATTGTGTTGGTGATAAATGGAAGAGGTATAAGCAGAAGCTGTCGTTTCTGTGCTTTTTACATTGACTTGTTCTATACTTGAAAGCAGAGACCTTTAACTTCGTGGATCACAAATGCATATGAAATCACCTTGAAAGCAGAAAGGTAAAGAGATGTCCAAAAAAATCAGAGGAACTTGCCCTCCAAAGGTATCTGTTTTTCTCCATCGACTGTAGAGGGAGCCTAGAAACTAACTTTGCTCTGATGCCTAACGTTGTTTAACAACGTTGAGGTGCAACTCCTCTTGCTTGTATGTCCTGTCATACACACGGCAAAGAGTCAGAGCTGTGTGGAGTCTTAAATGACAGAGAATAACTATGACATTGTGCATCTTACCTCCTTTTTGGTGTCTTTGGATTGTTGCTGTTGTTTCAGCAAATGTACATCTTCAAATTTCTCTTTACCGCAGTGTCTGACCAGTTAGTCACAGCCAGCTCTTACATGTTCATTATTATTTCATTGTTAAAAAAAATCTAAAACCTACATGAAACTTGCAGAGGGGCACATATCTGTACTAGGAGAATGTAAAATTTTTAATACAAACATAAGATTTCTATCTAGTCTTTGAAATATATACAAAAGAAGAAAAGGGGTTTTTTTGCTTAACAGCTTTTTGTTTTGAATTATTTATTTTGAATTATTATTTTATTATTATTAAAATACATTCCTGTGACCTGACTGCAAAATACTGTGTGAGCACACACACACACAAAAAAAGAAATACTATGTGAGTACAAAAATGTACTAACAGATGTTAGTCTTGCAGATATAGTGAACAAGACACACAGAGAAGCATATTCATAATTTTTCCTCTGTGCTGGACAACTGCTAAAAACAAAAACTTTTACAGTATTGCAACAATTTAGTGGACTACACAGTTTGATATATTTTACTGCTCTAAAATTCATTCTTACTCACTGATTGAATCTAATACAGCACAAGAATGGAACAAGGCAACAGTGATTAACAGATCAGATCCTTTCTAGTCTCTAAGTCTCCTGGGACCTTGTATTGTAACCCAGACTTTCAGAAAGTAAAGGGTGGTTACCTGGTGGGCCCATGCAGAACCATACTGTTACGGAGACAGGATGAAGTAGATTTGGTTCATTTTGATTATTCAAAGCACCTCCCACACCAGAAGGGTAACAAAAAGTCTGGGTACTCAATCTAAATCTTGCCATTTTGGGAGGAATGATAATAGACACTTCATTTTCATGACCAAAATAAAATGCTTTACTTTGTCACTAGGCCAAGGACCAAAGTCATGCCTGGCTTTATTCAGGACGTGCTTGTTTCCTGCTCTACCTGGACTCTCCTCCCAGATGAAGTCTCCACAATAGACCACTTTCTGTGTCAGAGTGGCCCTTTGAGCAGACGCAGCGGAGCCCAAAACCTTGTGCAGGCAGGGATGTCTACACTAACCTCTCAAATAAAGGTATGAGTTATTTGTTGAAGGTTCCTTTAATATCAAATGAAAAAACAAAAAGTCCCCATACCTTCATGCTGGTAGTATTACTCACTTGTCTGGCACAAAACCACCAGGATTCATTCTTTCATTCTCCCCTTTGCACAAGGCAATGGTGCTCCACAACAAACTGGAGACCTCGGCCCTTGGTGTGAAGCTCTAGTCACACTCGTTACGCACCCTGTCTCCCTTGGCTGCCATCCTTAAAAATTAATGTCGGTTTCTTGGCTTTTGCTGTCATATCCAAAATGACACCTTATATCGCCAGTCTTTTGATAGGTGTGTCTAGACTGGTCCGGATGAACTGTGGCCAGCACGCTATCTTTGATTGTCTTGTTCCAGAAAAGACATGATTCGCATCTAATCCCTAGTAGATACTAGCATAAGGTAAACCAAGTTGAATGCATAGTTGAATATATTCTGTGCAACCTACTTTATTTCAATAATTTGGACGTGTTAAACTAACAAAAAAAAAAAAAAGAGGAAAGAAAAATCCTAATAGAGTGTTTTTTATTGCATCTTTATGAGAGATGATTTTTTTTCAGCAGAACGCATCAGTAGAGGAGGTGAGGGAAGGGTTAGAGACGACCAACGTGCTTCCATGACACTGAGAATGAAAGTCTGGATCACAGCTCCCCTAAACACTACTACCAGTTGCAAACTGACTGTTCTAACAAATGCAGGAATACTGAACCAGAAAATTAATTCCTTTATTGATTTTATAAGGAAGGTAAAAACACAATTCTGACTTCAAATATCTAAGTTTGGGCAGCATTTTTTTTTCCTGAACATGGCCTTCAAAACAATAGATTGAGGAAACTTTAATATGAGTTATATGCCTTCATTGATCCCCAACAATATTGTCAGGGGGCTCAAACGATCATTCCTAGAGAGTCACAGAATCACGGAATGGTTAAGGTTGGAAGGGACCTCTAGAGGTCATCTAGTCCAACCCTCTGTTCCAGCAGGGACCCCTAGAGCACGGGGCACAGGGTGGCATCCAGGTGAGTTTGGAAGATCTCCAGAGAAGGAGACTCCACAGCCTCTCTGGGCAGCCTGTGCCAGGGCTCTGTCACCCTCACAGTAAATCGTGTCCTTATTCTTTTATATCCCAGTCTTAATCCCAGGAAAAGTTAACTATTCTAACCTTCATAGTTCCAGGTAAGGCAATCTACTTGATTTCAACCATAGTTATTACAAGTATTTGTAAGCTATTTGCCCTGAAAGTCTTGTCTCTGATGTTATTTTATATCCTGAGTATTTTGTATCGTGAGTATGAGTCTCTGTACATTCAAGCAAGTTGATGTAGTACAAAATGAGGTAATGAAGTCAGAGAACTTCCTGGAAAAAGGAAAATAATGACTGAGAGGTAAGAGAGGTAAGCAAGTTTGAGCAGTAACCATACTATGATTAAGTTGTTGCTCTCATATTATTTTTGTTTAATTTCAGAGTGGCTCAAAGGGATACCCTGGTCTTTTTGAATGCACAATTGGAGACCTTGAAAGAATTTCCTTCCTCAAAGCTCATCAGTTTCCTAAATGTTGCCTTTCCAGAGTGGTGTGCAAAGTCACCAGCCACCTTTTAAAGGGCTGAGAGGTATGTCTTATCTCATCAGTTAAATTTGTGCAGGAAAACCCTGGGCTAGGAAATCTGCAACCAAATGCAGTAGCTGCACAGCAGTTAACTTCTTCCCTGTCTCTGTGGCCTCATGTTCACCTCTAACAGTAAGCCCAGTAATTAAACCGATTAAGCAGAGAATATTTGAAAGAGCAAAAATATGGATAGAGGGAGCACTAAAACCCAACCATCAGAAGATCATGCTGGCATTTTATTCTTCACAGCTGATTTTTGTCTAGAAGATTGCTCAGTCACCCTTGCTGCACAAGCACTGCAGCATTGCATAATGAAAAGCTGGCTGTAGGCTGTCTGCTCCTGCTCCTTATACGTGCTCTGCTTCACTCTTTCTGTGCATCAGAAAAACCCAGGACTGTGTATGCTCTGTAAGAAGATATTATTCACCTCTTCAAGAGGAAGCAATAATCCCATCCCCTCTTTGCTTCCCCTGTATAAGTAAGGAGCATCCCTGATTATCTGTTACAATTTGCCCAGGTCAAGGTGGTCTTTCTAGAGCAGGGAGTGTGTGTGCAGGATACTTTGCAGACAAATCTGAGCTTCTCCTGCCCCAACTGATGCAACATTTAGTAGCAGAAGCAGAGAAGCACTGGCTGCATGAGGCAGAGATCAGGCACAAGGAGGAGAACAGCATATTCTGCCTGCTGTAGTAATTTTTATGATATAGACATCTACAAGTTACGATTACGACAAAGAAATATAAGTTTTCATGGTAAAATAACAGATTCATACAACATTGCAACTCAAGTGAGATGTGTAAGTCATTTGAAACTCAAGGATATTTTCTACATTGTAGATATATAAATTATATGCTGTCATTCTGCCCTCTGCATTGGTGTTATTCAGACCAGCCGTTAAGATGCTCTGAACTTTGGCCAAGTTAGAAACCAACCTCAGGGCTAGAGGGTTTGAAACAAGGCTCGGATCTGGAAGCCAAGAGCTTGCAAAAAATATATTTATTCAACCATCATGATCATTATAGTTGTTCTCCTTGAGACATCTGTGAGGGAGTTAATTTACAATGGGCAACTTTCTAGAGCTTTTTGGAAATGGAGATGCCATATGTCACTGCTGGTTCTCTGGTAAGTGGCTTGGGTGGCTGATTTTTTCAAAGTTTTTGCTTCCCATTTGCTTTCTGCATAATGATCTGCTAAGCTGCGTTCAATAACAGAGGCCTTAACTCCCTGTGTAATGAGTTCCAGTTTGCGTTTCTCTTTCTCCAAAGTGGAAGCACTTCTCAATTCTTAATCTTGACTATTTCTTTTCTCAGGTAAAATACCAAGGCGGGAGGACTATGCAGAGATATCTGCTTTTAGTGTTGCCAGTTGTCTTTATAAGTGAAAAATACTACATGCCCTTCGCTGGTGAATCTGTCATTTGGGCTTTAGGCTGTGAATTGCTTCACAATGTTTCTGCTTTACATGTCTGTATCTTTTTCCTTTTTGGTTACTATTCATAGTGAATGAGGTCTTATCCAATGGTACTCAAGCTTAATACTAAGTTTCCTTTAACTTCAATAGCTCTTAAGCATCTCCTTAAGTACTTGACTATTATTTTAGTGTTCATAAAGTAGGTACTACAAATTCTATTTTATTTCTTAGTTTTTACATGCAATCTGGTCTCTTCTGTCTTCTGTCAAGCAAAATATGGTATCATCAGAGATGGAATCTGCCTGTGAGCTAAAGCAGTGGTGAGTGGGGCTCTCACTGCCCCGGAGCAGCAAGGGAATAAAACAAAAGCAAAGCAGTTCGTGTCAGGAAGTGTAATGGTTCAGACTGTGTTTTGCTGCACAGTATCAGTTCTTGTAGCACCTAGTAATGCCAAAGCACCTTACTTAATTCCAGATGAACCCTAATATAATATTTCACCTTTGCATCAAAATTTGAGAAAATCAGTTTGACTCTGATTTTCCCCTTAAAAGATTTCATGCATCTTGATTTGTAAGAAGATGAGTATGACATAGGCAAAAATTCTGGCAAATTCCAGAGGACTTTTTTCAGATTGGCTAATGTTTGTAAGTTTCTCATCTACAGGGGTATGGACTAAGTTTTCTTTCAATGAATGATATAAATTTTCTGGAATTGAACAGTGTATGGCATTCATGGGTGGCAGAATTTTGTCCCCATCTTAGCTCTGATAGGAAATTATGTGAAGGTTAAAACTATAACTTTTTCTTCTTTATTTAATTTTTGTTTGTTTAAATTTTGGGGGAATTTCATTTTTTCTGTGTTGAAAAAAATACTCCTGTTTAGTAGTTAAGTCTTCATAGAATCATAGAATCATAGAATGGCTAGGGTTGGAAGGGACCTGTAGAGGTCATCTAGTCCAACCCCCCTGCACACGCAGGGTCGCCTAGAGCATGTGGCACAGGGTGATGTCCAGGCGGGTTTGGAAGATCTCCAGAGAAGGAGACTCCACCACCTCTCTGGGCAGCAATTCTCCAGCCATAAAGAAAAATCATTTTCAAATTTTCTAGGATCCTTTTTCAATGGATGAATTTCTATTTGCAACTTTCAGTACACAAGGAAAATAATATTCTGATCTAGCAGAGCAGCTAGACTTGTCTAAATCTCAAAGTATTTTACTTTAGGCAGATACAGTGCTGACTTTTCTTTCTGTGCTAAGAATCTTTTGACAGTACCAGTCCCCAGCTGCACCAGTAAATATACAAAACTTTAAAGATGGCTAAATTAGGCACAAAGCCACAGGGGATTTCCTATTACCTTCGTAAATGTATCTCCTGCTGATTAAATGTCCTGTAAACATTCTTAGACAGTTACTCATGCAGGTTGATTGTACGATTGGACTAAAGAGAAACACCTGCTTAGCTGAACAAGGTGTTTTGGAAACAGTGTTAAAGCAATAGACAGACTGGCTGAAAGGACTTTCAAAATTTTAACGCTGTGAGAAACACCTTGCTGTTCAGAAATGTGGTTTGTCTGCCCCCAAGCACTCAAGCCACAGTTCCAAACACTGTCTTCTTCATGCCTCTCTCATCCACCAGTGTAGCTAAAGTTGTCTGGGTCCTTCCCCAATCCCATCAGAAAGTCATACCCTGCAAATAGAGTTCAACAGCACTGTTGTTCCATTTGTGAGCAACAGAAATGAATGAGAAATACACAGTAAAACATTATTTCTATTTAAACGGATTAGTATACAAAAATAAATATTTATATTTAAAATTGCCTTAAATTGCCTTAATACATCTTACCATGTAACCTTCAACCACTAAACTGAACATATAATGTCACATAAATGACTGCTAATAGATTTTTTTTTCTCTCTTTAGTTTTAGATGAGTGTTTTGGGGCATTTAGATAATTTTTTGGTAATCTAAAAACTGAACATTTCACAACACTTTTGAGAATGAGGCCTGCAGTGCAAGTCTTGTATAAAGCAACGGTTACTTCTGCTTAAAGAGAGTGTCCTTTTGCTTTCTTTTAGTAGCAAATGAATTTTTGCACTATCCTACAGATAAATAACACTTTTGAAGAGTATTGATGATGAAATAACAGTATTCAAATGGATTTAAGAATTTATTGCTAAATCTGAGGTAGAAAAGAAATATTTGGGAAGAGACAAATCGGATGGTGATGAGTCATTTCCCATATGAGTGCAACACAAATTCCTATTTGATAATATTTCCAAATTTCCTTCTACTGCTATGGCTCCCCTAACCTCTGACTAGCATACCAGTAACAGCAGCAAATGTTTTCTCAGTTCAGATCTGTTCTGTAGCTCCTACTGGGCCTACAAGAGATCAGCCCTTGCTGAAAGAGGCATGCCTACCCCCACCCTTTCCCTTGCTTAAGGTTGAATTCAAACTCAAGCCTGGGTTTGTTTTCTGGAGTTTCACGTAACCTTTCAATTGTCCTCTAAAAGTTCCAGGTCTGGAATGCTGGACAACTGGACAGTGCAACTAGAACTTACACGTGGTTGCTTTTTCTCCCTCAGTCAACATTTTCTCCTTGCCCTTGAGATACCCTCGGGGTGCCGTGTTGCTAGACTTGAGCTAAATGTTTGTATAGACTAGGGCACTTTGTTCTTTTATGATTCATAAAGATGTACTGCCCCATTAGCATCACCAAGGATAACATCCACTTTTCCCTTCATTTGAATAAATCTCCTGCATCTGTATGACTGCATCACCCTGACAATCTTAATGCTGATGAGTCTTTCTTGTACATTCAAAATCAAAGCCAGAGGACAAAATGTACAGCAAAGAGGGGACTCTATAATTCCACTAACTACAGAACAGAAAATGAAACAGACTGAGATTACACAAGGTGTTGATATATTTAGATTTCTGTAAGGCATTTGAAATGTTATACTGCACTAAATAATTTAGCAGACTGAATGATATGAAACATGCCTTTCATTAGAAGGTTGATTGGTATGTCTCTACCTATAATCATAAAGGGTAAATCACTTTCAAGGAACATTTTTTTAATGAGATCCTCCTAGCCCTTGGAAGACAACACGAAAACGATTTTCTTGTACTATTATACACCTTCCTTATATTCAAAGACTGAGAGAATTGGTAACCATAATGAGAACATGGTTTGGGGGTATTCTAATTTGCTTATCACACTGGAAGTTTCAGCACCAATCTAGTATACAACCAAAGACAAGGAAAAGAATAAGACTGTAGAACAAACAGTGTAACAGCTGCTAGTATAGGAAGGCATGACTTTGGAAAGGACAAAAAAAAGAGAGGTAGTAAATATGTGGATGGATAGCATATCTCATGCAATGCTATGATTAATAAATTAAAAGTGGATAAAGTGGATGAAGTGATGAACTGCGTGCAGGAACACAGTGGATAAAGCTCAGCTGCCTAAACATAGGTGTCTACTACCATACGAGGTGCTGTGGAGTACCCCAAACACCCTGGCAGGTCAAGCAGATGTGACAAAGTCTCTCTCAGACATGAAGACCCCACTGGAGCAGCAGTAGGGCTAGACACTAAACACCAGCTCCTCCAAGTGTCACTATGCACCTTAGGCAATCAAATTCTGCCTATATTAATCTCTTCTATATTATATATAATATTTATGTATATTAATCACGCTGTATTAGTACACGGACAATAAGCACCACAATATGGTGTCATGTTTTGTTATCAAAAGTTTGAGAGAAAAGAGGATTCAGGGAGCCCTGAAAATAATGAAATGAGAGAGATTGTATATCTATCATGATGGGCACCAAATTTTCAGGAGTCTCAAAGAGCAAGATAATTGACCACAGGCTACAGCTTCCACATGGGAAAGTCTGAGGATATGCAATTTTCTATTCTGAAAGATGGAATTCTATTAGCTGAAGAGCAAAACTAGATACATTCTTAGTAAAAATGCAGTGACAGTTTCACAGGGAAGATGTCAGAAGTTATGGCCTTGAATGAAGAAGTTGTGTTTGCTTTCATTTTCTATGGAAAACAGAAATTATGATTGAATATTTTTCTGAAAGAGCTGCTCTGGTTCAAACAAGAATCAAGTTTTAACCTTTGTAATAAATACAGTAAGACTTGGTTTTATTATCTAAGATTATGAACTTGCTTCATTATATACTTAATTAGTCCAAAAAGTCAACTATGTACCTGGGATCATATTGAAATAGACCTAGATGGACTGGAGAAATGGGCAAACAGGAATTCCATGAAGTTCGCTAAAGGGAGTTGCAAGGTCCCTGCACCTGGGAAAGAAAAATCCCTTTGCACCAGTATGTGCTGGGGGGCAACCAACTGGAAACGTACTCTAAAAACTTTACTTATTCTACATTCTTCAGCCTAATCCTTTCCTAACTTATTTGGCAATTAATGAGAAATCAGGTTTCAAAGTAAATGTACCTACCGCTCTTTTTTCACAGAAGAATATGCTTCTTCTTGAAATTGGTATAAAGTAGCCCTAAGGCAAGACTTTGAAAACCTAGAAATGAGGTCAGGGAGTAAGCAAATGCATAACAATGTTCCCAAAGCTTCTTTCAGAGAAATGAAATGTTTTGGAGCATTCCTTGAAAAACAGAATGTAAATGAAAGATTTTTAAAATAAGGACGATAAAGCATCATTTAGATTATTGCTAGTTCTTTTCACCTTTCTTGCATTGAACTTTCAAGGGACTGAAGGGAAGAACTAGTCCTTGGAGAACTGCAGCCAAGTAGTAACATTATAGAGGACAGAAGCTATTTGTGAACAAGGCTTTTTATAGACAGATTGAATTATTCTTAGCACAGTGCTGGATTCCGGGGTTTAAATAAACGGTGATTCATTGTTCTTGTGATCTGCAGTTCTGCATGGCTGAATTAAGTGTTGTTTAGACCCCTATCATTTTGAAACTATTTACAGTACATACAGGTGAATTAAAGGTAAATTTAACTTGAACTTTGCATGACATACTTGATTCATTGGTTCCTTTGGCATGTTATAGAAAATGATTGTATGAAATGCAATCAGGATACTTGAAATGTTTGTAAGGGATATTGCAATATTAAATACTTAAATTAAGGGCTTTGTCTTTTCACAAGTGCTTTTTTTCACATCAATGTGTTATTCAATCAGAGCAGAGCAGAGCAGGTGAGGAATCCAGCCAGGGTAACTTATCAGTGTGAACAAGGTCAGCCGGTCAGACGCATGAGGAATGCAGTCTTACAGGAAGAGAAAAATACTCTGGGAACCAGGCTGCCCAACTGAGGTATCTATCTTGGCCCTTTTATTTTGCAGATTGATGAAGCAATCTTTTTGAGTCCTGCACGTAAAGAGGTATCTTGACAGGTACCTGACTCTAACACCTCCATTTGGCAGGTGAGGTTCCCCCTTTAGAGATACTCTTCCTCCAGTCCTTCTAGGAAACTGAAGTGTTTCAGGAGCCCAAGGTTTCCCTCTCAGTTACGTGCCTGCATGACAGAGATCGCAACCACCAGTTTATACTGTGTGTGGGATCCTGCTTTCCAAGTCCTCTCCTGCCTGACTTGCTAAAGAACTTTATAACTTTTATTTTTAAAAAAGTTTGGCCACAGCTACTGATCCAAGAAAATACTGACTCTTGCCTCCCCAAAGGCTTGTTATGCACAGCTAAGCTACAGCGCTCTGAGGCACGTCACAACTCCCGGGCTCTCCTCCCGGCTGTAGCCTCCAGCAGAGCTCCCAGATCGTTTGTTCCACCGTGTGCGCTGCTGTCCTCGTGCAGCAAGAACCAGACTCAGACTGCCAGACCGCCCTGCACGTTGTCACTGGGGGGTTCACAGTCACACTGCTAGCGAAGATAAATTTTAATTAATCGTCTGGAGGTCGAAAACCCAAACATTAGTATTCCAGTTACAAGACACTTTCTATGCGACGGTGATGTATATGCACTGTGCCTGGAAACAGCTGTTTAATTTAACATTAACTGTCTGTTCATCCAGGAGGAAGGGATTTTCCTTGGTACACTTAGAGGAACAGAAAAAGAACATAAAATCATTGAGATGTTTCACATGCTGCTGGAGAAGGGGGAGAAAACTGCATTATGAATGAAGCAAAGAAATGAACCTAGATGTCCTTTCACCATAAGCTTCATTTTCTGCGGTATAAATTAGGCTTGCACAAGTGATTTGGATATAATAAAAATAATTATGTACAAAATATTCATTGCATTGCAGATCAACTGATATCAACATTAAAAATAATGTCTTTTGTTTACTTTTTTTTTAGTTCTGTGAACATTTATCTTCTTCGGGTTGTATAATTTTGGGTGGAGGTACAATACATTTAATATTTTTAGACATTTTTGTATCACTCTGATGTCAACAAACCCACAAGTACTTGAGTACTATCAGACTATTTTGAACTCTGCCCTTTTCTTTTGAAAACTGTGAGAAGATTAACATAAGCAATCAAGAGATGAAAAAAAAAAGAGAGAAAATTTGGAGAAGAGGTCATTTAGTCAATTGTTTTCCACTCTCTCAATATTTTTTTTTCCATCCTGTGGAATAACAGGATAAGAGAAATACTCTGAAAAAGGCTTTGCCCTTGCTCTCTGTCTCTGATTGGAATTCTTATGGACATTTTAAATATCACCAGCTCTGTATGAAAAGATGTCCGACTTGGAAAATGCTGGAGAGGCCAAAAGTGTTAAAATGACAGTTTTGACTTCATGATTTCTGTGATACTCTGCTGAACAGAGTATCAGAACAGAGTATGCACAGCTTGAGCTGTGCATATAGCTGACCATACACATGGTCTTCATATGATATACGCTCTCATAAATTTCTCTTTTGAGTAGAAGTTAATATTGATTCCTGGTATTCCACATAATAAGTACAATATCTTTGACAGTCAAAGATACTTCATTTTGTCTATTATTTTTATTTCTTTAAGACAAGGAATTCACATGTATAAATTAATAGCTAAGTTACATTGCATATAATAATTGGCAATCCTTGCAGGAGAAAGTCTATAGTATGATCTATAGCACAGATGATGTTGTTTATCAGTGTGGCTTCTTGTTAGATTTTGGGTTACAAAATGTAAAAACTTGGAAGGGGCATAAGTACACATTTCCTCTGGAAGCAAAACTTATTGTGCATTAAGCTTGCTGCAGAGGAAAAGCTCATATAACCATTTTTTTCCATTTAATTAAAATGCAATTAAAAGGTATTTAGACCTTTAAAAAGTTCTTATAGCACACAATGTGGGGAGCCTTGTTTTACAGTCTCCATCTGGCTGCTATCCAGAAGTATTGCTTTAGCTCATTTTATTATTTAGGTTGAATATTTGAATTTTATGTCTTCAGCTTGTTCATCTAATAAATATATTGCTTTTTTTTTTAAAAAAAGCCCTCTAACCTCAACATTTAGCCAATAATTTGTATGCTTTAATGTGCCAAAAGGCATCAGTGTATGGAATCCTGAAGAAAGTGGGGCGAGAACTTTATTGATGAATAAGGTAAAGTTCTAACCCAGGTTTCTTTAGTTTTTTATCCACTGCTGCCCTTCTGAGTGCTCAAACAGACAAACTTAGTACAAGGACTGCACTTTGCACAGTATCTGCAATCTTGGTGTTTGCTTACTTCCCCTCGTGTTGATCAGCGAGGCTCCTAGGCTTCTTGTTGTTTACCAGGATTTGGTTTCTCATGCACTGCATGGTGTTGCAGTGATGTATGGTTGTCTTTAACAACCCCACATTTCATGATCTGTCTTCTCCTCCAGTTGGCAGAACATCACATAACTCAGAACTGCTGCAGCTGGAAACTAAGCTTCTTCTGTAAGAAGGCTAAGGACTGGATAAGCACCAAAACCCTCCTAGCTTTACAATTTTCTGTGTCAAAACTTAGATCAATTGTGGCTCATGGAGATAGTTTCAAATTAGCCAACTTGGGTTTTGACAACAGTGAAGCTAAGGATAAGATTGGGCTATCAAACTCACTGGTATCCCAAAGCAGGTATTTGTGAAGGACAGAACAAGCTAGTTTAAAACTAGATCAGGTGTCTGCAGCTCAAAAGGTTTCAGTAGTTCCTTTGTTCAGAAAGAGGGGAAAAAGTGTTTCACAGATAGTGCCTGCTGTAGCCATGGCCATCCTGCCTGCGAGGCTGTGCTCCAGGGACATGTAGCAGAGGGATAAATATTAGAACTAGGGCTTGGTTCCTGTCCTGTAAAATGAGCAAACACTCGAGGTGAATGGTTTCTGGAAGACCCTTTGATTTATTTTTGTTACCCTGAAGTTTCTTTCATTGGAGCTGAAAGTGTGACTGCTCTTTGTTTCAAGAACAGGAACAGACTCCAGAAACAAATGGTATCATGAAGGTGTCAAGCATCAGTTGCTTAATCCTCACAGATGTTTCAATCTGCCCGACACTTGAAATCACCAGGGAGTGTCTACTAAGGATTCTGGTCTTGTGATCTCTCTGTCATTCTGCACTTGAAGAAAATTATTGATGTGAATCAGTGGATGTTTCTCCTCTTGCCTGTGTAGACCTGGTAAACCGAAACCAAATGAAAGATTACTGTTCAGCCATGGGCAACACACCCAAATTTGTTATCTTCACTCTTATTACTTACATCTGCATTCACTCTCTGTCTCCCCCTACTTTCATGGCCATTGTTTTGGACAATATTTGTTTCCACCACCTAAGTTTCTCAGAAAGTTGAGCATCTCCTCCAGTCAGTCAGTCGAGCTCCTTCTGACACCAGTTGAAACAGGAAGCACCTTCTGAGCTGGAAGATACACAGAGATTTATAGGAAGATTTATAGAGTTTGGATCTTAATTTAGGCTGTGTGCCATAGCTAAGGCTGTGTGAGATGTCTCCATTGTTACATTCACATTTACCCTAGTCTGTACCATGACAAGCCATATTGAAGCCAGGCCAAGGTCAGTATCTCAGTGACATAAAACAAAGATCTCACTGACCTGAGTCTAGGGTAGCTGGGATCTAGGGTCTGATGGCAAGAAGGATTTTAGATGTTTCTGAGAGAGAACTGGGCTTTGTTACCTGAAATAAAACACTGAGTTGTTGCTGTTAGAAAAAAAAAAAAAAATGTTTGTTTTTTTTTTTTTTGTGGCTAGAAGGATCTTCTCCCACCCCCAATTCTGCTGAAAATAAAACATTTCTGATGAAAATATCATTAAGATCTATTTTGCTATTTGTCATCTCCCTTTGGAATTAATTGAAATGTTTCTAATTACAGCATGCCTCACTTCCAAATTTGAAAACATACTTTGATTTGTAGAAAATGAAGGAAATTGTTCTGCAGTGCTCCACAGCACTTTGTGTTTCTGGTGGAGACATATTTCCTTCAAAGATCGGCTCTACTTCACTCACATTCAAAGGAAACTGTGCAAATAATGAAAAAAACCAGGACTCCATTATGATTGGTCTTTTCAGATTACTTCATGCTGAACCTACAGAAATGAATGTGAACATTCATCTAAATGGCTCTGCACAGTTTCACTAGATACACAAGAGCCTTTCTGCAAATACACAATGCTAAATGTTTAGGGTATAAGTTTTGTTTAATGGGGAATGTTTAACGTTTCTGAAACTGAAATAAAACAACAAAAGCATTCTTTGGTAAGAGAATTGTGACATTTTGCTTGTCACTTTTGCTGAGATCTCTGTGAAATTCAGGAGATTAGCTTTGAGCAGGTACGAACCTGGGAGTTGTGGTGGCATCCTTTGTTTTTCCTCTGTTAGTTAGGACAATTTGAGGGCCATTTTGCTGGGAACTGACTGGAAAGGACTCGGATGGAAGACCTTTGATAGCAGGCTCCCCCAGCAACAGTCTCGTGAGGAGCAGCAGGAGGTCTCTGGGGATGAGGTCTGACTCCTCTCCCGATCTCCTTGGCAGTCTTACCAGGATGCGGATTCAAGAATATGAAAACGCATCCCCTGGGCATTGTCACTGAAACTTTGCATTCGGAAGCACAAAAAATGCACTAATTTAACAAAATAATACACTGTCAACTTAAGCATCATGCTGTGAATAGCCACTATTAGGTTCAGTTTCCCTTTCTAGACAATGAGAAATAGTCTCCTTCAAAAATTAAAAGCAGGGATCACAGTCTGATGGCCTGAATTTCCATACGATTTCTTTCTGTTGTTAGGAAAAGAGGGTGGCCTCAATGCCATCTTCTAAGTATCCCCTCCAGCTACTAATAAAAAAAGACCAAGGCTTTCATGGTCATTCAGTGAACATTTGTTTCTAGCAGCCATTACCCAGATGTAAGACAGAATTTCAACATTCAAGAAATTTGCTGTAAGTATTAACGCTTAACATATTCCAGTGTTTTCCTATATCATCCCTAAAGCAAACCTGCAAAGAAAACTCATATTTCACATTTGAATAAAATTCTGTAAAAATAAATATTTTCCTGACTCTCATTACTTTACCACACAAAAAGAACAACAAAGTCTTTTAATCTTCAGCATAAGATAGAACCAATAAAAGGTATACATGCTACAAAAGTTTTGGAATAAATCATCAGTATAAGAGTTCACATATTTTAAAATAGCATTAAAATTCACTCTTCACTACCCTTTGCTTAGATCTCTTTAGTGTAAACAGCTCCAAACCATTCTTTAATCCCTGACCTTCTCTGCAGCGTGTTGTTCTTTGGGTTGTTCCAGGGAATTCCAATTAAAAAAAAAATCTTTTGCACTAAAGGATTCTTTTTGTTTTTACTAAAATAAATTATAATGTGGTTTTCTGTCATTTGAATTAAGCAAACATTCTCCTATATGCAGCCTGTCTTTTGGAAATTGCATAAGGATGTACCCAAATGTTTTCAATGGGGACTGTGATCAAGGCATTAGAACATGATGAAACACAAAGGATTAACCTTTTTGTGATTTAGATTCTGGCTAGAGGTCCTAGAACTAGAGCTCCTTTCTCATTGTTGTGTTCTTTTTCTGGTATCACAGTATAAATATCAAAGAAATACTGTTAATTCCCCAGTATGTTGCAGTGCATATTCAACATATCTCAGAAGGATTCCATAACAATATGAATGAGAGAACTGTTGATGTAACAGGTACTTTATATTAAAGTATGTTAATCTCCAGGATTTTTTAAAATTTTGTATGCAATTACCCTAGGTGAAAAAAAATAATACGAAGGCACATGTGAATTTATGTCAAAGTACTATATTTTTACTTATTTTACTGTCACTTCCTCCTTTTCCTATCCATAACCCACTCTTATTTTTTAATCTACATATATGCCCAGTGATACGCACCTACCCCTATAAGCATCCAGTTTTCTTTTCAGACCCTAAAATCATCCTTCTTCCCAGAATGAAATGAGACGTACGCAGAGCGTTACACAGCTCTGCCAGTGGCTAGCAACCCTCAGCTCGTGGAGCCATGAGGGTGAACCTCTCTGCACAAGGGTCAAGCCTCTGAGTGCCAAGATGAAAGGATTGCCGTATGAGCTACAAAATGTTTACAGTAATATCACTATGGGACCAATAGCTAAGTGATCCCATGTAATTATCAGGAAATGTCTTACCAATCAGTATGAGAAAGTTTAAGTGCCAAAATACAATTAGGGGCTAAAGGAAAGGTTCCCAGTGTCATTAGGTAGCTACGGTTAGCTACATGCCTGATAGCACCTGAGAGCATTTAACCAAAACACAGAGAGGCAGAAAGTTTGCTGAATGCTTTAAAGTCTCGCAGTGTATATGGCTAGTGCAGCAGAAGTCTGGATTGTCAATATGTGCTTGGTAGCTTTATGTTCACTGACAGGAGAGATGACACATCCTGTAAACGGAAAACAAATGCTGCCAAGGCGATATTCTGTTCAGCAGTGGCTGGGCTGCTTCAGTTTTATTTGTCTTCACAGAGCTAAGAGGGAACATGGCTGAAAATCTGAACAACGGTCCCAAAATGAACATTACAGTGCTCTGTGACGGACACGTATCAATAGAAGCACGTCTCCATATCCTGCTGCACCCTACTTCTGACCAAAGCGCAGCTCTCCTGCAAACCCTCTGCTCCACCAGCTCAAAGAAGACAAAAGCAGAGACACTCCCCAAATTATCTTAGCATTTCTGCCCTGGCATTAGATGACTGTCATTGCAAAGGCCTCATGGGCAGTGAGGAAACTGTTGGTAGGATGGGAGGAGCTTTCTTTGACTGTTAAAGACCTTCTCTTTTTTGCTTTCTCCCTCAATAAACCCATCCTCCAAAGCAGCTTGCACATGAAGCTTGCACTCTCTATCAGGGTAGCAGTCACACGATAATGAGCATTAATGAGCTTCTGCAGTGAATGCTACGACTTGGGTGACCCATTTAAATATTACAAGCAGACACTTGAATAATAAATGATCAAGAAAAGTAAGACAACTTTGCCCTTTGAATGTCTTAAGTTGCTTGCCATAAAGTTGCTCAATCAGCAAAGGTTTAGCACAGCCAGCAAAAATTAGCAGATAGTAAAAATGAAGAAAGTTGACTCAATGATGTGTTACGCGCTTTGAAACAGTCTATACTGGACTGATTTTGAAGTATTTTTTCTAACACTGTTACATATTTAAATAGTTTATTTTGACCATTTAACAATACAGCCTTGTAGGAGGAGCTCTTCAAAATGACCTTCTCAGCGTTAATTTTTGTTCTGTTCTCTTTCAGGAACAGCTGTGAATATTTGGACATACTTTTGAAAATAACACAAGCAGCAAAAGTGTGCTGCCATTATCAGAACTGTGTGATTTTTTAATCATTTGCCCTGAAAGTGCCATTTCAGTTGATTCAAAGCTATTTTAAAATTGTAGTCAGATTTTTCCAAATAGTTTTGACCAAATAAAATGATGTATCAGAGATGTTGAAAGAAACCACTCTTGCATTTTTTCCAGGCAACATCTCCAGAAATGTTTAAAAGCTAGACTGGAAAACTTGGAGGCCAACAGACAGAGCAAGCAATAGCAAATACTTGTTGGCCAGAGAAAGACCTGAGGTGCCTGCCTGGGACTTTGCAGCACTTTCCTGGGCAGTGAAAGGTTTGTGTTTCAGTTCATGTTCCATTTGCTGTCAAATGTTTAATTAAAATAAAAAAGTTTCATCAGAAGAGAATATATACATACAATCAAACAATGAGGGCATTCATTTAGGTACTTATTATGAAATTACTTCCTTGTCTTTATAAAAAAAGTCCATCAGAAACATACTCAAAATTTTTATTGATGAAAATTCTACATAGAAAAAATGATTTGAGGTCAGTATGGAAAAGAATTGTTTTTGAGTATCAACAAAGACTCAGTTATGTCACGACCATAGCCATCAATGCATAGTCTTACTTACAACAAGTAATGAATTATTTATGATCCCACAGAAAAAGAAGTAGTAGATCTTCTGTTTTAAGAAATAGGCTTTGCTAAGTATCTAGCATTTGACTATCTTACTTTTTAACAGACTTATGAAAAGCTTATTTTTTTTAGCTAACTTACACGGTCATAAGCATAGAAAATATAACCACCACTAGTAAATTTTACATTTACTTTTGTTGTTATTCTCATTTCTCAGCCAAGTCTAACTAGTTTCTATGTCTTCTTCCTACGTTCCTTGTCTGTTCTCTCAATCTTCTTCTATGATATTTTAGACTATGTTTTCTTCCTCTGCTTTTCAGTCCTATCTCAGTGCTGAAGGAATCTATACTGTATAACTTGGTGTCTGACTTTTCTTTAGATAAAAGGTTCATACTGTTTGCTATTTTCCATAAAAGAAATATTTCTTACCTAGATCTTGAATGTAGGATGGTATTTATTCCATCAACTTCTGCTTTAGCAATACTTTAGAATTAACTCTGTTCTCTCATTTTTGTCATTAATCTCTTTGTTTTGTACACCAGGGCTAAAAAGTTAGCTTGAAGCATTTTCAGAATCTAATAATTTAAGTTTTCTTATCACATATTTCATGTACTACATATATAATACAATAATGATAATATTTCCCTAGAGACAGAGAATTTTTTTTTTTAATGTAACATCTTCTAGTATGACCTTTGGGCTGGAGCTTGAGCTAGTAACAGAAGGAAGACGCAGCAGTCTTGCAGAAGGCCAAAATGCTTGATTCTTGAGATATACTGAGGAAAATGCACAGCAATGTCACTGTAGGATAATCTTGTTGGTTTTCACATGGCCATATAAATTATTCCAATCAAAAACCTTTCATATGAGAAGTTTATACTGGCAGATAAATTGTCTCAAACACATATGTATCACAAGAAACAAGAATTAGTATCCTGAAATTCTGCTCTTCTGCTTCTTTTTAAATGTGTTGGAACTCACTCATTTCAGCAACGTAGGAAATATGGAAATAAGTCTGCTTTACAGAGCCCCGGCCTTTCATATGCAAACCTAGGCATATTTTGCAAACTTGCCTTGCTGCATGTCTGCCCAAGTTCCTTCTGATGTGGAGATAATGCCACTGTTGCAAATGATTTAATTTAACACTGAGAGCAGCATTGCTAGGAATTTTTGTCATCATTTTATTCTTTTTCTAGCTAACAAAGATTTTCCATGAGAAATATGAGGGAAAAAAAAAAAAAAAAAAACCAAAACAGCTGTCAGACATGCTCCCTGGACAAGGGAGACATGCTCCCTGGACAAGGGAATGTGCTCAGTAGTTTCCTGCTTTCTTTAAAATACTGCTCCAGGACCAGAAAAAGAACACTAATTTCCTTCATCTTTCATGTTTCTTATGCATGAAGATTTATTTCTATTTTCATTACTATCTTTTGTGAAGCTTGATTTTAGCAGTCCACATATTTCTCAATCTCATGTTCCACTTTATTATGATGTGCCTTTAGAAATACAAACCTTTCAAAAAGCGTAACTTTCAGTAGTTATATATCTCTACACTTACACTGCAGAGATCCTGGATCCACACGTACATCTCACCCGGGGGAACCCTAGCGCCGGCTCTCAGAATAGTCTCAGTGACACTTCAGGACTCTTTCCTACAGACCCTCTGATATCCCTTAATCTTTTGCTCAATCCACATTTACTTTTCAGAGTTTTGACACTATGCTTGGTGATTCAGAAGTTTTCCGAGACTCTTCACTTCTCTGTTCTCCCATTTCATGACTTTAAAGCGTCTATATCCTGTCTCAGTATCCTAAACACACATATGTTGTCCATCGTCCAAGTACAGGTGCTATTATCTGAATGCCTTCCTGTCCTCAAAGCTTCCTTATCATAGCTAGTCCTTGACCTTCTTACTTGCTGTGCTTTTGTGTTTCTCCCCTGCAAATGGGAGCAATTCCAGAGAGGGCAGTTAAACCTTCTCTCTGCGAGTATCCCAGCTTCATCTAGACAACCTTTATCTGCTCCAGAGTAAATATAGTGCGCACACCCTTGTTCTGCTGCCAAGAATGCTCATAGGTTCCTCCCTGCTCTTTTCAAGATCCTGTTGGCTTCAGGTGCATTTCTGGGTTTCTTTTATTTTTGGAATCAGCTCCCAGAGTGAGACGTTTGTTTTCTTTTTCCTAATAGGGATCTTACAAATGGACCTCTTCCTGGTACTGGTGCAAATGCAGCTGGAGTTCCTTGGCTGCCCAGTCCTCTCTCTTTGCTGGCTAGCTTTGGCTTCCTCTTATTTGCCAACCCAGTTTCTGCCTTTCTCTGTAAGAAATGTGTTCTCTAGCTCCTAGTTCTCTTGCAGCGGCCCTGGCTGCCTGGCCACATGTTTCCAGGTTCCCTTTTTTTGCACCACCGTTTGCTCTCCAGTGCTGTCATGCCGTGCATCTGCAGGACATCAACATGCCTGGAAGTCAACACATCTGTAACTCCATGAGTTTTCATGGATTCTAACTGATGACTATTCAGACGTAAGCTGCTTCCAGTTTCCAGACTGCCTGGAGGGAAGAGAGGAGGAAATTATGTCACTAGAGTTTTTACAAAGCAAAATATTTCAGCAGTTTTTTGGTTGTTTGTTTTGTTTTTTATTTAGGACTCTGTCAAAACCAAGAATTCACTATAACTTCTGGAGATCTAAAGTAATGTGGGCCAATATCACAAATATATAAAGTTATAGCTATAGCTTTACCACCATATGTACACTTATTAATTTTTTTTTGGGTGGGAAGGAAAGGTTAAAAGCAAATTCTTTTTTTCTTATTTTTTCCCTGTGCATTTTCCATTTTCTTTTTTTTTTCTTTTTCTTCTGCAGAAAAACTAGTATCAGGGTAAGATCTGTGCAGCAATAAACCTTTGCCACCGGCAGGAATCTAGCAGTCACAAACAATTAGTTCTTTCTGTGAATGGTCCAAGGTTAATTTTAGCCTCCTAAACTGTCTACTGCCAGATCTGATAAGTTTTCTCCTTTTGCTCCAGCTGTCTGGTCCCTGATGGGATTTGGCTACAAGGAGGATGGCATTATCAGCCCATTAACCATCACTAGCAGGGGAACTGTGATGCTGATGAATATTGATCACTTGTTTCAGGGGTTTATCAGATGATGCTGAGTGAACCTGATGCTTGGTTGCTTCTGTGGGCAGCTTTTATTTTTCACTAGCTCATTGCGCCTTGTTTTACAGCTCTGCCCATGGAGATCAGTGCAGCAGCGTAGCTCAACTATTGCCATCAACAGGTTGTGTTTAACTGCAGGAAGGGCTTTCAGTGACAACTTTGCTCTCTTTGGGGTCCACGGCCAGAGAGGCTCTACCCAGCCGTCCACCTTCTCTGCTGCACAGCTGTGCAGAAAGCTCTAAAGCAAAACAGTGAGAAGCCCAGCACTCTAGAAAGGATGGGGAACGGACTTCCAGGCTCCACAGTGGGTAGGGGAGTACTCTCGCCTATGGATGCATCGCCCTGTTCCGCGTTAGCTATGGGTATGCAGGGGTTACCATAGGAAAAGTGGAAGGGTTATTGCAGAGAATCAGCTGGAGAGAGGGGGATCCATGTGGAACCCAGCTTCCCATAAATGCTTGAAATGGAAAGATGCACCGGGTTGTTTTGTTCTTCATAGCAGACAATAGTGAAAAAAAATAACAACAAATAACCCTATCTAATGCCAATGTTCTCTTCATGTTTTCTTCACAGTTCACGTAGTATAATTCACACTTGTGGGAGCCAAATAATTGTGTGTTTGGTTTTTTTTCCTAAGGCAGAGTCTCAAAAAATAAGTATTATATTTCTTTTAAAAGTGTAGCAACAGAAATTCTAGACTAAAAACAGGACTGACACTATGCTTTTCCAATATGTAAGATATAAATGTGTCAAGTTCAGATTTGACAAATCTCTTTTTACTCATTTATTATGTTACATTGCAATATTCAATTCAATCAAGAGATACCAGAGAAAGTACAAGACTGTGGTATTAATGCAAATTAAAGATATTTCCTGCAACTAGTATCTCAGAACACAGATGAAAGGAAAGAAAAATGTAGTGTGGTACTGCCTTACACACACAAAAAAAGTGTTTGTAGTATTATTCTTTTTCAACTTTATCTTGGCTCAGTGCATTTAGAGCAGGAGTTAGTTTTCTGTGTAACAAAAAAGAAACCCTAATTTCCTTTTAATTCTAAAGCAAATGATAAATGTTTTCTTCTAAACCTTAGTATAACTTGTTGTCATTTACTCTCATAATTTTATGAGTCAGTAGAACAACCTTACACATTATATTCTTTTTTCTTCTAATGCTTTTTCCTAGGAGCATTTAAACAGTGTTGCATTATTTCTGTGTATAAATACCATTTGCTTATGCCACATGAAACTGCTGCTTCATCTCACCTCAAGGAAACTCATCGCCAGGCTGCATTTCCTCAACACTTTTTACTTTTTTTCTACCTTCCCCAATGAAAGGGGTGTCTGAGACTGCCAGATTCCCAATGCAAGGGCTGAGCTCCAGCTCCCCGGCTGCTCTCAAGCTTCCTGGCAAGGTGTCCCCGGTGCCATGGGCAGCCCCAGAGCGATGCGTAACTTTTCCTTCAGAAAATGTCCTATCAACTCCAACGTGGGGCTCAGGTTCTTCAGTGCTTAATCTCAGTAACAATGCAAGAAAACAGAGTGTTAGGTGAGAAATGGGATAAGGAGAGAAAGAAACACTAAGGGGGGAAAAAAAACCCTGCTTTTTAAGTTAGAGATCAATATCACTGTGATGGCCTTTGTTACTCAACAGAAATAATGTGAGGAATGCATAGAAGTGTGAATAGAAATGCTCAACCTATATACAAATATGTTCCTCCTGACTTCAGATTATTTTTATTGATTTGCAAATGTTATTTAGCTGGACTTAGTATCTCTCTGGTCTCAGCTGTAACTAACATAGCAAAAAGGAACCAGAATCAACTGGAACAAAAGTACTAAAAGGATAAAAACACTCAAAATCAGTTTTCACATTAGTTCCATATTGCATAACTCTGTTCCTTGCCATCTACATAGGAAAGACTGTTCCTGGTTTGTGTAGTCTGCAATTTATGATAAAATCTAGATATAAAGCCTATAAGTCTGGGAACCACAAAAGCTCTGTTTTGATCATTCATTGTCTGTCATAATCACAAAAATGAGGAAGAAAGCAAGACACTTTATTTAGGATAAAAATAGGTGAAAGTTAGTCTTTATTGTGATTATTGATGTTTGACAGATTATTTTCCAAAAGTAAAGGTTCCCAAGGCTAAAAATAAGGAGGAAAATAAAGGAGAGGAGTGTGTGACCATTAAAATCGACAACTAGCAATTATGAGAGGTAGGACCTGAGCACAAAATATCCCTGTGCCCCAGCAATGCAACTGTGGCTTACTCTTTCTGATCACTTCATTTGATCTGAAATCCCTAAACTGTTCCAAAAAAGAAAAAAAAAAAGAAAAGAAAATCTTTATTTTCCATCTCCCTTCTCCCTTCCATTTAAGACAGAATGAATGCTGAGTAAATTGAGATACCCATTATTGTTTACTGGGTCTTGTAAACTCTCTGCGGAGGACACTGGAGTCAAATACAAGATCACTGGAGGTGACTGAATTCTCTCCACAATCTAGAGAGACACTAAATGACACAGGTTGGAGGTGTTTGGAGACAGAATTCCATCCTTTTACTACTCTTCTACAGCATAGCTAAAAGAGAAACTAAAAAGCTGATTTCTGAAATAAATATAATAGTACCGTTCTTACTCTAGCTGGGCTTAATCCAGTTTCCAACTGGGCAGAGAAAATTCAGTCACTCTGGAAAAACAGCATCCACTTATGGTGTAATTCAGAAGTAGTAATTGTGCTTTGAATTCGTAATTGGTTTGAATGTGATTTAACTTGCATTTCAAAGAAGCTCTTATGAACATAAATTCATATGAAAAAAACCCAAAACCCTACAAATTCCAGAGAAATATGACGGAAATTTCTCGTGATGATTTTTGTCTCTTGTGGATATCAACTCACTCCGTAAGATTTGGGGAAAGCAATTGCTGAGAAGGTTGTTTCCAGGCAAAGGCTTTTTTGAGCCTTCTCAATTTGGGGTTTGGAAGCTTTGAAGTTATCTCCCGCTCTCTTGCTGAGCTTGGTAGGAGATGGAAATGCACACTGGCTTTCTTACCTGTGAATCTTCTTAAACCTTACATATATTTAAGGTTTTTCAAAAGCAACCAGAAAGCCTATTAGACACAATAGCTCAAGGCATAGATATAGAAAGTATACTTCAGCATGGCACTGAACATCAAAGGGCTCTGACAGACGAGGACTTTGAAAACACTGCTCCTGGGCCAAGGAAAATACAGCTACAAAGTAGGACTGCATTTCACTGTGACCTTATTCGACAGGGCAGGAGAAGTGCACAGCAAGATGATGTCAGTAGATGAAAGCTTGAGACACCCCACAACAGCATGGCATTTTGTAACCTCTTGAAATTTCTTCCTGAGTTTACAGAATTAGCATGTGTTTTTGTTGCTGATAAAATTATCCATTCTGGCTCTGGATGTAGTGGATGTGGTGGATGTCATGGAACACAGAGAACAGGGTGTAGCTGTGGCTGCCGCTACTCTTTAAAGAGATGGAACTGCCTGTGTTTCAATATGTACCCATTACCCCTTGTCCTGTCACTGGCCATCCCCAAGAAAAAGGCAGCCGCACGTGACTTCTGGGACTGCCATTTCACAGCCTGTATTCTGTTTCCCTTGCATGATGATTAAGCTCAGCACAGTTAATTTTGTGTATATAAATTGGCATCACAAGTGAAATGGGGAAGGTACCTTGATCAAGTCATTCAGTAATTCCTACTTATCGGTATTAGCATGTTGATGTGGAGGGATGGGTATTTTGCACGCTTAAAGAAAGCCAAGGATTCCTAGACATCTCTATTTGCTGCCAGTTTTGCCTCCTTCCACTTTCCCACAAGTGTTTGCACTACACTCTATAAACTGAGGCAGAATCTGCCACTGAAACAAGGAAGAAGCCTGCTTAGGAGCCAGACATTCAAGTATAATCTTTTTCCTTTCGGTTTGTTGGGCAAAAGTAATAAAGAAAGCATTAGAAATAATAAGAACACTTACATATTAAGGAACATTTTGGAACTTTTAAAATAAAATCTACAGTGCATGAGGTATTAGATACAAGAATGAAAGCAAACACAAAATAATTTCTAACAATATAAAACTATTGACAAAATGTCATAGAAAAATATAGCTCTAAAGAATAGTTCATGTCCTAAGAAAGAAATTGCCAATAAACTACAGAACTCATTGAAGTAATAGTAGACTTGGACAGAGAGTGATTTAGTTCATCTACCCATACTGCCACAATATGGTGAAGATTCCCTTTCACATTTTTTGAAGTTTTGAAGTTTTCTGTGGGGGAGATTTTCTCACCTTCTTCCTCATTATTTAATAGCAGAAAAAAAATTACTAGCATGCAGTGACCAGAGCTGACCAGATATTCGCCTGATGGGCAGCAGCTTTAGGTCCCATCCCAATAAAGTGGAACAGGGTCATGAAGCCTTAGTTTCCCTAATGCATATAAGTAGTCTAGTCATTTTTCTACTGTGAAGGCTCACAATTTTTTGCCAGAAGTCTACCCTTGCCTAAGAAACCCTTCTGAAAACACTTAACTGCCACCCTAAGCTCCCATTATCAAGTCAGTATTTCCATGGCTTGCCACTAAAACTTCAGCTAGCTCTAACGACCACATCTCTCTATATCTGAAGTGCTTGTAGAGGTGACTAAGAGTGCCTTGCTCATCCCCAATTAAACCTTCGCCTCAGCACAGGCCAGGGGCTCAGACAGACCTTGCAAAGGAGCAGCCAAGCCTTCCCACCACAAGGAACTCTGCCGCAGGCTGAGATGGTGCCAGAGGCTGGCGGGGAGACAGGGAAGGGCAGATCTGAAGACACTGAAGCATCAGAGCGTGTCAAGGGACTGACAGGCCTTTTCTGTCCATGGCTCTGTCACCTAAACTGTTTCCTCAGAAACAGTTGGACTGAAAGGGAAAGGTAATAAAGTGATTGTGGCCAAATGACTGCCTCGTTGAGGAGTTAGCTGACCGTGCTCAAGGCCAGCTCTCTGCTAAAGCTCTTGGGAAGACAAAGCTGGAAAATACCTCAGGGGGGTGCCAATCTTTGAGGAGAAAAAGAGGAATGAGATATCTGAGGGCTGAAGCACAGGGAATTTTACATGTCCATGTACTACTATTTGCTATTAAGGAATTTCTGTTTCCACGCAAAATATTGAATCCAAATGATAAGTCTTTCTTCATCAGTTGGCATTATCATTTATCTGCAAAAATTTCTTAATTCCCATCTAAAACAGATTAAGGCATTTTCTCTCGTCCATCACTTTTTTCTTTCATGATCTAACATACCTATCAGAATTTCAATACCTGAAGTGCTAAACACATATTAATTCAACACCCTAATTTCGGGCCAGTAGTGGGGGCAGGTTCTCATACCCCTGTGTACTTGCAGTAGCACCGCTGATGAAGGCCCCTGGCTCTGGCTGCGCTTTCAGGGTGGAACTCCATGTGCTTCATAATCCCGTCGCTCTCAGGCTTTCTGAAGCTCTCACTTCTTACCAACCTACATTACTTCTGCAGCAACATAACTGCAGCTTCTCCTTCGGTATTAACACAGATTTGCTTGCTTTGGGTTAAACACAAATAGGGGATAACTTTGTCAAAGGGTAGTCTGCTAATGAAGTATGCGATATTCACCTGGGGAGCAGAAGAAATAAGATTAAAAAGAGACTTCAGTATCTGAAGCAATGAAAAAACTGAAAGACATGATTTTAGTGGTATATAATATTCACACTTTTTCAGATGATGTTTGATTTACTAATATTTATTTTTCAGGGCAAGAGCTACAGTTTGGTAAAAGTATGAGTAATACTTACTTAAACAGAGGGCCTCTAAGCACCATGGCAATCAGATTAAGAGACAAAAAGGGATCATAAGTATATGACTTCACGTATGCTTTTGTAAGAAACAATGTCCCATATTCAAGGGCTCCACACATCTGTCTTTCCCTGTTGCAGTTTGCTTTAATGTTGATGCAAACCTTTTTACCAGAATAAGATACTGCTGGGCACTGATACAGGGCCCTACCATGAATTTTATGTGCAAATGGACTGTGCTTGTCCCATGATCAATAGCACAGGACCAAAGGTAATTACAAGTAACAGATGGAGAAAATACATAAGAGGCAATCTGGTCAGTAATGAAAAGCAGCAGTTACAACATGCCAGCTGTCTGACTGTTGGACTTTTGGCATTGCAATAGAGACAAATTTTGAGCAGGAACTTGCACATGGGCTATGAAATAGTTTTGCAGGGAGAGTTTTTTGCCATACATAGGGAGCAACATGGAGGAAAAAGCATTCAACTCATTTACCCATATGGAGTTTTGAGTGGTGTCATTTCAGGTTTTGGGGAAAAATAAAATAAATAAACTTGACACAATACATAACAGAGATTTAAAACCACATATGGTTTTCTATAAGTCTAGCTCTTAAGTCTAATTATGATGTGATAAATGAGACAAGGCAATGATGAGACTTTCAGGAGTTTTAATAATGAAAAGATGACATGAAATGATGATGAATGTGGAAAAGCAAATGCAGGCCATAAAAGGTATATTTTTTTGTAAAATAGTGGAGCTTGAGATAGATGATTGCAGAGGAAATCAGAACTAATAAGTCACAAGTATAACAGAAAACCTCCAATTGCTCCTCTTTAACCTGAACGTTTTCACTGAAGAAATGAACAGGCTTAGTCTCAAGATCTCTGCTGACTTTGTCCCTGCTGAAGATCCCTGCCTGAAATAACTAAACTGAAACAAGTGATTTTCATATCTTCATGTATCCCCTTCCCACCTGAATGATAAAAAAAAATGTGAGATTTGTTTCCAGTAAACAACAACAACAACAAAAGACACACTAATTAAAGAAATTACTAAGAAGATGAATTAATTTTATGTCCTTATAGAGGAAACAAAAACAGACAGTATCATCTGTTATTGGTCTTATAAATCTAGAATAGTTAATATATTGCATTTACACCCTATCTTACCATTGGCAGTAATTTGCCACAGAGAAGGATCACAAGGAGAGGGAAAAGCTCAAAGAAGAGCTCCTTCATAGTAGGCTTTTTAAAAAAATATATATACTGTACTTGGTAAACACTTCATAGGATGATGGAGGCTGTGCACGGGAGAGCACAGGCACTGAACCACCCAGCTTTAAACTCTCAGAAGCCTCCTCAGACCCTGTCTACCGGTGGGCTTTCTTATTCCCCAGTCACACAGGGCACTACACTTAGGTATAGACATCTTGTCTGGCTCCCCCACACTCCCTGAACTCAGGAATGCAAAGGCTAATAGTGCCATCCAAGCTTGTGATGTTGAAAAACACCAGGTAACCCTGGAGGCGTCTTATGAGTTTTAGAGTTATGCCTTCTTACATGTCCAGAAATGCCCTGGTTTTGACAAGACTGTGATTCTCAACACCATATTCATACCTAAGTGCAATTGTAGCCCACAAAGCAGGCATTCCTCTGTCTTATGGAGAGGCTGGACCTGCAGATGCCCCCAAAACCATATGCCTCAGAGGATCTGCACGCTGCAGCTGCAAGGACGACTACCTTTTGCCATGACTCATGTCCCACCTGCTCTGTGTCGCAACACAGAGCTCTTACAAAATGCCTCGGAGCAGTTCCCGTTGAGAGGTTTCCAGCCCATACCAGCCTCCTGCCAGGACAGAGTCTGTATCGGAGGCTGAATGCTCTCCTGGGATGCTGCATCCTGCAGCAAAGGATCCAGAGGGCCTGTGATCACACAGCAGAGCAATGGGCACTTGCTTAGGGCACTCGCTTGCTTACTGTCTTCTCTAAGCCCTGCAGTGTAGGCCCGTTTACTGTAAAACTCAGCAGCAATGCTGGAGGTGAGGGGCAGGGTATGCATGTTTCACTGTTTTACTCCTCTGTGGGTGGAAAGTTAGAAACATTCCCAGGTCCTCTTCTGCATCCCTCATCTAATCTGCCCACTGATGCCTGCTTCCCACCCCGTCCTCTCTGCGAGCGTGATGTTGCCCTGAGTTAATCCTCTTGATGTCAGGCGTGTCATCAAGGACATGAATGATGATATATTTCCAATGAAGTGGCGATGATTTGATATCAGTCAAGATAATAGCCCACACTCTCTGATTGCAAAATAAGAAAATGAAATCTTTAAGACATTTTAAAATGGCTTCCTTTTTTTTTTATGCTGCTGTAGTAGTGCAGTTGAAACTAAAGCTGGAGAATCACACATCAGACATTTCTCAGAACTAGTCTTTGTGAGATCTCCCACTATGCCCTCTAGGATTCTTGCTTTGCAGATCCACAGTGGTGAGAACACAGGATACAACTTGTTAGCTGCATAATTTCCATTTAAAATTAAAATAGTGGTGGTACTAGGTTGTTCCTGGAATTTATATACATTTCTCAACCCAACTGACAGCAAACTTCGGCTCTGTTCTGCTTCTATGATCTTTCCTTCATTAAAATGTATAAATAAATGATGTGGTAAATTATCTCATGTCTAACTCTTGTCTTGTTATTAATCTAGAGGGAGATGAAGTTCTTAGAACAAGACAGGAAAGACAGAGAATACCAGATGATTAACTTATCTTCTATTCCATTCACAACATTTTTTTTTAAATAGGTTTACTCTTTAAAATGTTCTTCTAATTGCAGAAGAGAGATCCCTTTATGACAATGATCTTCTTTTTTCCTTGAAGTGGTAAAGAAAAATATCCTCTATTAGAGGTTTCCACAAATTAAAATTAGTCCTGGAGGAACCCAGCACAGGCGTTACAGGAAGCAAAGCTGTTTTTTTCACCCATATGTTTGTTTTCTAAAGAAGAAAAGTAACTACATTTCCTCACTCATAAATTAAAAAATATATATAATTGCTCTTTATTCTCTTCTCATCCAAAAGCTTTCTGTTGCCAATAGGCAGGCAAAATGAAGCACTCTTTGTCCCAAAGCACTTATAATTCATGTTTGTATATGATGCAGTGGGGAGATATAAGGAAAATGGAAGAGTAATGGCTACCTAAAGAGGTTCCTGCAGGCCCTTTGGTTTATTTTGCTTATGTCAAAATAATAATACAAATACATACAGTTCTGTATGTATACTGTATTACACATATAAAAAATGAAAGACTAGTCATGGTTTTAACTAAAGCTGCATGTAGATGATGCCTCAGTTGGCTTTGCTTGTGGGCAAAGTAAAAGGGAGGTGTGAGGGTGCAACAGTGAAACTAGGGCAAGAAGGGCTGATAGGAAGGAAGTGAAAATTATTGGAGAGGAGGAGGAGGAGGAAGAAGGGGAGGTGGAGGAGCAATGGATGGAAATAGCAATGAGCCCCAGAAGCTGGGGCACAGGGCAAAAAGACAGCTGAGGGGAAGGAGGAGGAGGTGATCTGAACAGATACAATGAGAGCAGAGACTCCTTGTAGGTCTTACAAGCAGGACCACACTCGCCTTAACCTCTCTTTCTCCCTCCTCATTCTTCTCAACAGCTCGAGCAGATGTCGGGATCATGTTGTGATGATCTGCTGAGGAGTTTTACCAAAAAGAGCCTCATGGAACAACTGTTAAAATTCTTTCTGACTCAAAATTCTTTCTGACTTAAAGAATAAATATATGCTACGACTATCTACCAAACATCCATAAACCAACACAGGCAAATCACATAAACAGCACTCCTCACCAATCACCCTGAAAGCAGCAGCATCCTGCATAAACCTCCCATCAAACTTCTTTGGTGATAGGAGAACGAACGAAAATATTCATGTAGACCGGAACAAAAAGGGCAAATGAAATCCCGGCATTTTTCTTCCACAGTTACACAGACTCGGTACCTTTTATTTTCTTATGAAGGGAGTTCATAAGAGCAGAGAAGTCAAATTTCATTTCAGAAGAAGTGAAAGAGATTGTCATGCACCAGAAAAAAAAAAAAGACAGAAAAAGGAAATAAAGCCTAAGTTCCTAGCCTTGTTGCCTAAAAGTGCAGACATCTGCCTTTGTATTTGAAAATGATCTAATTGTGCCAGTTGGCATCTTAGTTGGCAAAATTACACAAGAAAGGCACAGGCTCAGAACAGTCATTAGCCCATTGAAAATGTAATAAAAATCTATACAAATGGGTTGCATAGAGATATTTAAATATGATGATTAAGTATAAAATGCCCATAGTTTAAGAGACTGTCTTTGTGGAAATATTTAACCTTGTAAAAAACCCAGAGCTACCGTTCTCCTCTGCGGTTATAAAATCAAGAATTCATGGCTGGTTGTACAGACAAACACAAATCAGCTTGATGTGACCAGCAGGAAGGTTCAGATAGGAAAGGAGCTTTAATTTTTCAGTGCCCCACATGGAATAAGCAACAAATGGCCACTTTTGCTGTGTCAGCAAGGAGGCCTTGCAGTGTGTCCTTCCCTAAACCACAGCTCCCAGTGGATACTTTAGGACGCCACTTATGGCAATAGGCCCTTGGGGCAGCCAGGAGGGCTTGCTCCCAGATTTCAGTGCTTCCCTGTACATGATGGGCCTGCGTGTGCAGCTCTCCTGCTCAGGCTCCTCTTGGTCTACTGAGGCTCTAGGGGAGGAGGGCAGGTCCCTGGCTTAGTGCAGCCAAGGGCAGATGTGAATGGCGAGCACGCTCACCCTTACCCTGGTAGCCCACCGATCAGTAATGCCTGAGCACGGGTTGCAAGACCTAGGCCAACCCCCTTCGCTGGGGCAGCCTGAAGGCCCCTTTCCAGTGTCTTTGGGAGGCCACACGCTGTGCAGCCAAGAACACAACATGCCTGAACCAGAGAGAGAGGGGAGAAAGATCCAGATGTAAAATATTCCATTGCCTTGTGTTTGCATTGCTCTCTTCATTGCCTGCTTGTCCCCTAATGTTCACGCTGGGCATATCACTTTTAATTTTTCGGAATACTCCAAGAGTAAACGGTCTCTTGCCTGGCAGAGAATAGCCTCTGTAGATGCCCTTGGTGTTTTGCTGAAAGCACAGCATCAGGCCAAGGAGGAATATGTAGCAGTCAGTTTGAAAACTGATTGAACAAAACCGTACACTGTGCTCTGCGGTGCGCGTCTTGGTGGGGCACATTGCCGCATCCAGGCTCTGTGATACAGCTGTCAAAGACTTAACAGAGCATGACCACATCTGTGTCCCAGAGACGAGATCCCAGATGTTCATGGGCTCTGTACGCCAAGTCTGCAACGTTTTACAGCCGTGTCGAACGCTGTGCAGTCTCCCGCCCATGAACCAGAGACTTCTGCATCATGTGAAATACTGTAGCAACATTTTTAATAAGGTACAACAGCAAATGAATTCCCATTTGTTTATTCACTTGACATAGATTTTAACAAGACAAAAAGGCACAATGATAAATTAATTTAGTTTAATGATTCTGGTTATAACAAATGTGGAAAATGGTACAAGCCCAGTCTTTTATAATTATACTGCAGTACTTTTCTCCAAATACTGCAGCCTGTCCCTGAGATGCAGAATAATTTCTGCTTCCAGAGGCCTAAATTTATTTTTCAAGACACAAATCAAAATAATTTCCTCTTTCAGCCTTTCTTGAGTCTAATGTTTTTCAGGTCCTTGCGACATTAACATAGAGTTATTTATAAAGCTTCTTAGCTACAATCAGCCCTGCAAAGCATTTTAGGCATTGCTCAAACCCTATTGAAGCATAAAACACAATTAAAGTGCCCTTTAAAGAATGGCGCTAGACACTTAGCTGTTGTGGATCAATATACGTGTCACTGGAAACAACAAGGTTCATAGTTCATACCAAATCAGAAAATGGCGTAAAAGCTTTTAAGTAACTAAAATGGAAAACTGAAATTTGAAAGAAAATTCTCAATTATGTAATTAAGAGATGTGATTTCAGTAGATAACTGAAGAAAAGAACATTCTCACTTGATTTCAGATATATTAAATGTTAGAGAGCTCTCCAAAGGCCTCACATTCACTTCTGTCAGTGCACTTATAAAGGAAGGGAGTTTTAAATAGAACTATCTTTTTAAATACATCTCTACTTTCTGGTTCTGTTTTTAAAATTAAAAAAAATACATATTTGTTTTGAGTTTTTCCCTCTTCTGAAATCACTCTTTACTCCCTTCAAGAAAGTGAATTTCAAAGAAAGATACTCAAAAACATGGGAAGAAAAGTTAAGAAGTATGAAAAAATATAACACAAATCTCAATCTGATTTCCCAATTCTCAAGCTGTGAGCATACAGAAAAAAAATCATTTTTGATGCAAAAAAATTTCACAAAAAATGTAAAGAAATGAAAAATGTTCACTTTAATAACATTTCTTATTATTTCTGGGCAGCCTATTTTTCACTGATTTTTTTTCCCTTGTTGAAATGATGTGAGAAGTAGGTTTACTTCTTTGTCTGTAGTAGCCCAGACTCAGCCTGTTAATCAGAGCCCTATTCAATCAGGCATTGCATGCACTATAGTAAAGTTGTTTAATTTGTAAATCTGACAGTAAAATAAGGGTTTGGGGTTTCTTTCAGGCTGGACAGAAAGGACATGAGAAGGGCAAAACACAAGTCAGTAGGCAGAGCAGACAGAATCTTAGCAGACAATTCAAGGGCAACTTGTTCACTGGCTAATTTAATCATTCAACATCAATCCAATTTAGGCGTCACTGAGTATTAGGAGGCAGCAGTCACTTTTATTATGTGAAGACACAAAACTTCCATTAAACCAAACATTGACACTAGAAATAAAAAGGGAGGTAAAATAATAGCCTCCGTTCTGCCTGTCTCGAGAAATTGACTTGCATCATGCAGCACAAGCCTACTTGAAACAAGAGATTCTGCTCTTAAGTGATACTATGACTCTTGCAAACGGGTGGTGGTTCTGCCACCATAACTAACTTTTCTAGAAAAAGGAGAGATTCCTCCTGTGCTGAGCTTGCAGCTCATGCTTCAAAGTTGTAAGCACTCCAATGCCTAGGTTGGATCTGAGGCTAGGAAGAATTTGTGGATTTTTAGTGAGTTTGTCTGTATAGGCTGTTGGCATTTGACTTTTCCTGGCAGTCTCTAGACTTTCTTGAACTGACTTTTAATTCTACCCATTACTCGGTTAAAGAGAGAAGGGGGTTGTTGTTTAGGTCTTTTCCTTTCCAGGACCGTAGAAGTGAAATGTGCTGCTGTGCAGAGAGCCAGCACAAGGTGTATGTATATGCCTTGGTTTTTGCTCTTGACTTCCACCCCTGCCCTGCTCCAAGTATTAGTATGCAATTCCACTGATGTGTTGGCTTTCTGCTGATCTTTTCCTTGAGGACAAACTTCCCAAATAAAACTTTTATAAAGTACAAGCGAGAATGGTTTCATTTCAAGGATCAGTTGTAATTCTATAGCAGAGCAGTAATAGAAATTCTTCTAGGTTGCTAAATTTCACTAGAGAGTATCTGAGCCAGTTACTCATTTCAGGTTCCTAGCTTTAGATGAATAATTTTTCATGCACGTTATTTTATATGTAACCTACAGTCTAAAATCATCCCAGGCTCATTTTCCTTTATTTTGCAAATATCTTGCTACTTAAAGACAATATAATTACACATTTTTGAGAACCAGGATGAAAAAAAAATATCAAGAGAAGAAAACAAACAGCAAAAACAGTTTCTCTATCACCAGAAGAAAGCTTATACAAAATAAATAGACCTATTCACTCCAGATGCAAGGCGATTGTTTGTACATAGGGGCTGAGGACTGAAATTTGGCAGTGGCAGAAATCGGAAGCACGAGTTTCTCTCTTGGAATACGCCCATAATGTGCAGTGTGTTTTTGTGTGTACAAGACATTAGCATGTTTCTAGCCTTGAGGAAATGATATAGGGGCACTTGGATATTCACCACAAATTATTTCCTGACACTGAAAAGGCCTGGTATTTTTTTGGCACCGGAGTACTGCTGTGCTACACCCTGTGATTTGCCTCTTCCCCTCAGTAATTCACAGTGACAGAATTTCAACAGAATTGCATCCCCCTGAGCAGCTTCCTGCGCGCTGGCAATGGGCACAAGAGCACCGACAAAGCGGGAACATGACTGGAATGCAGAGGCGGCCGTGCCGGCTGCTCGGCGCCCGTATGGAGAGGGGCGGCTCGGCTCTCCTCCCGGCGTGCGGGGTGTTTGTGAACGTGCACAAAACGGGAAGCAAGAAGCCCCGGCTGGCTGCACGGCGCCTTCTCCAAGGCCGAGGGCTGCGCTCCTCATGGCGGGCACCTCCGAGGCAGCTCAGCTCCTTCGCTGAGCTTATTGCTGCTCTGCAAGGTGCTCCCATCGCAGGGAAGCATTTTATCCAGCCTCAGCCCTTGTGTGTGTGTGTGTGCGCTACGAATTCATAAATGAGACACAATGCAGCAATATGCCTTCAATTTTACAGAGTTTCAGAATAACAAGCCCTAGTGACCCATGGCTGTAACAGAGCAAAAAAAACAAAAGCTTTCTGATGATAAAACCTGCTGGTGCAGGGGAAAAGACCAGTCGCCTTTCAAGCACAGAAAGGTTAACACATAGCCTGGAACATTGCGATGGCAGATATTCCATAGGTACCTTAATGCCAAAGCAGTACGTCTATGGGGAAGATGCCTATGCTGCCTCATGTCATTTGTGCATAAAAGCATTTCTCTTGACTCTGAGAAAGAAGAAAAAGATAAGGTGCAAATATACAGAAGCCTGAATACAGCGCTCATAGGAGTTGTTTATTTAAGTATTAATGAATATTTTATGTCCTTTGGGGAGCATGTTTTATGTTTGTATACACAGGATGAACAAAAAATAATATCCCAGTAGCACAGATGATGTGCCAGGTGTATAGCTCCAGCCACCTCCATGGTATTACTCATCATTTATACATTGATAAGACAGGACAGACTGAGTCTTAAATCTTTTCTTTCCTTGCTTCTGGATCTGGGATGCTAAAGTCTTTGTGAACTAACTATCTGAGAGATCAGTGAGAAGCACAACACAGAGAATTCATAATCAGCCTCTGTGGCTTTATTGCCTACACCCCTTTGCTCATCTCAGATTCTCTCTGAAGAAGTTTGGGTTTTGCCTTTGGTGCACAAGAGGAATGATTTGCTTGTGCTCGTAAAGTTTATAAGACTCTGTGTGATTACTTTATTATTCTTTCTCTTACAACATTTTTCCATGCTGCAGCTTGAAATTCAAATGAGAACTTGTTTGTTTATTCACTATGGATTGTGTTTCCTGATCATAGAAAAGCCATAAGTGAAGAAAAAGGAGCGAGACAGATACAACTGGCATTGAAGCAGCTTTCTTGAACACGGAAACCTCTGAGGTAGGTCTCTATTTCTAGATGGAGACTATGAAATTAGACTCCCAGGTTCAGGTCTGATCAAAGATACAATTTCAGGACCTTTGTCCTCCAGAGCCCAGAAACCTAATCTCTTGGGCACCGTATTCATCTGTGCACTGACACATCTCTGCAGAGCCTAGAAGGCTCTCCTGGAGGATATATGCTGTTAGGCTTTTTACACTTTATTTTGAAAGACTGAGAAGATGTCACTGCTAGATTTCTTCTAAGTAGCAGATGATTTTTTTATGATGTTAGAGTCCTGACAGCCTTGATGTTAGAATGTCTTAGCAAGACAAAAAGCTAGGTGAACAGGACTGATCTCCTCTCCTGGTGTAATAGGTAATGAAGAAAGAACTATGGACTGGGCTTTGGTTGTTCTTAGCACACTTCTCTCCTTGCTTCAGAGCTAACATCCAATGGAAGGTACAGTAAGGAAACTGTTTGGGCAAGCAAGATTTAGGATTTCCCTTCTCAAATGAGTGCCGAAAATAAAGTCCACGCCATGCTCTCCATGACTTAAAAACTTCAGTTTCTCTTATGTCTACTGCAAATTCCTCTCTTGTCTTTTCCCACAACCACAGAAAGGTTGAGGTTGGAAGTGTTAGCCAGAGATCATCCAGTCCAACCCCTCTGCTCAGGCAGGGTCACGTAGAGTGCATAGAGCCTGTCCAGGTGGCTTCTGAATATCTCCAAGGAAGGAGCTCCACAACCTCTCTGGTCAACCTATGCCAGTGCTCGGTTTCATCCACAGCGAAAATCTTTTTTCGCGTGTTCAGACTGAACTTCCTGTGTTTCAGTTTGTGCCTGTTGCCTCCATTGCTATTGCAGGGCACAAAATAAAGAGGGATCCCAATGGGCACAGATGAGGGATTTTGAGCTAAAACTGATATTTGAAAAATGACCCAAATGACCTGGTATTCAGGTGTCGTTTATTTTGCCATGTTGTGTAGAACTTTTAGTCAGAGAAACCCTGTGCTTTCTCTCAGTCTCTGGAGACAATTGCAGAGACAGCGTGTTCACTTCAGTTCTCGTTTTTAGTGATTATACTAAGAAGATCAGGATGGTCATTTATAAATGCATCAAGCAACAGAACATATGAGGAAATTGCATCCAAGACAAACAAGAGGTCAGGAAGAGTCAGAAACCTGGATTCTCTTGAATTAGAATACTGACAAGGAAAAGAGGTCGCTCTCCAGGTAGTGGTGTTTAAAACAGCCTTCCAGAATAAATGGAAGGTTTCCAATTCTTTTTTACTCCACTTTCTTCAAGCTGAGACTTTGTTCTGTTCCCTTCCTCTGCAGCTACCTTTTCTGTGGGCTGTCTTCTCATCGAGGATTTCCTTTTTCTTGTGTGCTTTGCATCATTCATATTTCTCTATCCCATGTACATATGTCTCTCTGTTGGAAGTTTCTGTCCTGTCTCATTTCATTCCTTAGTCAGCTTATTTAATTTTTACGCTTGTTTTCTACCCTTATTTTCCCACTTTTCTTTTGCAGTTCTACTCTTGGTGAGCTCCTGTCTATCTAAGTGCCGTACTACACACGGGCAGACAAGACCTCCCTCTGGGAGGCTGCAAGAACCTCCCTCTCTCCACTGTATAGCGAGTGATGCAGATGTTTAAGAAGACTCTTTCGCTGGAAACTGAAAATTTAGAAATAAGTTGAGTGATAGAATGAGTGAGATCTAAACTTTTTTTCTCTTATTCTTTCTTTTATTATGTTTAGTCCAATTACTGTTTTCCAGTTGTCTTTTGTGTCTTTCTCCTGTGCAGTCCTCACATCTACATGTAGCACTCTCTAGTTTGGTTCTATTTCAGAGCTTGAGTTGTGGCCCCTTTGAAACACCAGGGTCAGTCCTGCACAAAGACAGAGTTTTTGCACTCCTTGCATCTGAAGGACAACCTGGATCCAGTAAGAACATGCCCTAATCCTCCAGAGTTCATGTAAAAGTCAGATGCAAAAGCCAAACCTTTATGTGAAAAAACATCTTTTCTTAACCCTCTCCCAAATGTCATTTATTTTGCCAGGTCTTATACATGACCCAAAAACTCCCACGTCCATTCACAAAGGTCTTTCTTTTGAGCTGCCATTCTCTGCTTTTACATCTACGGTCATCTGTTTGCTCCTCCAGCATCTGCTCACCGCACAAGTTAAAATGGCAAAGGCTATCTCCAAAGTCGCCCTTCCTATGGACTCATACGACCTGTGCTGACGAACAGCAGCTCGTCACTCTCCGTCCTTTTCCTTGCACACAAGTCTGCTGGAGACGAGCAGGGACAGCAGCAAGTCACTGCCAGCACAAACTTCCTGGAGCGCCTGCTGGCAGCACAACTCGCTCACTAACGGCACCTCATCCGTAATTTCTAAAAACACAATATTAAGAAGGAAGTCTGCCACATATCAGGAAGTATGGGAGGGGAAGATGAATTTTTATAGAAATTTAGCCAAAAATTCCTCAGAACCACTTGACTGAAGTAGGTAGGAGAGCTGACAGAATTTATTATCCGTGGAAGGTTTCCCCCGTTCTTGGAAGAGAGACGGCATCCGTGCCGCGCAGCATCGCGCAGGGCGGCCGGGGAGCTGCTGGCCCCGGAAGGCTCGTTTGTGGTGTGATCATGCCAGACGTGCAATAAGCTCTGCTGTGTGGACATGAATTTAAAGCACTCAGAAGCACCCAGTGCACTCAGGGGTTGATAGTTTTTACCAGCCTGAGCTTGTGTGTGTGTGAAATAAGAAGAGCCGTCCCTGCTGCTGGCCGTGCTGCAGAGAAGGTTAATCCAAACCCTGACTACTTACAGGCTGTGCGCTGGTATGAGAAGCCAGTACTGCTCCACCAAGGGAGAAGGATTAGGCTGTCCATTTCAGAGCAGATTTGTGACATGCCGGAGATGAAGCCCTTCTTGGTACAAGAGCAGCTCCTGAAGCAGAAGCAGGGTACCCCTCTATTCCCTCGTATACCTGGATGCTGCACTCCAGCACAAGCCTGTGCTGTTGCAGAAAATTAGGGTCTTAAATGCTTCCTGGATGGTATATATGAGGGAGAACGGCTTCCTTCCTGCTTTCTGTTGCAGTTCTCGTCAGAGCAAGGCGTTTTCACCACACGCACCCAGGGCTGTCACTCCTGCAGGCCCTTCTATGGTCTTCATAATAAACAAGCAGTATCCAGGAGGCAAAGTGCCCTCTCGGGATATGGGCCATGTTAAAGGTCTCCAGGCAATTTAGGTCTGCGAGAATCCATTCCAATCATCCAGCTGAGCTCCCTGCTACTGCGTATGATCCTGTTCCTGCTCTAGAGCAGCTCCTGTTTTAAAAATACTTCATTTCCTTTAATCCTCCTAATCCCATTAAAGCTATTCCTGAGCTATAAGCCCAGATGGTAAGAAAAATTTCTCTTGAAGTTCAGCCTTAATCTTTCACTGCAGAATTATGCCTCTTTGTGCCAGAACCACTGTCTTTTAGGTTAAATAGTCTTTCTTTCCATGGTGTATACATAAAGGAGTTAAGAGTCTCTATCTCTGGAAGCAGACAGAAACTGGACAGTTTTAACAAGAGCCTCCTGCACGCACTGCACAGGAAAGGTGTTCAGACCCATGGCATTTGGGTCGCACAGTACTATGACACAGATGCCACTGGTAATTACAGCTGTCTCATATTCTTTGTTGGCAAAAAATTGCTAAATGTAAAATTCCCAGTTGTTTCCTCTTTGGATACGAGGTGAGTGTGCCGAGTTTCCCTCTTAACTCCGCCCCCTCTTTCCAGGAAGAGAGAACAGCCTGTGAGGGATGAGCTGCGTGGGGAGGAGGGTCTCGTCCTCTGCCAGCCCGCAAGGAGGCAGATCCAGGCGAAGGGCGACCCGAAGGCCGAGACTCAGAGCCGGGTGCACAGCACGCTCGCCCCAGCCCGGCCCAGCCCGACGGGCCCTTTCAGCACAGGTTTAATTCCTGCGTGTGCTTGCTTTCCGTGGTACCGAGAGAACCTCTACGTCGCATTGGCCGCCTCGTGCCAGCTCACCATGTTTTCAGAACATCTGTAAAGCAGCTCTTTTATTTATTTATTTTTCCTTTCTATTTTGTTCCATCTCAATCAACATTCAGGACACCTAAGCCCCATGAAAACATACTCAGCCTCTCAGCTTCCTCCAGCCAATTATCCTTCTCCTCCAGGATTTAAGGATCTTACTTTCTTAAGCCAACATCCCCCGCCCCAGGCCCAGAAACGTCAGTCAACCTCTCTCCCCAGCCATCTCGCTGATTAATATAATGAAGTTAAGCTGAGGGCAATTACTTTCAGGATCACTGTGTGTATTTTTCAGACTCACAGAAGGGCTTGCAAGACATGAAATTTTCTATTATTTCCCACAGCTAAACCAGCTGGTCCTGTGAGTGGCGTAGACCGTCTCACTCATTCTCAAAACACTGTCAGGTACAATAGAGATTCATCTAAACCACACAAGTAATTGTCAACTGTGTTTTGCAACTTGGTATGCGTTTTGGAACAGGTATATGAAAAATACGGCAACAGGAAACTATTGTTTTGAGTAGAACATGAGAGCTGAAAAGCAGAGCAGCTGCAGGTAATCGGTATTGAAAGCTGCTGCTGTGCCATTTCAGAACTGGCATTTCACAAACGGCAGATACACTTTTCTATCCTGCCAGCTGGAGGCTCTTGGCAAAGTAGTTATGTTTTTGAGAAACTAAATAAATTCATCTTTCATATTTTTTCCCCAGAGTTTTGGATTGTACCTCAAGAGGTTAGATCTAAAGCTTTTTATCACATCTGCCTAACAAAAGGCTTAGGAAAACTGGAAGAGGGCACAAGAAAGATAGGAAGAAATATATGTGTTCATCTGTGTGCAGCAAATCGGCTGCTTTTTGAACACTTAAGTGGTTCTGAATCTATGTATTTTCTATTCATGAAAATAAAACAATTTTACATTGACGTAGAGTTGCCCCTTCAGCTTGTGTTTCCTGCATAGAAGAGCAGAGCTCTCAGTTTTCTCATAACACTGTATTACAACCAAGTACCTGGAAACAACCATCTCTTATATTTATTTATAGGGGGATCATTCTGCCTGGTCTTCCTATAAAACTCTATGATTCTATCCTTACAGAGTTTTGCTATATGATTTGGACTTGTGATATATGATCATTCATTGGCCAACATGGGATTAGTTTTGGTTTCATGTTTTAAAAATATATTTTAATGTCCCTAACATTTTCCTCTGCAGATTATGCAGATGCATTGATTTTCTAAATGAAAAGTACTGAAAAACAAGGCTTAAAGTTTAAATATACAATGCTGGTTTAAGTTTATGGCAGCCTCTTTCATGTAGAGAATTTCTCGTGGTCTTTATTTTAAATAATTATTAGCCCTGTAACTTGCTCTGCAGATTGTACCTACCTGGATGTGATCTCATTATCCTCTTGTCACTTGTCCCACATCTGCAGCTCAACATGCTTTAGCTTTCAGTCAGTATAACACAAGCTGAAATTTGAGCACATGCTTAAAAGCAATATACTGATTCAAATGTTCTCAAGCACGTGCTTTTATTTGTTCTGCTGAGCTGACTTGATGCAATGTCTAACTGCAATGTCTCTAAACATCTCCTTTCAGGAGAATTAGGTCTTGTAGATGCACAGCACTTCAGTGAAAGGGAAAAAACTACAAATTTAGACTGACCTATTACCCAGACCTGTTAGGTTCTTTACAATAGTGTAGACAGAGTTCCGAGGACAAAACATTTGTAAAATCACTTTCACCAGTTTTTTGAAAGGTATTGTTCAGATGATCATATTCAGCCTGTGTGACCTCAGAGTTATCAAAACCAAATCAAAAGGATTTTCCATGAATTTGCAAATGAATTAAGAAGATGACACTTCAAAAACAGCAACATCCAGAATATGGCCTTTTCAGCTACACTGAAAATAGCAGCCACTTTCTGTCATCCATTGTGAAATTAAGATTGGGCAAGCATGGAAATTAAGAGTCCTTAAGGACACACCTCCTACCAGATAGGCCTGAATTTTCCATGTCCAGAGAGCTTAAGAGCTACTCTTGAAGAGCTATTCAAAACTGCGATATAAATATCTTGCTTGACCTGGTTAAGACCTGGGTAATAGCACTTTCCTTTTTTTTTTTTTCATTTTTTTTTTCATTGCAGTAAATGCGAACTCTTATTTTCCTTTTATGCAGTCTTCATAGCTGAACAAGTGGAGGAAGAGGAGAAAGAAGATCAAGCATGCCTCTTCCTTGCTGCCTCGTCATGGACCCCAGGACGATTTCTGTGCAAAGAATACCGTCCTGCACTTTAAAATTTCAAATAATTTATGTCAAAATAAAAAATGCCTCAAAACACTATTTCTAAAGATGTGGAATTTTACATTCAGAACAGCATGAGAGACATGCCTCTCGTTAAGGTCTCATCTTTGACCTGGTATTGAATATTTCATTGCAAAATGCTACATCGTCTAAAGGGAAGCAGGATAGGGAATCCCAGGCATAGTGATCCACATCACTTCATACTTGAATGCTATATTTCCTCAGTATTCTAAAAAATAAGTCTAGTTATTTTTCAAGTGCTGGAAAATTGAATATTTAAAATTTTTAGTAGTTAATACATCCATCATCTTTTAAATCAAATATTTCTATTAGACCATTTTGTTTTTTCCAACATAAATACTTCAAACTTCAAAATTTCTTGTTGTGCAAGAAATACCTGCAGTGTGACAGCTCTACTTTCACTATTTCTCAGAGAAGAAGATGCTAGAAAAATCGCTTTCTGTCCTAGATGAAGAATAGTGATAAATTTGTTAACAGGGATTCTGCATTAAATAAACGTGGTTTGAAATGGGGTTTAGAGTCCCATGAAAGAGGTGGTAATGATTCTGTTCTTAAAGCTGTAAAGCTTAAAGCTAAAGAGAAGCTGTAAAATTGCAGCCTGAGTTCAAGTGTCCTTGTTGTGTTCAGACACAACAAGGCAGGAGGGAGCTAGAGTGTCAAGATCAGCACTACCAGACCCAGGTGATGTGCAGTAAGAAACCTGGTTTCTGTCAACTTTGGAAGAAATCTTTTGGTTGTACAAACATAGACAAGCTGTATGTGAGGAGAAAAGAGGGCAAGGGAGAGGTGGGAAATGAAGATTAAGAATTAGCATGAGATAAGAAAAGTTCTCTGAAAATCTAATCAGCTTTTCTAAATCACTGCTGGAGTCAAGGTTTGGAGCCAAGTTGCTGAATCTTGAGTACTATGCTGAAGCACTGTGTAATTGCACAGGATCACTGCACCTCACAGGCACAGAGAAACATGCATCTACACAACTGACCCTGTTGGGATGAGAGGGAAACGTCTTCTGGGTGCTTCTGTTAGAGTGATAAAAAACAGAAGTAATTTTAAGAGCGATTTTTGTGACTGATTTGATGAAATTAGTTATGTTCCCAGTAAGGCAGGCCATGGTTTATTATTTTATCTATGGCTTTAACTGCTGACCTGTGGCATGTTTTCATGATGCCAGTGCTCCAGCTCTCAGCACATGTTGCACCTCTTGACTCAACAGCACCCGAATCCCTCAAACACTCTTCACTACAGATTTAGGGCTCTAGCCGTGTAAATAAATCACAGTAGAAGAAGTGTTCAGAGATCTATTAGATCATACATCTTGAAAAAAATGGTTGCATTTATGGAGGAAGAGATTTTATGAGTCTGCAAAAGACCTCTAGAGCCTGTGAAGTTGAATTTCCCTATAATCCCCTATGTTCTTTCTTTGGGCAAGAAGGCTCATATAGACTTGAGCTGTAGGAACAGAAGAAAAAATAACTGATTAGTAAAGCTATATGACCTATTTATGCTAAAATCTGCAGGAAGATGTGCTGAGGTACCGCTGTAGAGGTAGCGCTAAACAGGAGAAAGGTGCTGAAAAATTAGATCAGATTCATGAAGAGACAAAGTGATTTAAAGATGTAAAGCATGAGTTCCAATGAAAGATTCAAAAAGTTTAATCAAACTATGTCATCCAAAAGTGTCAAGAGATGATTTATTTTCAGCCATTTTCTGGTCACCTCGACTAGGATCAGAAACGCAAGTTCTGCAGCCTCGCAGATGAAAGTACAACAAGATCAAATATCTGGGATATGAAAGCTCTTCCAATTCAGATGTGAAATGGAGCTTGGGCTTTTAAAAAGGGCGCAATTTATGACTGGAAAAAAAATATCCTGGAAAATTTTAAATGACAACTGATGACTGATGAGTAAAAGAATCGATCTTGTCCTAATGGAAATTAGCTTATCTTTGCTCTGCAGAAGGTAAAGTCTGTGATTGTTACGATATCTTCTGAGCTAAAAAACAAAAAAAATAGGAACGCTCCCAGCCACCCCCTTCTAAAATATAGGCTTCATTCTTAACCAGTTTGATTCCACGTAGATTTATCTGAGCCAACAAAAGCTTGATACTATAAGGGCTTTGAGTGTTAGGCTGCTTGTCCATTTTCCCTAATTGGCTGATCAAGGAGAGAGCATCTTCAGCAGGTAACTCATTTCACACTGAAATAGGTAGGAGGAATGGTCCCACAGAAATGTTTCTCTCCCTGAGTACAGGAGCTTAACTGTCCAGTTTGGAACATCCATCTTCCTTTCCAAGGGCCTAGCTTAAGTGAGATGAATGGCAGTCTCTGCTCTCAATATCCTAAATCAGTGGAATTTCTGGACTGCGCATTTTTTTGAGTGTATTCTGTCTTTAGACTGCACCTTTTCTAGACAAAAATAAGCCTTTAATATATAGTAGCTTAACAGAAGTATAAAGGAGCTTTAACTCCAGAGATAATGTTCTGAAGCATGATCAAATTTAAATGACACGAGGCTTTTACAGCTTCTTGTGTGATTAAGTTCCGTGTTCTCCCTGCTACGGCTCTGGGATGTCTCATTAACTTCAGCAGAGCTGTACCATGTAGTTAAGGGAAATCTTTTTTGCCAACATTTTACATTAACTTTCTCAAGCCAAGTCTTACTTTTCTATAAACTGCTGAAATTGTCTTCAATGAAAGTTTTCTTCCTGAGAAAAGAATACAGGGTTATTTAGTTTAGCTATGCTGCAATTCTTACAATTTTTTTTTCCCCCCCCTTAGGAATTGTTAAATAATCCTTAATTATATGTTAACCCTTAAAAATATGCAAGCCAGTATGCACTACATAACAAATTCTATTAATCTAGGCAAGCAGGGACAAATCCTGGTACAAGTTTCAGAGAAAGCAAGATAAGTAATAGATAAAATTAATCTGCTTTGTTGTGACCTTTAACAACGATGTTACTCAAGGCCTTTCTCTGAATTAATGTAGTGTAAACATAGATGAAAATGCATTTGTTGGTCTATAACCCCTAGGATAGAACTTAAGGCTAGTTACCATCCTGACTTTCCTGCATTCTGCCTGTGAAGAGGTTACCAGTTAGGAACTTATTTTAATGGACATTTAATTAAATATCACTGAAGAAGTGCAATAGTGTTTGAGTGGGAGGGAAAGGCTGCTAATCAGTCCTGCACCTTAAAGCCATTGGTTTCAATCTAGGCAAGTGGTTGTCTAAAGAAACGAGTCACAACTGTTTTCTCAAGTTCTTGGATTGAATCCATTTCCAAAAAGGACAGATCCCAGCAAGAGCGAGGGGTTGCAGCAAGAAAGCTTCGTGAATCCAGAGCAGCCCTCTGCCTCTCATGCAGCTTTTTCTCAGCAGCGCTCAGTGCGTCTCTGCAGAGCCAAAGAAATCCACAAATCCCATCCTCCCTCCACTTTGTCAAGAGACAGAGCATTCCGCTTTTTGTGACCTCTGACGCTGACTTCTTTATGAACAGCTTAAAAATAAAAGTATCTGTGCATTTCTATTCTGTAGGCCACAATCTTGAAATCGTTTCACTTCTCTGCCCAACATCTGATATTTACCGTTCTGTGAACTATACTTAAAAGACCTTAAAAGTGACATGAAATACTGTCTGTTATAACCCTCCAATAGATGCTCCAAGGATATTACCCAAAACACAGATTGAAACTTCTATTATTATTTAGTCCCTAGAGAGTTTATCTCTAAATATTTGATCTTTTCTGGTGTCCCAGATGTCCCTGGCTGGGTCTGTACTTACTGCAGTGTCTTGCAGAAACACAGAATGGTTTTATTTTAAAAAAAAATAATAGTTTCCAATTTATTTATTTATTTATTTATGTGAAATGGCTTATCTGTCTCCTCAAGATGGTCTTGTGCAATGGACTTCATGTTCTGCATTGACGTCTTTGGCTGCTGCAGATCAATCTATGCCTTCAACCTTTGCCCTCTCGAAATCCTATCTTGGGCACCTAAGATCTTTGCCTTTAACTCATCTGAAACAAAGGCTTCATGTTAATGTTACTGGAATATGATTTTTGTCTCTGCATTGTGGCAACTTGAGCATAAGCAATATCATGCAAGGAGCAGGGACGGTCTAAGGCCAGAGCTGCACAAGAGCCAAAGCTTTCATGAAGCTTTCGTCAGGACGGGGATTTTAACATCTGCCAAGTATCATCATTTGGGGGCAACATTACTGTGGCAGCAACCTCTGCTGACTTCCTCTGTGGAAAGAGGCAGCGACAAGCCTAAAATCAGACAATAAGCTCCTCTTTTTCTATGATATACCCACTTCTCACTGTGCACTAAAATATTTGATAGTTGTGCAAAAATTGAATGGTAAAATAAATGATTTTTTTTCTGTGTGTTGCAGAACTGCAACCTGCTCTCTCTAATGAACAGCTGAAAGCTTAAATATTTATAAAACATCATTATGGAAGTGTGGCTAGAGGTTCCACAGTTAAATCAATTTCGTACTTAAAGCAAGGATTCAGCTGCCTTGTTATATGTGAATAACACCGTGTATTCACATGCAAATTACAGCACTTATTCTTTCAGTACATAATCCATTCCCACTGTTTACAAATGAACTAGTTAATTAATGTTGAGAGTTAGCATTTCTCCTAAGAAACTTAGACTCCTGTGTCAGCAAATTATTTATTTCCTGTGCAAGTTCACTGCTTAATAGCATTGTCTCATCCCTCATTCCTAATAACTACATTCACTGCAATACTATATGCAAGATTACTTTGAGCTATCTTTTAAAATAAGTCATTACCTTTTGTCCTTTTCAAGGTTTAAGTTTTATTTTTGGTAGGAGCAGAAAAATAAAAGAATATATGACCAAAATAATACTTTGAAAAGTCTTTCCTTTCCTTTCAAGGGCAAAAGAATTAGACCACAGTGGCCCTTTGCTGTTGCTTCTTTTCATCACAGAATATTTGAACAGGTCCATTAGTTTTGGATGCCTTTTTGTGATGTATCACAAGCCACCTAAACTTTTAAGTTAAGAATTAGGCTGGATGTTGTGAGCAATGGGCATCTTCACACAAATAGAAATAAGTGCTATCACTTTGGACGCGAGGGACAATCTAATCATGACTTCTGTGTGACTGATGTACTTTGCTTAGGAGCCTCCCTGGCCTAGTTGCCCTTTATAGCTAATGAAAATAGATGGCTATCTTCAGATATCCGATCGGTGTGGTCCAACATGTAATTATTCTCATAATCTCTTTTCTTGTGGGAAGGTTAATTTGTCTAACTTTACTTTGCAATCTTGGGACTTATTTTCCTTCTCAAGGTTAAAAATCTCTCCGGTACTTTTTTCTGTGTGTGTGCATCTACTGCAGATACTCAAGCCATCTTTTAACTGTGTCTTCAGTGAACTGAAACAAAAGTCTTCCCAGATTTTCAGAAATTTGATGTCCTTGAAATGTGAAAGATAAATCAATTCTCACTATAGCTGTGTGCAAAACTAAAATCATTTCCTTATTTCTATATGCTATTTTTTTTTTCCTAAAAACATATCCTGACAGTCCTGTTGGATACTTACAACAGTGTTACAAGTTACAGGCACTTTATGACTACACTCAGTTTTGTTCAAGACAAAGCCATATGTTTATCGCAGGGGTGATACAGTTTACAGCTTTTTGTTCCTGAGATAATTCTTTTGAAATTAGGTCCAATATATCTTAACGACATTGCACCGTTTTTAGGAATCCATGGGTTTAGGCCCCATTTTTCCTTCCTGCAGGTACAATCTTTGTTCTCACACACCACACTCCCAGTGTTGTTGAAACAGCTTTCACTAGACTGAGACCATTAACTAAAAGTGGTTCGGATTACACTGTAAGACCAACCAGCTCTCTTGGTTATTTGCTATTTTACTAGCCCCTGTGTCCCTCTAAACCAGTCATGCAAATACGGTGTGGTTTTGATGCAGTTAAAGCCAGAGGCAATTTGGTTCCGTCTTATTTGAGTAATTCTGGACATACTTCTAGCAGCAATGATGTTCTCTGGGAATGCTATGGCAACGTCAAAATGTTGGCTCTCTAGCAGACTTACTGCATCCTGTGCATGATCCGTGAATAAACAGAGGAATTTAGTTCCCAGAGTGTCAGTCTGGCACATTTCACAAGCACTAGATTCACATGCTAAAAAAGAAAAGAGAGAGAAAGATCTAGTCATACAGAAAGCGCTATAGTGATTGAGTGATAAACTTCCTATCACTTACTCTTGTATATACTAAATCTAAGAAGCTAGGAATAAATCATTCACATTTAATTAAGAGGGAAAATATGCTTTGGATTTTGTTATTGTTTTTCTTCTTAACTGCTTTTCTTTGTTTATGCTACTTTTTGTTTTCAAAGACTCACACTGACTCAGAAAATGTTTAAGATTGGAAGGGACCTCTAGGGATCATCTAATCCTACCCCCTGCTCAAGCAGGGACACCTGGAGCACGTGTGTCTCTGCTTTTTCCACAGACATATTAACATGATCTTTTCAGTAAGATGTGATCTCTCTTTCAACCAAAAGCCAGAGATACAGTTAGTGAAGTATCAGAGCCAAAAAGCTCAAAAGACTTGGACTGAGGTTCATGGCATAGTAACATATTCATATTTCTTCTAGTCTCTTGAGAATGGGAGAATAAGACTGTGTTTACACTCCCATGTTGTCTATGTACTGATTTCCAATCCCCCAAAGTAAATGCAAGCTGGAAGTCCAACTGTGTATCTCTCCCACTCTCCATACCTTAAAAAAGAGCATGAAATGATACCTACAGGTATTGGTTGATACCTACAGGCTTTTTGAGACAACACATACAAACAACTGCATGAGAGCAAGGTAGAGCTTACTTCATTCGCAGCCAGAGTTCAGGCTGTCTGGTCACGTAGTCCATGTTTGGAAAGCTTCTCTCGCTGAAGACAGATATCTCAAGACAGCTTCAAGACATCTTGATTGAAACTTCATAGGAAGCTTTCTGTTATTACAATAGTTTAGTGTCTTTGCTCTTAAAATGTTGTGAATATCTTGAGTCCAATTTCATCCGTTAGTTATTTGAGTTTGTGGAAACTTAAACTATCTTCATACTAGTGCATTTCTGTTTGTTCTTTATTTCATCCACATAATCATCATTCCTGAAGCTTCTTTTGGCACACATAGGCAACAAATAATTAGAAGCAAGATTTGTTGGACTCACCAAATAGACAGACTACAGCAGGCTCAGAAAATACTGAAGATAAAACCAGCTGAAGGCTGTGAAACCATAGGGTGAAAGCATTACATAGGCTCCCCTGATCTTTATGCTTTCCTAGTGTAGCCACCTACAACCGGCTAACTGCACCCTCTGCCAAAATCAGTCTTATGTTTGACCCTTTGCTCTTTTTTATGGTTCTCCTTTAAACCCTCTCCAGTTGAAAACATCCTGTCTAAAAATCTTCCATTTCCTTTCTTTCCCTTTTTTTTTCTTTCCTTTTTTTTTTTTTTTTTTTTTTTTTTTTTTTTTTTTTTTTTTTTTTGGTTCTGATCTTCACTTAAAACCTTCGGATAAAGGTTGACATATAAAACTAATGTCATGATAGAAACAGCATAATTATCATGAATGTCAAATGTCTGAATTAGAACAAGCTGACATTCATTATAAAGTGTCTCAAAGATTAATGAAGCTTAAGGAAAGAAGACATAACTTTTGGAATTGATTAAAAAAGAGAGTTTGGCTACATATGCAAAGGTGCCATAAGACCAGCATGCCAGAGACACAACACATTCACCAGGTTAAGGTCTGTTCTTGTTGAATAAAAACTGACAACTCAACTCTGCACAAGGTTAAAGATTGTATTTTAATCACAGACTGAAACATAATGATTTACAAAACTGATGGTTAGATTTAAAACCAACCACGTACACCTTTCTCTGGGAATATTCCCCCCACACCCTAACGATTAGGGGTTCGAGTGAAGAACAGAGCTGTTCATGTTTGCTTTTGGGACTGAACAGTGATTTCCAGGATGATGACTGATGCTGCAAGAATTCACCTAAGATGCTTGTCACAATATTTCATTTACCCAGCTGGAAGTGGCTTGTTCTATGGAACTCTGCTGGATTCATCAGAAATCCCAACCATCTTGCAGCTTTCTGTCCAAAGCCTTCTCTGCAGCTCCTCATCATATGTTACGTCAGCTGATTTTGTCCTTTCCTCATTGTAAAGGTAGCAAGCACCAACTCCTTCCATCTCAGGTGATACTGCTGCATAGATGCTTGTAGAGGCTCCTTCCTCTGGAGTCTACAGAAACCAAAAATAAATTCAGGTGAGACAGGTACAATGCAGGAATTGTTTCATTGTAAGATCTTTGCAATGAACGTTTCCCTAGTTTTGCACTATCCTAGGCAAACCTCAAGATGGCCATGACAAAAATGCCAACTAAGAAGAGTCCATTTTTTAGAAAATTATTATAACTTAAACCCAAAGAACCACTATATAGAAAGCTCTGCTTCATTTTCTAAGAGCTAGTTAGATGGACCATGAAAATTAATTGATTTAATTAATTTAATAAATCCAAAAGCAAACACAAAAATTAACATCATAGAGTAATTATTCATTTTGCAGAGATGAAAGGCTCTGTATTCTACCTGAAGAAGATGAAGGTGTAGATGTATGCATAATGTGCTCATTGTAACTGCATGATATGAGTAAAGCACCATGAAATCTATGACAGCAAATTAAGATTGTGCTATCCAGTTCAAGCAGACAGGTAAACCAGGGAATTGTATTTTACACACAGCGTTCTGCTGTGTCTGAAAGCAAAACGGTCAAAGTTTTATAATATACGATATAACATTAATATTAAATGGAATGGATAGATGAATAGCTCAGAGAAATAACTCCTTTCATCCAGAGGATATCCAAAACACTTCTCTTTTGCCTTTAGGATCATCACACAGCTACTGTTGAAATCATGCCAATAATTTTTTTTTTCTTTCACTGAAGGACATATTTGCAACACAACATTTGATATATTTTCTCGTTATCAGTGATACAATTATGATCAATGTCTAGCAGATAATAATGTGTCATTTTACAACCTCTGCAATAATGTTCTATGAGTCATTAACAGCAAAATGCTCTTCAGGGCTTTGTCTGCTTCACCTGACAGGATATCTTTTCCTGAAGTACTTATTTGATGAATGAGTCAGTATCAAATAGGTTACTCAGTGCCTAATATAAAATTAAAAAATAAAAAATATAAAAATGAAAAAAGAAAGCTAAGTCATTTGAAGCTTTTTGCAGCAAGGTAGTCCAAATTTAGAAAGAAACAACTAAATCTTCTTTGTTACCGCTATGCAGCAAAGTATACTGTACAACATCGTCTCTTAGTAATCATCAATTTATTTGATGTATCTAGCACCTGGTAAATCAACCTGTCCTATACGTATATCAATCAGAGCCGTGTCAAATCACAGGATAAAGCACCATGAGCCAAGTAGAGCAGGGCAAAGCAGCCCCCAGGTTCTCACTGCAGAAGAAGCCAGCTCTAGTGGGTGGCTTGGAAACCATATCCCCATCCCCACAGTAAACTCTTGCAGATCTTCCTTTTCCACCACTTCCTCAGGTAATCAAAAGGAAAAGATTACTACTAACAGCTATGCAGATTCATGACCTCCAATTCAGTTGTAAAAGTTACAGAATAATCAAGAAAACAAAAAATAATGCAAATGATTTTCCAATTTACCATGAAAAGCTTTATTTCCTACCATTGAAAAAACTCTGCATGTGAATTACTGAAGCAAGAGCTTGTCCCCACTGAAACACTTCCATGCACAGAGTTCCACTATGTTCTGGTATAAACGCCCCAATGGTTGCATGTTAAGTCCCTGTCCAATTATGTTTAAGGTGAAGGAAAACCTACTGATGCCAATATGCTGCAAAGCAAGATAATTCCACCATTCCCACAATGGCCATAGAACAACTACGTTTTATCGTCAGTTACTGCACAAAGAGAGCATTTCTTTCTCTAAATACTATCTAAAGAAGTATGACATTAAAAAAAAAATCAAAATATCAGCCAGTGAATTAGAAGGAAAAAGAACATCAGGCCCAAGTAACTTCTGGAATACATATATATGTATGTATGTATGTATGTATGTATTTTAAGAAGATGTCTATACTGTGAGGACCAATCTGAAAAGGCAGAATTCTTATTCAAGGACTCCTTTACCTTACTTTACTACTTTATTAGTATTACTTTACCTTGCTGTATATTATGAAAATTAGTGCTCTTCACATCCACTATATTATCTAGGGTCATAAAGATATGTGCTTGGCAGGACACGGATGACTCTAAGTAAACTGGCTTCTATCTCAGCTAAATATCCTGAGTGGCTGCCTCATTATCAGTTATGATGCAATATGAAATATCATAATATGGTAAAGCAGAAGAGCAATGGGCAATATGAGGCATTCACATTTTATGCAATTTTTTCTGCTTGACTGAAAGACGCCAGTAGTTTTTAATGCACTGCTGTACTTTAATTAAAAATCTAATGACCCAGTTGAACTATTATCTCATGTGATGCTTCACTGGACATTATGTTCCTAAGTTCAACAGTAATCATGAACATTCAAGTATAAATGAAACATATCAGCGATGCCAACAACACAAAAACAACAGCCCATAACTAAAATACTTGTAAAAAATGTGAGGGTCTGCAGACTTTAACTGCAGTCTTTGCCCTCGAGTAAGTCCCGGAGCCCGGTCCATACAGATCTTCCTCCAGCGTCAGAAACATCATGTGCAATTGCTATTTCATGGGAAGGATCTCCCAAGATATTCAGAGCTTCTCAGGATTTCTGTTTTTTGATATTTCAAGTTCCACACCAGAAGGAGATCTATTCAAATCATCAATTATTTTAAATAAAGCCTATATGAGGTAAAAGTCAGGTATTGGTGTTGTTCTGGCTGAGCTAGTAGGTCTTTACCAAAGAATTTCATACAGCTCATTCTTCTCATTCTTCAACATAAAGAAAATACAGGGCAGGCAGAGAATAATCAAGGTGGTTAGATGGCAACCTATGGTAAGTTTTATGAACATAGTGAAATAGTCAATATCCATTAAAGTCAGATGTGTAGATTTTCACAAGATTTTTTTTTTTACCCCGATCACCACATATAATATACTGAGAAAAAGGTTCAATGCTCACTTCCCATATACTTGATTGCCTTATACTATCAGGTATGTTCTACCACCTGTTGCTAAAAGCAATGATCTAAACTCATGAGGGAAAACTAATACTGTAATACATTAAATAGTGTACACAAATGTAAGTTAAAGCAAAACAATGTTTCCTGTGCAGAGGGGCAGAGCTGCATATTAATTAATTAATTAATTAATTAAATTGTCTTATCCCATCGTCAGTGGGCTTAATTAATGCAAACAGTTTTAATGTCCCCTTATTTGAGCATCTCTTCATAGTTTTGACATATTTTGTGTCTTCTTTGTGAAAGGAAAAAGGAAACCCTAGGCCAGTTCCAGTCATCTGGAAGCACCTACCCGTTTTCAGAGGCTGAAAGAAAGAGGTGCACATGCCATGGTTCCCCCTCTGGACCATGCCTATACCTACAGTGAGAACAAACTACATTCTCTTACCCATGCCCAATCAGACAGGCTCTTTTCTGAAGTGTTAGGCCTATTTCAAGCACAGAGATCAGCACACAAACACAAACACAGGCTCATGTCCCGCCTGCATCCTGCTGGAACCTGTGCCACTCTGGGGAAGGAGGAAGCCTGATACAGGTTGCAACCACTGGAGCAATTCACAGATCTCAAGCAGGACACAGGATTTATTGCTCTGGTGCAGGCAGTCCCTTTCCTAGTTGGGATCCTGGGATCCCGTATCTGCTCCTTCTATTATGGGCCTGAACTTGTGGCCACCAAATAGAGAGGAGGAACCATAAAGGCCTTTGAGAAGAAATTGTGCTCAAGCAGCAGACTACTGCCAAAGCAAAGTATGGGTACCTTCATGTTGACCTAGGACAAAAAGTGTCTGAGGGAAGGCCAGAGAAATCGCCAGCCACTGTTGCATACTGTGACCTAAAAAAATCCAGGATGTTTGTCGCGATGCTTTGTACAAAGAGGACAGCATTTCGATCCTTGTGATTTTGAAGCATTGTGCCAAACGTTGCAGGTAGACAGGCTTGGCAATGCTCAGCACTGCTAGGTATGATTCCAGTTGTAAGGCATATTGCCAGATTAAATAAAAAAGAGTAACAGAATACTATACATTACACATAGGATAAGTAACATCTTGTCCATGATTTGGTTAGACTTTTGTCCCAGGAGGTACTCCTATAAAAGGCACAATATTTCTTCAGCTTTCAGTTCCCAATTTATTTGTGCTGAGCTTTCTGCTGAGCTTTTTATTTTTTTTTAATTGGATATTTGTTTCCAAATTATTTTATCATTACCATTCAACTGACTATATTTAAGACCTTTGTCATCATCAAGGAAAAACAATTTCTGCTTATTTGATTTTTCTTTCTAAAGAAATTCTGCATCTGTAATTCATTTTGTTTGGTACAGTCTTTATATTGCTGATTACATGGACAGGTTGAAAAGGAAAGAGAAAAAAAGATAGTATGCAACCATATCTGTTGGCAAAGTCAAGTTTATCTACATAAAAGGCCTTTTTTGGCACTATTAGGCCTAAAAGAAATGTTCAGAAGCTGCTTTCTTACAGAAGCTTTGATATTTCTCTATACATTTTAAACATTCACCAGTAGTAAGTGTGAGTCCTCAATAAAAAATAATTATATTTCAAGACTAAGAAGTATTCTGTTCTATGCCAAAATGAGATATAACTGAAAGAGCTTTTTGTTTTAGTTTTCTTTAAGACTTGCCTGTTAACATCATTTGATTAATGCATTTTTAATCGCCATATAATCTTGTCAGTCCTAGGTGCTAATGCCCACAAAATGCGTGGGCTGATGACGGCTCTTCCCTACAGCCGCATAGCCACGGATTGTCACGGTCATTTGATTTGTCCACTACAGGCTCAGCAGCTCAACCTTGGGAAAGAAAAAATAATTGTGTCTGCACCCCTTCCACGTGATGATTTGGAGGAGCTTCCATTTTAATCGCTGCATACATGCCCTTCTGCCTCCATGCCTGTCAGAAACTGCAGGAAATCAGAGAGGTAAAACGAGTAAGATCCTTTGATCTCTTTACTGGAATTAACTTTCACGGTACCGTTTTAAGGGGCTACCAGCAAGCACTGAGAACATTGCTGCGTATCTTAAAGATGGTGATAGGAATGGATGTGAATGGACTTCAAATGTTGCTGTTTGATGGAGTTGGACATATCATTAAAAAGCAGGCAGTGATGAAAACAGTGGAATGAGAGGAACAGGAATGATTACTCCGGAACAGCTTCGATCTCAGCTCCTGGTCATTCACCCAAGACAGGTGAGATAAGAGTGCGCTGTGCATTAGCTACGCACGGCAGGGACACGAAGACTCGTGATGCTACCCCCTGAGGTACAGGACCCGGCACCGAGAGATGGCACAAACCATGATCCAGAACGCAGTCTTCTGGATGGAGAGGAGCATGGCTACACTGACCTCAGATGAGGAAGGAAGGAAGCAGGGAAAACAGTTTACTGGGCTGTAGGGAGTGTTGCCCATGGGCAGCCTCATGTTAAAAGACGTGCCATCAAGAGGTGAGTTTCCGAGATGTGTAGAAGCGAGGTGAGTTTCCAAGATGTGTTTAAATAGTTAACAAGCAGAACAGGTACAGCCATATGCCAGGATGATGGAGGAATGAAAAGAAATGGAATGGAAAAGAAAATGGAATGAAAATGGAATGAAAAGAAATGGAAGATAGAGGAACAAAAAGTGTAATATACCTGGTTCCACAAAAAAGAGAACAAAAAAGGCTTTGCAATCTGTATGCCAAAACAAAGTATCTGTCTTAGGTTCTTCTGTGGCGGTGCCAAAACTTTACATAAAGTAAGTGGGAAAATAAATGACATTGCATAGAATTAGCTCTAAATGCAGAGAAACTACAATGCATTGATAAATACCATTTTAAGATATTCCCAGAGCCTGACTGATCCATATACCTTACACAAAATCACATTACTAAAAAAAGCAGCTACTTTCCTTAAAATCTCAGACTGTACTTTTTCTATATTTTTTTTCTCTTTCTGTATCTGTCAGGGTAGCAATCCCGCCTCTCAGGTACCTGTCTGCATTTATGATGCTGCCCTCTTGACAGCTGCTGGAAGAGAGAGGTGGGGAAAGAGGAAAGGGAGCAGGGAGCATCTGGCAAAATGTGAGCCCCACACTGCAGGTGCATTTTGTGGGGAGGGAGTAGGGGGTCAAAGGGACAGATGCACACTTAAGATTGCTGGGCACGCTGGCAAATGGCTTCATGTTGAGGGAAAAATAATAAAAAAAAAAAGCATGTTGAAACATCCTTATCCCTTCAGTTTGTAATGCAGAATATATTAAGAATTGGTAGAATGCCCCACAGCTGCACTATTTGTTGGCTGGCTAGGGGACACACACCAGTGTTGGTTCTATAATGGTGGCCCTATCAGTAACCTATTCTGTAACATCCATTAAGCCATGTTTTCTGTCATGTACTCTGGGAAATCAGCTCATGGTTTGATGAGTTAAGTGCTCATCAGTTTGGGGGAGGTTTAGAGTACTTGCTGTGTGGCCTCTGTTTTTTAAATGGATGAGCTTCCACCATACCATTCCTGGGGCTGGGAACAAGGAGGCATATCACTGCCCAACAATATGTTTTCCCAGTTCCAGGCAGGAAAACACAGCAAGCACTATAATAGGTCACCTTTTGGGCATGCATATCAGGCACTTTTGCCAGAGCCCTTTCAATTTTTTAACACTGCGTCCAGATTTATACCAGATTTTACTTATTCTAACATTGTTTTGCAAAAGATCATATTCTTCCGACTTGCCATTGGATTGAACTATGCTGAATATACAACTCTCTAGAAAGGACAAATATCATCTGGGATCTCTGACCAGCACTACACATATGCACAGTGAGGCTTTACAATAAGAATGAGAACATGAAATTGCCATTACTTGGTACAGAAAACTCTTTTATCTACTTGCTAGCAGTTAATGGAAAGGCGTCACCCAGGCATCTAATGCACTCTTTGGCACCCAAGAATAAAGATAAGTATGGAATAGTTTGAAAACTGTCAGAAATGGAGTAACTGGGATTGTGTCTCCACGAATATTAAAGCAAGCAAACTTGTGATAAGCAAATTACTTGTGTTCTACAGAGCACTGATTACTAGGATCTGTGAACCACCAAATAATTTCCAGAGCAGGTCACTTTTGGATGCAAGATGCTCTAAGGCGAAAAAACGAGCTGTTGCTATAAAGTCACAAGCGCCCCGGTGAAGAAGACATGGGCTAAAAGTTCTGAACCTCTGTTTTTTGATTTCTAGGGTGTCGAAAATGATCGTTACTTTGAAAACCTCAGTCAAAAAAAAAAAAAAAGCCAACAATAACAACAACAACAAATCAGCTGAAATACTGAGTAACAACAAAGGTTGGAATGGAAACTATTATGCAGATATCAGGACGTGTCTAGCAACCTTTGATAAATAATGTGGTAACAGCTGGTTTCAAGTCCAGATAACATCTGTGGCCAGAACCAAATGTCAGATCCCTAGAAAGACTAGAAATACAAAGCTGAGGAAAAGGCCGCAGCAAGCTCTTTATTTTAATTTTTTTTTTTAGAGATCTCTCTGCTTTCACTAAAGCCACCCTGTTTTCCATTCGTATTCTCTCTGTCTTTCTGTTCTTTCCTGTATAGCTCACTGTTATTCTCTTTCTAATTCCTACCTCAGTTGCAGACCAAAAAGAGATGAAGGTGTTTTTCTAGCTATACAGCTATACACCATCAAATTAATTTCTCTTAATGGCTAGCTTAGAGAAAGTGAATAATTTAACAAATTCATTTCATAATAAAAATCTATAGATTTTGGTTTTAAAAGAGATATAGAAACATAAATGGCTTGGTTAAAATGTGAACTCTTTTTCCTGACAATGTGATGCATGCAGAGAAATCATTTTGGAATCAAGGCGATTAATATATAATAAAAAAGCAACACTAGTGAATTAAGAGAATAACACAATTTTCAAACCACAAAAGTGCCACAATGTTGAAGGAAGGAGAGTTTTTAATATGAATAGCTTGTGTCTATTCCGGGCAAAAGAGAATAGCTTTTCCCTGAACATCCTAGAACGAGGGGTAGAGAACAGAAATACAGGTCACTGTCAAATAAGAGATTGCAACCATGAAGATTATCAAGTCCTGAATCTCTACTACAGTCCCTGTTGAAACCAAAGCTCTTGGGAAAAGATTTCTGAAGAAATCAAATTCTGGTTTTGGGCTCCTAAATCGCCAGAATCCTGCTGCCTGGGGGGCAGGGAGCAGGTAGGTTCCTGATGCTGGTTCTCCAAGCTGCCTAATGCTGGTTAGCTGGACAGTGGGTGGTATGAGCCCTGCCAGGCACCCCCTGAGGGCCAGAGGAGCTACCTCACCTTCATATCAGCCACTGCGGCAGATGGTTTGGGAGCCTGGAGACCCCAGACCCCTGGAGCAAAGGAAGCATCCCTGAAAGACTGCGAGCTCTGCCCTTCATTCAGGGAGCGCACAGAGCCAGCAGCCAGGCTTGAACGCCGGATTTCTAATCAATCCTGCAACGGAGTCAGCTGTGGAAGGTTTCACTTCGCTTTGGGTCAAAGCGATGCTTTCCGAGCAATGTGTTTTCTTGGAAAATTGCCAGGCTGGTTTTCTCTGAAGCTCTCTGATGGCTCTTCTGTCAGAACACGAGCAAAGGTTTGCAGAGGACAGTTGTGGCCACAGCTCAGAACCCACCTCTTCCACAGTGGCTGCTCTGGTCTAAGCAGGACATCCTGAGCCATCTCAAATAGCAGGAAATGCCTACATTTATTAGGCAGCTGAATCAAGCCCTTTTGGGCGGTTGGCTGAAATGCTTTCTGTGACTCACAGAGAAGAGATCACCATCAACCACTGTGCTTAATGTTTAAACATGAAGCTTAAACATTAAACTCACCTGCAGACACCCAAATGCAAAAAAAAAAAAAAATTGTCTTAATTTCAAATTGAATCTCACTTATTACACTTATTAGAAGTACTAGACATCTATCTCCAATGGGAAAGCTCCATTCTTCCATTTTCTGAAATAAAGGACTAGAAGAATAACCTCCAATGACTTTCAAAACGGAAAGAAGAAGCCAGTAGAATTTGAAACTTAGGGTCAAAGTCATTAATCACACCTGAATCCTTTGTTCATTTTGTCAAATGCACCGGGAAAGATTACTTTGCCTAAATGCTCTTTCCTAAGCTCTCTTTGCAGCAGACAGCGATATGTTCAAATTGAGAACCACAATATCACTGCAGCTACTAAATTATATTGCACTTGTTACTTTACTCGGCTCAACAATAATAGGCAGAATTTGACAAATAGGACCCTGTTGCCCTGGACATTGTATAAACATCTAGTCAGAGACAGTCACTTGCCAGGAGAACATTCAGTCTCTGGGAAATAAGACAGGCAATAACAGGATGTAAAAGGCAGAGAGAGCACACGGATTTCACACAATGCTCAAGTCAGTTCTGGGAATAGAGCACTCCGTCTGGTTAACTAGGCCCCTGGAAAACATAATATTCTATTGTGGGGATGCCCAGGATCTACCACTCAGTTAAATCACCCAGAATTGTCCTGAGTATCTTCACATAATCTGACATTTTCTGCAACAGCTCTATTCTCACGCAGGCAAAGTGATTTTCTGAAGAAAATGGTCAAGAGAAGATACAAAGAAAGAATATCAGCCTCCTAAGGCCTGATGCCTTATGTGCTAGGCTGCCTGCATTTGCTGTCTGCCTAGTCTGTATGCTGTGTCTGTAAAATAAAATAAGCAATTCGTTTTATTTACCACCAGTTCTATAGCCCTAATTACAAAGTCACGTGAGCAATTCAATATAATTTTCTACATTCCTCAATGCAGGCTGATCTGTCATTAAGTAAGAATACTTAATTACAGTTTAGTATTCATGCTAGAAATATGCTAAGGAATCCGCCTGTTATTTATATTAATTCTGCAAGGTTCTAATTCTACTGAGTTTTGAACTATCATTACTATCTGAGAAATATAAACAAGAGCATAAGACTGCTCCTCCCTCCAACAAAGCTCTTGGAGAGGCTGCCTCTGATGGGGAGCGGCTGGAACATCTGCCTCGTTTAATAATGTATGCTGGAATTCCTTTACTTGAAAGAACAATCTAAATATGAGTCAAAATGTGAATGGATTAAAAGAAGACTTAAAAGAAGACTTAAAACAACAATCGACCATGAATATTTTAGAGCTTTCATTTTCTAATGAATTATCTTTCTCCCATATATGAGTCATCTTTAGTCTGCTGAATTCTTTCAAGTGATGTCAATTATTGGTATCAAAATGGTTTTTGGATCAAAATGAAACAACACAGAAAAGAAAGCTGAAGTGTTAACATTTGTAATGGTAGCTGGATTCATACCAGTCCTAGTCAGCAGGAGATACAGAGAGGGTCCAAATGCTGAAGACAATGGTCTCAAGTAGGAATATTTCTGAAGAATTAATTTTCTTACCTGCATACACATGCAGTGTAAAATATCTCCCCTGGCATAAGGTATATGGTTATTCTGATGTGCAGTGTTGCCTTTACTCTTTTACTGTTTAACATCTGACAAGTTACATTGTCCATACATCTTGTTTCCCCTTCTATAGAAATGAGAATTGATACTTTCATCACCAACATCCCATGTTTGTTCTGAGGTCTCTTCACTTCAGATGTTTATACAGCCCTCTGACCAGATCTGGAACTCCTAAATATTTAAAAGGTAATCACAGTGCCCAAAACCCCTAGGAGCCGCAACTAAATCAAAAAGCGTCACTCAAGGACTATATATAGACAAAGGTGAATAATGGAAAGTTACCCAGCCCAGTGGCCATCTCACACGCAGTTCTGTTTCACGCCGATACAGAACCTGCCACGGGGGCAGCTGCTGGGCTTCGCAGGCTCTCCTCCTTGCTCAGCAACCAGCGGCGGGGTGAGGAGAGGCTCCCAGCCTGGCTAGGGGCTGGCTCTTCAAGTCCTCCTGCCCGCATTGCTGCTATTCCCTTTCCTTTCCATTCCCCTCCCTACTGCCCCGTGGCAGGCCCTGTGGTGGTCAAGCAAGTCCTCAGCACCTGGGGCCACAAAGCAGCCCATTCCCAGCACAGACTAAGAGGAATATCCCAGAGTACTTATCCTTTCCCTGTGCCTCGCTCCTGGGCTCCCTCTCTCTCTTCCGCTGACTCTGAGCCTTTCCCTGGGAAAAGGCAAAGCGATAATCTCGTGGAGTTGGCATTGGCCAGAATTAAGGTGTTTCAAACAGTCCTTAAAGCATGATTTAGTTCTGTCCATGCCTCCGGTGATCTGCTTTTGTGTTATCAACAGAGTGTACTTAAATTACCATGCTTTATTTGCAACCTTCCCCAAGGTAAGCAGAGTGGAAAAGCAAAGGAGGAAACTCTGACTGCAAGACAGATGAAAGTGGTAGGGAGGGATGGGAGCAAACATATATTTATTACAATTCCACTTGCTAGCAATTTCAGTATTTAATCTAGAGCCCTAAGACAAGAATAAATAAATAGAGGGGTTAATTCAGGTCGATCCTCAGTGATATTCTCTCAAAGATTCAAAATATGAATAACGGATTTATCTTTTATAGATTTTTTTTTTTAGTAAAAGAAGAAAAATATGTTTAAGAGTGGCTCAGATGATTTGCTAATCCTGTCTTTCCAACAGATTCACTTAGCAGAATTCATTGATTCAATTAATTAATTACACATTATACATCTCCTGTTCTGACAAGGATAATAACATGTCCAATAAGTTCAAAGTATTTCTGATTAAGTAATAAAAGCCCTACAAAATATCAGCTCTCTTCATTTTAATTCTACTCATATTTCAACTGAAACAGCTTGTAAAAAACAGTAAATAAAAAAATTAGTCATCTTGTAAACAAAACTACCATTTCCATTTTTCTTTCACAACAGAAAGCAAATGCAACAAAATCACAGATATATTCTGAAGTCATTCAATTATAGAGCTGTCTACTTAGCTTATCTTCTCAGTTACCAAAGAGAAATACTAAATTTAAAGGCAAAAGCTATATTTGGTTGCAAATCAACATATTTTAATGCTTGTGAACCCATCAGAATCAATCTGTTTTTAACAAAATAAGTAACTGCAAAGTAAAAATGCAAATGCAAAGTAGGACTGAATTTGATTATTCAAATCAAACTTTCTGCTGTGTTCTGTTCTGTGTTTAAGTTCTGTAACTTAAATCCCTCTGCTTAAATCAACCCTGGGCTCTTAAATGTACTCCAGGGAACACCAATGTTTTAAATTCAGAAGAATCAAAAAGAACATGTACAACTTTATACAGGCAAATAGTGTCATTTATTTCAATATGATTAGTCATGTTTCTAAAATTATGTCAGTCAAGATCTGAGGCATAATATATTTTTACAATACTGGCTCATTACGGGTAGAGGAAATACGAGCTCTCAGCCACACTAACACTGCCTAAGATCTGAAGTGCAAGCAATAAACTTCCCTCTGGAAAACAATTACTCACAAGTTTAAATTAAATCATGTTTAATCACCATCATTCTGAAAGAACGAGTGGCTGCTACCTGTAATACAGAGGGGGATATTAGCCTTAGGAGAGGTGATAAAGTTATTAATTTCTACGGGGGCAAGGAGGAAAACAAAAGAAGGCGGCTTCTGCCTTTGGAACAGAATAAAAAGAAAACAGGGGGGTGGGATGTACTGAAAATTGTTACTACTTCTATTAAGATGCAGGTTTTTACTATCCACTGGGGTTGATAATTTTAATATCCGGAGTCATTTTTAAGGTGCTTTGCACATCCCAGTTTGGGTAGTAGATGGAGCCATTAATCTGTGAGGAAGGACTGCCCTGCAAAGGCAGCAGCTGGACTTGCTGGCACAAATGGTCCTTCTCGAGCTCCTGTTTGTTGGACCGGTGACGGAAGTCGCAGCAGAAACACTGTGTCGGCGGCCGGGTGAAAGGGTGTACCCGGTCTAGTGTGAGTGACTGAAGCTACTCTAGCAGAACTGACCGTCCTGGTTCGTGTCTCAGGGAGAGCTTGTTCAAGCACCAAAACGAGATCATCATCACCAGTCAAATCTCATGACGGACTTTCTTTTTTTTTTTTTTAAAAAAAGAAAAAAATAAAAGGAAAGGAAAGGAGAAAAGCATTTAATCCCTTTCATATCTAAAGTCTTTTGTCAACTTGCTATTAAAAATATGAAGTTGTGGAACAATAATCTTACACATGTCAATAAAGTCCCTTAAAACTTTCCTATTCCTTTCCTTTCGCTGTCAGGTGGCTTCTGTCCCTACCCAGAGCTTCTGACTGGGACCCTGTACACTGAACTGGTTAAGGGCACACGGGGCTGCCAGCATCTTGCCTTCAGATCCTCTATAGAACAAGCTAGAGCCTTGCACTAGCAGAATTACTGGTAGCCAAAATAAAAGCAATGGTTATTAACCTTTTCATTTTATTAAGTGTCCCAGGAGAGTGTCTGTTGTGCTTGTATTTATGCGGCTTTTTGACTAAAAGGTTACAGCAGTTGCTCAGAATGGGAAACAAATACTGCGAGGTTTTGTGGCTCAATAAATACATGTTGTGGACTCATCTGCTGCTGAGATAATTTGCTTTGTTTAGGGCACTGGTATTGAACTGTGCACTTTAGTAATTCAATTTTGCTACAAACCCGCATTTTCCTTGAGCTTCCAATCAATGAACTATCCCTCTTCCCGCACTGTAACACACTGAAAACAGTGATGGTCCAGATTGTTAAACTATTTTCTGAGAAAATTTCCAGACAAATTAATGCAGAAGCGCGCCGTGGGTTAGTAACTGCTTTCAGATCATAGAAGCAAAGGCTGAGCTGGGATGTGGGGCTCGAAGGGCAGCGCAGGGCACGCGAGCCAGGCGGGCGGCCCCTTCCAGCGCTGCCGCCTCCTGCTCCTGCAGCTCGCTTAGCATTCAGCTCTTCACCGGCAAGTCTGCGCGGACCTGCAGCCGCCTATTGTTATTTAATGCGCACTTCAGAGCAGAATTGAATTGTTCCAATCAAGATTAGGCCTCCGTTTCTCTAGGCAGCACGCAGAATACATTTGCAGTCTAAACTCTCACCCATTTTGCTGCCTGCTCTTTCATCGTGCCCAGTGCTCACAGGTAGCTGCAGCTTCCCTCTCATTCCCTTTGCCTCCTCCCAACTCCCTTCCTCACGCCAGCCCCCATCTCAGTGTGCAGAGCAGTTTTCCCCTTGCCGTTGCCCACCTCCTTGCTCGACCTGCCAAATAAACCCCCGGGTCCTCCGTGGTTCCCTCCTCACATCACCCATTTGTATCAGGATAGCCCTTTCAGAAACCCAGACGAACTAAGCAGGAGCCTTCAAAGGATGAGCTATTCTGGCAGGCTGCTGTTATGGTCTCTGGAGCAAACAACAGCAGCAAGCCTGACAGCAGGGAGAGAAGAGGAAAATATTAGCTGAAAGCTTGTCAATACCTTGACCCAGCCAGCTCTGGAAATACAGAGGGGAAAAAATAGTACTTGAGGCAGTGAGTCTGCACGCAGCGCCAAGCACAGAGCAGAGAACCAGGCTCTGCTTAGGAAAGGCAAAATCAAAAGCAGGGCAGAAACCCTGGTGCCAGAGCACAGGGCAGTCCCGGATGCAGGGGCTGCTGGGCAGAGCATGGCTGGAGCGGGTGTCACGGGGCAGGGACCACGAGCTCCCGCTCCAGCTCTTCCTGGGGAATGAGCCGCTGCAGCAAGGCCTGCGAGCGGATGGAGACGAGCAGCTCGCAGCTCCTGGGCTTCGCACGGAAGCAAGAGCTTCCCCGACTGCAGCCTTTTTATATAAAAAATAATCTGAACATTTGGGGTTTACTAGCCACATAAACTCCTTACTGAAGAACCCATAAGTGACCTTTACTTTGAAATCTGTGTTCAATAAAAGAGGATTACAATTGTTTGTGATCTTTTCAAAGCTTAGAGCTTGGCTGTGGGGGGGGAAAAAAGCCTTAATTTATATTTGTCTGATCCCTAATAGTCCCTGACAGGCTGCGAAACAAATAGTTTTAATTATTTCCTCCTTGCTGAATCTCTGCTTTCATCATTTAATCAAAAAAGTAACATATTATCTATTACACTGAAATCAGCACAATTGGGATTGTGCCGAAGGACAGAAGAATCATACACTAGGAAAAACAGGAAATTAAATTAACACTAAACTGTGACAAATATGTCCATCCTACTGTAGCTCTTTCCTGAGAGAGCAACTTTTTTACAAAATATATAAATAAAAGCAAAGGCTTTTTTCATTTATCCAGGGAGTTAGAGTAATTAAAAATGTCAGTGTGGTCTCTGCAATTAAAAAATATCCCAAAGACTCCCTTCAATTATTAATGAACAATATACAGGTCTTACACACTAGTGCAAAATAAGTGCTACTTATTTTTCTGTATAGGAACCACTGATACATGAAAATAGCTTCGGAGCTAATCAATGGGTAATGACTATATTTCGTGAATAATGCTTCATTCTATGCAAAAAAAAATAAAAAATGGCTGCAGTTCATAAACAATTATTGACACCAATGAAGAAAATGAATCAACACCCATAAGAAATCTGCATGCTGTTTTAAATTTCTGCCATCGTATTTGCCTTCATTTCTTGGGCCTTGTGCAATTTTTCCTGCAATACCGTGAATTTATTTAAATCTCTAAGAACAGTATGGAATGCAAAGGCCAGGCTGCTTCTAGGGGATAAGAATAAAATGCAGCAATGCCAAGCCTGTTGTTGGCGTACAGCAGCCACGGGGCTCCGTGCTAAGCTCCTTTTTGAAGACAATCACAAGGGATCGAGACATCTCCTTTTACCGGCCTTGTACATCATGGTAGGATTTCAAGTTTTTGAAGTGTCCCTAGTTTCTTCTTTAATATGTGTCAGTTTACTGCTCACAATAACTGGGAGTACATGCAATGGCCAGAGCAGGAGGCCTCGATGCTGGCTGAAGTCTCCCTGGGAGACAGATTAGTCACCAGCTCCTAAAAGGAACTGCTGAACTCCCATTGGCCTCATTCCCCACAAACAGCATTTCACCTCGTGTTTACCGCCACCTCAGTATGGAGCAAGGCGAAATATGGGCTAATTCAAAGCTCAAATCAGAATTCTCCCCTATTCATGAAAGGAACAGAATTTCCGATTGCTCACACGTGTGAATGGATACTAACGATTTACAAGGCAAAGAAGAAGCTAGATTCCCAGTTTCTTCCATGTCTCACATTTGTCTACTTTTTCCTATGTGCAGCTTAGATGTGACCACTTCCTAGCCGAACATGCTGCATCTTCAGTTCAGGATTTCAATTGCACATTACTATGCTTGCTCGAGGACAAAAACCTGATCTTTACTTAGAAAGAGAATGGACAACTTCACGCTTACAATCAGAGCACAACTACTTAGCGTGTGACAACAGCTACAAGCAGCACTGGATTTGAATGGGAGTTTTTCATGGGAGAGGCTCTGGAGAGAGCGAAAAGAAGGTGGGCCCAGACTCATCTCAATGACGTCCACTGATAGGACAAGAAGCAATGAGCACAAATTGAGAGACAGGACATTTTTTCATTGTGGGGGTGACGGACCCAAGTTGCCCAGGGAGGCTGTGTGATCTTGCAGACGCTCAAGAGCCACCTGGACAGGGTCTCGGGCAAGGCGTTTTAGGTGACACGGCTTGAGCAGGGGCTTGGACCAGAGAGCCATCCGAGAGGCCATCCAGGCTCACCTACTCTGTGATTCTGTGAATTTCAAAGGAATAAACACCCAACCGTGACTAGAAATCATCAGACTTGGGGGTTCTGCAGGAAAAAAAAAAAGTATTTTTAACTATTTGTAAAATATAAAGGAGAAAATTTGTTTGTTTTATTAAGAATGAGATGGATTCCTGTTTTCCTATTCTAGTCTAAACTAATATTATAAAAGTTTTCAACTGTCTGTAGATGACCACAGCACAAATACATAACTGCAAAGACAATTTTGAAAGGGACACAGCACTCAGCTCTACGTAAAGTAAATGCTTTTCTAAGCAGCAAATAGATTCAGGAGCTAAGTATATCCATGACATGTTACACTGGAAACCTAAACTTATTTCAGAAAGTTCACTGACAGCTGTTTCTTTTACGTAGGCAATTATTAGAAATTATAAAACAACCTGAAGATTTTATCATCATAAATCTCATTTACAAGTTGTACAGAGACGGTCATACTAGTGGAGTATCCTTTTGTGTTTTCTGATGTCCTGTGATTGCTTCTGCACAAAATATGTACTAATATAACTATTTCCAAATTACATAGGTGGAGGTGGGCACAAAGAAATAGAACTGGGAATATAGCTCAGAAGATATTTGCATTATTTAAAAGTAAATATTAATATGTATTTATGATGTGAAGAGCAGCAAAGAAAGCTGCTGTCACAAAGCACTTCAGCCTGAGCACCCTGCACAGCCTTCTCCTGAGTTTAAGCTTCAATTTAAAGAAAAGGTTATTGTCATTTATTATCTTGTTCCAAGTACTGTCAGGGAACCAAGCACTACTTTCTAATCATTAAGAAGCACCATGGAAGAGCATTTTTCAACACGTGCAATGAAGGTTAGCTGATGGCTTGCCAACTGCACCATAACTCTCTCCTCTCTCCCAATCCAAAAGTATATTAAGCTGAGGATAATTGCAGGTTTTCTCATCCATAATCTACACTGACAACAACAAATGGCAGATGAAAGGCAAAGGATTTTGCTCTCTTCCAAAATATTAAGGGCTTTGTATTTCATTATAGCAATAAATCTCTGTGTACTTAAAAAGTTCTTTAGCAGGTGCTTTAAATTAAGAGTGAATTAATATTATGTAAAATTGTAAAGTAAAATATGTATAACTTACATGTACAGTAGGTTACACTTTTGCTTAATGTATGATTTAAAAGTATATTATGCTTTGTTAATATAATTTAGTATATGGAAAAGTCTTTATTAAAAGGTAGCTAGTATCTAACAGGAACAGTACCTAGTCTTCATAGATTTTAGCAAAGAGACTCTAAAACATGCAGCCTACATCATGCTCCTGCATTTTTTAGATTTATTGATTTTTCAGCATTATTTAAGTATAATAAGAAAGTGTTTGCAAAAAAAATCTGCTGTCAACACAAGAAATAAGTGCTGACAGAGAAAATGGAGAAAAATATATGAAGCTGTGTGTACTTATTTAACAAAAATATCTTTCACCTACCACACTTGAAAATCAGAATTTTATGCAGGAAAACAGTTAAATAAAGAAATAGGCCTTGGTACAAATGATCCTGCAATGCAGTATTATTTAGCAGATAAACTATATTCTGCCTACTGATTCTTTAAAATGGCAAAAAAACATATATCTCAGTGGCATGATTCATAGACAGCCATTTCCATCATAAATATAAAAAAACCCCTACAGGCTGCTGGCAGCAATGAAAAGTGAAAGAAAGATTACTGAAATACATCTAAATTTAGGGCAGCTTAAAAGACCTATGTTTCAGTTCACCACACCATTTATTTCTTGACAGTTCAAATTTTCAGCATAATCCAAAGGATTTATTTTTAAATCTAGGCACGGATTCACATCACAAGGCAAAGATTTAACGTAGCAATTTGGAGCCTTAACATATCTCAGTTGTCATAATGGCTCCACGATCGGTAGTTTGTAGCAGGTCCATGATCGCTACGTAGCATTGCTGTGACTCAAAGCAATCCCTCTCGCAAACCCATGATTGCAGCTTTGCCACCTTTGAAGTGCCACATCATGGTTTTCAAAACATACACAAAATCTTTAAAAAGAGCAAATCTATTTTTCAAATAAAAAAATACAATATAATTTCTCTGTAAAAACATATGGCAGCTGAAAGAGAAAACATCAATTCCAATTAGAGCTGATTTGCAATCATAAACTAGGTACCTAAGAATACCTCTGTCAAATTCCTGAACCAAGCTCTCTGGTTTGGATATTTTAGGAACAAAGACTTATTTAAACCCCTGAGAGAAGATGGATCTAGAATTGCAAACCTGACTGTGGGCAAGGCTCACAGACTGCTCTTCTAGAGTGACTGTTAATTGGAGCTCCTCTGGTGACTCCCAGCAGGGCTAGGAGGTACTCATCTCAAAGGTCTTTAGATGCACTCCAGACACTCACGAAGGCACAAGATGATGACCTTAAACTGCTCTCCAAAACAAGGTTTGCTGTCTGCTGCTGCTGCCTGCTGCCTAAGGTCTCTGATGCCTAAGGATTAAGGGATCTCTTGAACACTGACCAGTTTCTATAAGAATATTGTATATAACTCAGATTAGAGTCTACAAGTTACTGTACCAACTATCTCTACAGCTTCATTTTCAACTTAGCTTGGCTAACTTACTTTTAACAGCATGCCGAGGTTTCTTGACTCCAACAATGAAAGATCTTTACCTTCCTGAAGGCTCTACAGTCTAACCCTGGGTTCATTGTTTTCTTTTCTCCCATAATCATAAGCAACACCGCTCATCCATCAACAACTGGAAAGGTGACTGTCTTCCATCAGAAGACATCCAAAACAGTATAGCAGTTGGAGGGGAATCCAAGAAGTAGCACTTTTCTAAAAAAGGATCTGATTGGAACTCAGTACATTTGAAGTCATGATGAGTATTTTTGAGAGATCTTTGGAGCCTTAGCCTCTCATCTTGGGAGCAAAGAAGATAAATTGGAGAAAAAATTGGATTCCAAACACAAAAGGAAGACATAAGGAACGGGGTGGGTTGCAGGGACCTCTTGGGACACTGTTGATCTCCTCATACTGCAGGTGATTTTTTCCAGAAACCTGTCCAAATTTCATCTTAAAAGCAACAATTCTTACCATCACTGGTCTCTATAGAAGGTTTATCCAGAATTAGAAAAGTTTCCTATGCCTTGTTTTCTTACTTCTTTTCATTTTTAATGATCAGAAACAAGCTTGTAAAGTAAATATATTTCTGATAAGTTTATTTTGATTCATTCTTTCATCAAAATTGTCTCCTTAAAAGCAACCTCATTCTTGTTTGTGTTTGTTTTGAAGCTATGGCTAGATAGCATGATATAACCTGGTAAACAAAGCCTCCTACAGCTTCTGCAACAGAGAGAGTAGAATTGAAAGCAACATACAAAAAGATCCTTTCAATCTAGGGTAGCAATGACAGCACAGGTACCACCATGCTCCGTCTCTACAGCCTGGTGACTCCAGTGCCTGAAATGCTTTCTTCTCAATGGCAAGTGCAAGGGGCAGGCTGCTCATCACCAGTCCTAGCGCTACTATTTAGCACTGGGAGTACTAGACAATCCTCTTGACTCCAATGAGTGAACTGTTTTATGAACCTGGAGATGACAAATCTAGATACCCAGAGCATAAACACATATTATATTTTATCACTTTTTCAAAGTGCCAGAAACAGATGACTCACCAGGATTCTGCCTTTTACCGAGTGTTATGCAGAGCAGGTTGGAACTGTCATAGGAGAGGTTATACAGCCAAGGCACTTGGTGATGGATATGATTATGGTAAAAAGAGTGTTTCCTATGAAACAGGTTTCTCCCAATACACACAAACAACAAAAAAATACCCTTGGGCTGAATGTATGATACAACAGTATTTATGTAGACAGAAGACAATTTAACCCCTCACCCCAGCTTTGTAACTCTATTACTTGAATGGATTTAAAGCGAAATCAGATGATTCTAACAGTATAAACAATTACTTACTTATTACTCTGGAGGCCTCCAGGTCCTTTAAAGAGATTAGAGTTTGGTATATATGTGCCAGCCTTACTCCAGCTCTCCAGGTAAAAGGCACTTAAAAGAGGACACGTGCCACAAAACTATCCCGGCCAAGGAACATAAAAGGCCATCCCAGGATCAAGGAGCAACTTTAGAGAGCAGGATCAGATATGGAAAAATGCTTTATGTGAGGACATTACTCCATGTAGAGTATACAAAGACAGATCAGATAATCCTCAGTACCAGAATATGCAATAAGACCTGGGTTCTTTTAGTTTTGGACATTAGTTTACTTGTCTATCAGGTTCTGGTCAGCTACATTTGTACAAAGTCACTGATGAAGTAGTACAACTATCATGGAAATCATCATTTAGAGACAAAGGAGTTGAAAATAGGAAACTAAGGTACTATTGCATTCTCATTCTCGGAGAGCATGAGAATGGTGATAACTAAACTCCTCTCTGAGGAATGACCAACCTGAGTTTGTAGTTTAGGCAAACAGGAAAATAACCTTTGCACATGGATAATGAACAAGTCTGACAGAGAAAATAAACATGGCACCCCATAGTGCCATTTTTACATTCATTTTTAGAACAGAGCTACTTGTCAAAACATACTCATAGTGTGTAATTTTACTTTCAACACTTTAAGCTCCAAAAACAACAGGACAGCTTTTCTCACTCTCCATTTTTAATCATCTTAGGATACTGTGCCAAAGTGGCATCACAGACATATTGGAAGACTGTATTTTGCATCTCAAAAGCTTGGCAAGCGAAAGGATTGAATAAATCAAACAAAAATGTTCTTTCTTCCCGAGACGCTTTCAGCTTCAGAGTACTATTGTCTGCTGCAAGGCAGCCAGCATCACCGCGCGGTGCAAGTCACGGCAAAGTCGTGAGAACGTGGGCTTGCCAGGCACAAGGCTGGCCAGAACTGCCCCAGTCAACAGATTTGGCAATTCATTCCAAAAGGAACACAAATACTAATTTGAATAAACCACTAGTAACACGCAGAGAAGCCTGTAAATCAGTGGTAGGAATTCTTATACTATCAAGCCCATTTTTTTCTGAGGTTAGGACCTGTAGCAACACCTTCGTTTTTCTTTAGTGATGGAAAACTAGGTCAGCATGACAGGGCCAAACACCTATCAGTACAAGTTCCATCACTGATAAGCTGTCCAAGTTCATTCTTGTTTTATTGCACATTGCTCAGTTTTCATCCAATCCTTTCCTGCACATGTTCTCTATTCCCTGCAGAATGCCAGGTACATGAGCACGTAACTCCTGTGTTTACTTCCACTTTCCATCACTGAGACTGGGACAGCCAAATGCAATTATTTGGTGTGAAGAGACTCACAGACGTGGCAGCATTTTAAAAAGAATTTTTAAATATGCTACAATGTATATAAATTACCAAGTCTGGACAGCCTTGTAAGTCTGGACAGCCCCTTCTAAGTGGGCTACAGCTAGGATCCAGCCTTTCTGAGGGGGCTAAAGCCGTGCTCCAAAGTCACTTCTCAGTCATACTCATTAAAATCCACAGAATCCCATGTGTTAAACTGAAAATGAAATGAGAACATATTTTTCTCACAGCATTTCTAATAAAACCAATCATGTGAACTATATCTTATAGTATCTTAGTGCCCCTTCTGAAAAGCTAATGTGAACCCTTGGGGTAGGCAACGAATCCTTTGTATTTGATGTAATGTGAAGGCACCCAAAATCCATCTTCTGGATTAAGATTTTCAAAAGTTGCAGTTTGGTGTTGAATTATCCTATTATTTTACAAATGTATTTGTATTTGTATTTTCCTCAAACAGTTTGTGGCATTTTTATTCCACTTTCTCATATCTTTCTTGTCACATGTATTACACTATCATAAATACATACATACAGGGAGTATAAGTAAATACCAATTTAAATGCATGACAATATCTATGTGATAAGCAGTGGAAGCACACAATGGATTTTGAACACCTGGGAAATACATTTCATAAGCAGTTTGGATTACCTCACCTGAATCTGCCTGTGAATGCATTTCCTGCTGATATCAGAACATACTTGGCGTTCTGAACATCTAAAAGTGACTTTTTTTTTTTAAGAAAGAAAATATTAACCTTATATCAGATGATTGTCTCTTCCCCAGCTACGTGAACACACCTACTCTCTTCTGTCAAAAGGCCGAAAGAGACTATCTTCAGTCCAGCACTAGCACCTCTGTTTTTTAAAATAACACAACTTTAATGTCCAGTATCTTGGTGTAGGATTCATCCTAACTACCTCCAGAGCACAGACGTCTACAGCTGAGCTAGTCATCAGAGGACCCCTTTTTGTAGTTGATAAGTGGACACCTGAAGGACTTGATTCATGCGGGCAATTGTAGATATCTAGTTTAGGATGAGATCGGTTCAGTACTAGGAGTAAGCCATTATTGACTACATGGAGATCACTGAGTGAACAGCTCTGGTGTGTCCATGTAAACTTTCAAAGCATCCTGAAAAATAATTTGTATTAAGCAATGATATAAGCTGATAGAGCTCTACAATATAAAATTTATCGGCATTGTTTTTTTATGGATACCTTACTTGTAAACAGCAAAACAGTAAAGAATTTACGGAGGTCATCCCCAGTCAAAGATTAATTCATTTATAATGCATACCACACCCGGTGGCAACCTCTCCAAGTGTGTATGAACCGGCACTCCCACAGCCTCCTCCTCTGCATACTTCGATGATCTAATTCCAAACTGTTCCTCGCTCTCAATATCAGGATTTTCTGTGAGAAATCACTGGCCTTTCTGCTTAGCTCAGTTTTATAGATCTTCCACTTGAAAGAGAGAAACTGCTTATAACTGTCTATTCCTGTTCCTAACCTTTTTGAATGCTTCATTTCATTTGGAGTGGTCCTTTTTTTCTTGCACTCTCCTTCTCTCGCTCTCTCTCTCACATTGGTATTTAAGAGAGGATACTCTGACGAGCAAGATTAGTAGTTGCCTTGTATTTTGCCAGTGCAAACTCAAGTTGCAAACATCATTGCACTGCCTGATAGAAATAAAGTGGAATTTTAATTACATTGTGATTGAGGTAAAACTTCTTAGTGCTGAGTGTTGGCACAAGATGATTTATAGGGTCAACAGCCTCCAACTATAGGGATTATAGATTGAGAAGTGAAAAGCTAACCTGGTGTAGCTGAAATTCCAATATTATCTCTAGTTTTCCAAACTTTCAGCCTCTCTTTTGAGATCTCTGCATGACAGGCATTGTGGGTAGCATCTTTTTAACTGATAGGAATCAGTAAAAAGTCCTAGACATGTACTTGGAACACGACAAATTATCTTTCTCTTTTGTGCTTGTTCCATCTTCAACTAAAAGTATGAGTTCAAAATAGATTAATGTACAAACATATTAACTAAGTACACAGGAAAACAGTACCAAAAAATTAACAAGGAATAAGTTGGTTGATGGACTATATCTTTCTTAACTAAGTCTGTGGGTTCTGACTATGAAAACAGTTACAGATTGCAATATGACATTTGCTGATGTGTTAACACTGGCTAGGTTCATGTTTTCACAGTTTATGAACTGTTTTTACTATCTCTCATTACAGCAATAGAGAGAACATTTTTCAATCCTTTAAAGGATTCTTTCCAGGTATGATGAAAGAATCTCCCTAAATTATGAAGTAAAATTCTTATAATGCAGAAAAATAGGAATAAACACCTTTGTACACAACACAAATTACTTTCTTCAGTATGCCTCTAACCTGCTAGCCAAATCCTGTCACAAAATTTAAATCATGCACTACTCCAAAATAATCACTTCAAAAAAACATTTTACGCAGTGCTAAACTGTAGGTTTATCTTGTGCTTTGTTAGTCCACTTCCTAGGTTAAGAAGAGTAGGAAAGTTTTAGGAAGAGTAAAGAAGAGTAAGAAGAAGAAGACTTTCCCGTAGGAACAGTAAGATATGGAAATGTCCTGTCCTGTGAGGAATTTTTAAAGGTCTTTCCATTTCCCTACTGTTAGGGAAAAAAAAAGTCATCTTCATTTTCTAACTGACCATTAGAAATGTGGGGCAGAGCATGAGATGGACTTCTGATTCTTCACACTGCTTGATTTTTAGCTTGCCCCATGGCTCTGTTTCAGTCTGTTCCAACCAGCTTCCTCCAGCATGAAGCCTGGATGTGGGATAGATCACTCCAGCAGCTGCTCCAAACCAGGGTCACAGAAACACTGCAACCGCCTGGACTCCCTCTCAAGCTCTCCAACACAATGCCACCAGCTCTGCACACTTTCATATAATATCTGTTCCCATCCATTTGGGAATGAAACACTAATTCTTCTCTTTCCTGCCATCAATACAACCTTCAGCAGCCTGCAACATGGCCCTTTTAATAAGTATGTTAGTTACTTTGACCTGAACAAACCCACATACAAGAACAGCAATGGGACTACCATGAAACCTATACTAACTGCAATACAGGTGAGCACTTGGAGTCAGTTTTCTTTCGAAAGATTTAATCCTGATTAGACATAAACCATCCCATACCCCTAAGCCCTCTCACTCAACAGTCAGAATAAATCAAGCATACCCCCATAAGAGCAGCGAGGGAGTGCCTAGCCAAGTGCAGGGTCCACATCTACCTGCCCATATTGCTAGTATTTGAGAATTCAAAGGTAAATTGTTCATTGCCTTTTTCAGGTGGGTCCCTCCATCCTTCCTATTAGATTGTTCCATGATTGTAAAGATGTTCTAACACTAGATGAAAAATGAGCCCTATGGCTCTGATTCTAAGTTGGAATGTAAGGGCCTGAAGCTTAAATCTCCGCACTAATAAGTACAAAAAAGGGACCGATTTAAAGAAGAGAGATACTGGGACTGCTTATGTCTCCCTGACTTTGACTAGAATCCTATTTTTGATCTGAAAAACATCTTAGAAATCTGAACTGCAAATAACATGTTTCTGCAAAAAGTTTCTATTCAATTAGATCATTCCAGACTAGCTTTATGTGAGGATCACACACTCACATGGACTGTAGATGTTGATGCTGCTGAATTGTTAATTTCAGCTGTAGAATGTAATTATTCTAATTCTGTAGAGCTGGTGTTACTATGTGGTGATGTATTTGTCTTCTGACACCGCAGGGAGGAGGGCAAAATACATTTTCTACATTCAGAGTGCCAAAGGGACAGTTTGAATAAGAAATGTTGCAGTAAGACTTGTATGACTATGTCTTCTGGCATAAATGATGAATCCGGGTCTTTTAGATACTATTTTCTAGGAGAGCTTACAGATTTAATATATTTCTTTGAAAATGTTTTAGGGAAATTATACTAAAGTTAGGCGTATTTTGACAGATGAAAGAAATGAGTTAGTTCATACTGGCTGATTTCTAGGCTGTGTTCCTGCTTCTGCCTTTCCCTTTTCTTTTACAGGCTGATGGGATCATTAATCCTTCTGCTCATTTTCCGCTTGTCTAACAATTACTTATATGGCATCATTCCTTTGTAAATGACAGCTGAGACAGGCTCTGGTGCCGTCTTCCTCAGCTTCCCTCTCCAGCCTCCCTAAATACGGCTGATCTGACATTGCTGAAAGGACCAGAGAAACTGTACTTAATAATGATGCATCCACCAAGTACGGAAAAATTCCTGGAAATTTAAAATATTGCTCTGTGGGAAGCAAGGAAAGTGTTTCTCCTTGCATGGCATCACAAAGTCCTAAGTCGCAGAGCTGTTCCAGGTACTGGACATTATGGTGGAGTCATAATTTTTTTTTTTTGCTCTAAAGCGTTTTAATTGTAGGACAAGTGTAGGTCCCGAGCTGATGAATGACCATCCCGTATTTGTTGCAGAGGCAGAAATACTGCAGAGGGAGAGAGTACCTTCCCAGCTTGGACAGTACCCATCACTAAAACTGGTGTGCTGCACAGTTGGCTTAATTCCAATTTGTTGCTTGGTGAATGTCTTTTTAGGCTATTATTGTCTTATTAATTAGTTATTGTTTACTGGCTTGGAGTGTATTACTTCAAAAAAAAAACCAAAACACTTCATGTTAAAAAAATCCTAGGGGAAAACTAATCTCACTGCATCCTACAGTGAATTGTGACAGCTCATCAGCTTTTATTTACTGAAAAGTCACAGGGATAGAAATCAATGTATTTTTTGAAGAATAAACATATTTTCTCTCTTGGCTGTGTGAGGTACTATCCCCATTTGTTAAAAATTTAGAGAAAATGTTCGCAAAATTCAATTTTAGAGAACATGTTTGACAGCGAATTTTCCTGACAAAGAATGGAGCTGAGAAAGAATACAACAGGGTTCCTATAGGAGGACAGTAGCTTAGCAATTTTTATGGCTGACACCAGATCATTTGGTATGGCCTGTCACATTGCTGCAGTGGTGCCTCTCACTGCAGTTTTGTTGGAAAAAAACATTAACTGAACGAGCAGAGATTTTTCTTGCATGTTTAGGAAAAGGAGAAGACAACGTTTCACAGTTCTCAGAAACCCAAGCTGTTAATACTTTGAGTAAATTATATGTGCATATCATAGCCTATTTGCAAAACTGTAGCTTTGTTTGTTTGTTTGCTTAAGCCATAAGTCTCTAAATACCTTGCAGCAGCTCTGCTCTGCAGACGTTGTTGAGCCAACAGTCTGGTCTGTCACACTGAGCAACCTCAAATACGAGTAACTCAGTAAGAGCTGGGGCCACACTGTGTCCCCTAGAAGTCAATCCGGGGGACACAGATTCTAGGCTTGACTGTAGTAGGCACCAAGGTGGTGACAGAAATGGATTTAAAGCTAGAGGAGGCACTGGCACAATAATTTAGAATTAAATCAAACAAAATGTTGACTCCCTGTTGAGAGAATGTGATGTGATAAATCCATGATACATTTCCTCACTGGTGCTATCTGGGTTATGTTTACTGTCATGAGTGCCAGGCTACAGTGGGTGAAGCAATTTCCTGTAAGCACTCAAAAAACCCTTTGGAATACTTCAGGATGATAAAAGTTAGTTGAGTAAATATGATTAGAGTGCAATGGCCTCATTTTCACTGTGTTATTGCCATAATCCTAGAAGGAAGATTCATATATGTGTACACAGGAACGAAATTCCAAGGTAGAAGAAATCCATAATATCAGCTATCAGCCAATATTACCAGAGAATTGAATTTTTCTGATCTTACTTTGTTACTTGTCCCTGGGGAAATCTACCTTAGTGCATGAGATCACCAAGACCACTGAATGCTTTTTGCAAAGACTAGAATACTAGGTACTATAGCATTAGATATAGCACTATCTGAACTACCAGGTAGGCTTTTAACATGGTCCTGTCATGAAATTAAACTGGGCAGCACTTTGTGATGCTGTTCTGCTGAAGCTGAAGAGGACATATGTATGTGATAAAGTGCTCCAAAATGTGAGAAAGGAAGGCAAAAATCAAGCCACAAGTATATCAAGATACTGTGTGCATTAAATCATAAAAAAAAAAAAAGGAATTCTGTGTTGTAACTCAAAAGTCTCAAAGGGGATAGGAAGACTGGTAAAAGCTTTCTCCTTCTTCTCCCTCTTCTTTGACTTACAGGAGGAACACATCAAGTGTTATACAAAAATAGGGAAAATCTCATCATCAATAACTGAAGTATTCAGACTCAAAAAGCACACAACCAGCTGATGCTTTTGCTCTGAAGGCAGTTTATACAGAGCACTTCCATGAAACTCCACATCCTTCAGCCAGTGCAAAGCCGTAAGTCCTTTAGACTGGTATCTTATAGAAAGACTAAGAAATTATCAAGGACTATAGGCAGCCTTACTACTACAACAGTAAATACTCGACTCCCTCTTGTGATAAATCCATACTTGGTTTATGTGAGTTCAGTGACATCCCATCTACTCTCTAAACATGGTCAGTATAATATAGAAATATTTCCCTTGGTGCACTAATAAAACTGAATGGGATTGAGTGCTATAAACAACAAGAGAAGCACTCTCAGGCACAAAATCTGTGTCAGAATTTTGTGGCTGTGGTGGAAACTTATTACTACCTAAATATCTCTATGAAACTGTTATGTTAGCAAAGTGAGTACAATTAAGAAACACCAGCATCACAGATTGCCATTTAACGTGGCAATCACAAGAGGCAAAACAAGTTTCATATATACATTCTGGCAACACCGTATGCACCTTCTTTAAGGATGCATTTAACATTACGAGCATTTTTATTACAATTTTATTGCAATATTCAAGGAGTACTTAGAAGATACTATTAATTCTTTTAAATACGGTTTATTTGTTTGCATCTTATTTTACAGGCACTTTTCCAGCCTCCAGATTAATTTCTAAAATTAAAGCTAGTGATATTTCCATATCAAAGTTTAAAATTAATTTGCTTTGTAGGACATGTCCCTTGATCTAAAATACTCCATTTTAATTAGGGCATTTAATTTTCTCTAATGGAAACATATTCCATTCACTTAATCCAAAACTGCTTTCTGAAAGAGCTATAAGAGGTGCATTTTCTCAGAACAAATGCTTTTAAGACTTGTTCACCTTAGAAGATTGCACCTGTGCTGCTAAACTGATTTCAGATTGATCTACTTAAACCCTTTCAAAATGTTATCAAAGTTAACTTTAACTGAGTTTGCCCCAATTTTAGTTCAGTTTTATTACACAGCTTCAGTTTTTCTGACGTAGACCAGGCACAGATAATAAAAGATAATGTATCATTACAAGTAAGTATTCAGATGAAAGATGAAAATTGGCCCACGTTCCAGGGTTTGTGTATCTGGATCTGCACAGCCTGGAGTTTGGGCTATGTCCTGTCAACATCTTTTTTTATTTTACAGCTTCCTCCTTCCCTTTGCTCTCTTCTCCTCAGCGTGTTGCATACATGTAGGCAATGCCAGGTCTTGTCTACTCCTCATTAGCAGGAGGGAGAAGGCATTTCCTAGGAACACTTTGCATATGTGGGCTCCTCGCTACAATGCAATTCTACCAGCATGCACACAAAAACACGTGTAAATAGATTAGGTATATAACTAATGCACGGGCATCTACTTTTTCAAATGTGGGTAGAGCGACAGGAACTCCCCCCTCTTACTCAGAGTCCATTGAAAACAAATGGTTTTTATCATTATTTTGTGTGTGTGTGTGTGTGTGTGTGTGTGTGTGTGTGTGTGTGTGTGTTTCACCAGCCCAGGAAAAAAAAAAAAAAAAAGGCAATAAATACAATTCATTGAGATAAACTCTGACACACCTTCAGCTCTGTGGTGATTACAGCTCTCACAATGTACTAACATGGCAACAAAATAGTTTAAAAAGCTGCATACCTTGAAAAATAGCCAGGCTGTCATCCATTTGACTAATTTTACAACCCAAAAGACATGCTTGTAGAGCTCGGTGTTCACTACTCCAGGGTCTACTACATTAGCAGTCACATGGCTTCCATTTGCAGTCAGAAGATGCTGTAGTCGATAGGTAAATAACACGAGGGCAAGTTTGCTTTGGGCATAGGCTCCATGGGGTGAATACGAACATCTGTATAAGAAAGAGAAAGGGAGGGGGACATGCTTATAAAAATAATCAGAAGGAAAGCACAAATGTCAAATGTACTACATTTTCTGCAACATCCAGCAAACACACAGCTGGGCACTGAGTGGTCACAAGGAACAGCTTATCACTAGCAGGCATGCTGTTTGCTGTGCTTCTCGTGGTTACTCCATCTGACGCAACGCCTCATTTATTGGGAAAAAAAAAATACATGGTACCTGACAGCATCTCTGTGTCCATCTATTTTAGCTGGCTATGCTGAAGCACCAGGCTCCAGAGTATCATCCCCTAGGCGGTATCATCTCACCCAAACAGTCTTCTCTTCCTCACGACCTTCTTCTCACATATACATAATCCCCCTCCCACTCAGTAAATCCGTCCCTGATCAAACTACCGCTGGTTATTGCCATTTGTATTGCAGCACAACCTACTCGTTTGGGGTTGAGGCTCCTTTGTGTTGGCCACGCTACAGATGAGTAAGTACATTGCAAGTATAAGTACAAGTATAAGTAAGTATAAGTACATTGCACCCACCCTAATAACACACCACATCACGCACAGCTAAGGAGGGATAAAGAGATGGGGTAAGGATAGTGGCAGTGTATGCTTTAAGTGCAACCACAGTTATGTCAGGCACAATACTTTGAATAGGGAAAGGTGGCTGGACTAGGCTTAAGCCAAAGAGAAGGCAAAGTGCTGATGTACAAATATGCAAATACTGAGGGCTACGGCAAGTTGTTACCTCTTGAGACTCCCATGTCCCTCTCTGAGGCTGGGTGCTGAATCTGTCTTTCTTTTGAGATAGTTTAGGAACTGCTGATTAGCTGGGGTCCACTCCAGGAAGGTAGCACTATTTATTGAATAACCACACCAGTTCTGGGCAAATTATCAAGTGTGCCACATGAAATGCTCACCTGACATAGGCCTCAGCATCGTTTCCACAAATGCCTATTCCAGGTCAATTCATTCCTGTATCTACCACACGCCTCTCATTGCACCGTTTTTGGGCTTAGCAAAACCAGAGGCAATGCCCAGCATCACGGGCAGCACACAGGCAAAGCAGGCAGGTGCCTGGAGCAGCAGACTCCTGGGGGCAGCAAAGCAGCCCTGGCCCTTGCCCTCTGTCAGCTCTGCGGGGCCTGGGGAGATGCGCTGCCACTGCTGCTGCTGCTGCTGCTGCTGCTGCTTCTACATACTGAGTTAGAGCCCGCCGGGCAGCATCTCCTGCTGGCGGAGCAAGGCAGAGGAGCACCCACCCGGGGCAGACCTCGTGCTCCCAGCTCACGCTTTCCTTCTCTTTGCTGGGACAGCCGCAGCCTCAGTCTTAGCACAAGCTCCCATGATGCAAAAAAGCCTGCCTTGAGTTTTCTCTGGTCATTAGCACAGGCAAGGCTTTTGTTACACAAAGACCAAGCAGCAAAATTTCTCAGAATTCTTTCTGTAATCTTGTTTTCAACCAGTATCTATATTCTGCACACTTCACCGCAGAAACATGTGGATAGCAGCAAACAGGTTGGTTGTCTGCAAAGGTGTATAAGGCTACTGAAGCGATTCAAGTGTACGCGTTAGCAAACTGGTCTCAGAAACTTGGAGACACGGTGGTATTTCTTACAGCTTGGCTTCAGGAAGTAGAAGACAACAGCAGTAAATCTCCAGTTCCTATTTTCTTTTTTTTTTTTTTTCCCTGCTCTATTCTTGTTCAAGAGAAGCACAAACAAATAGGCAGTGAAAGCATTATATAATTTGAGAGAGAATAAAAAATGACAGGGAATCATAGAAAGCCTTCATACCAAACAATGGCTTGAGCTGCCATGTGCTGGATAACATAGCTCTGTCATCATAAGGATATCGCCTGCACCTCAGGGTAAAACGGGCTATTTTAAAAATAAAGAACAACCACTGCATGACTAGCAAAGTGACCTAGCATTAGTCAGGGAATTACAGTTATATTTTACATTCAGCACTGCCCAAATCCTCATCTGAAACACTCAAAATGTCACTGGATGCCTCATGCACATCTCAACCCTTTTAACTGGAAGGTCCACATCCCTGGCCACAACCACCTTCCCTTGGGCAGCAGTTCAAGGAAGATCTAATGCTGCCCATGAGAAGCACTTATCGGAAACAGCCTTCCCCAGCCTGCTGTGTCCTGGCATTCCTCTACTGGTGCCACCACTCCCTCACCAGGGGAGAACACAAGCTACGGCACGGGACAAGACTTACTGTGTTGAATCACAGCGATCCCACCTGGCAAGGAGATCACAGAGGAGCAGGGTTAGGGACTACTCCAACTTGTTCTGTCTCGGACTAGTCTGGCCTTCAGTAACCCTCAGGATCCATGTAGAAGGATGGTGAAAACTCCCCATGACTCCCCATTCCCACATGCTGAGTGAGTGCTGTTTCAACTTCCCTTGTGGCAATGAAGCATGAACTACAGGGACCGGATCCTCAAAAGCCTTGTACTTTGCATGTATATCTATGTCAGGGAAACACGAGTGCTCAGAAGATATAAAAAGCCATCCAATCAGTGCGGAAGCCTTTTATATCACAGTGCAGAGATGCAAATGATTGCTAAGGCAGTAGGGAACGAGACTTCAGTAGTATTCTACAGGGATGGAAGATGCAAAACTTGATCTGCAGCATAGACACTGATTACTGCACTCTTCCCACTTTTTGTGTGCATATGATTTTTTGCTTTTCAGGAATCTGATATCGCTGGGCTATATAGGACAGAGGAATAATCTGTGACACAGAACTGATGAGTATCTTAGTTGAACCACTGTTTTATTTGCGAGGCCCTGTCTTATTAGGTTCATGCTTTACTTAACATTGATTCATGCTATTTGAATTACACACTGGAGGAAAAAAAATGGTTACTTAGTTTCATTACATATAGTCCTGGTTTATGAATCAGAAAAATGCCTCATCTCCTTCACATACGCTCTTGCATCATAACTGCATCTCCTATGCACTTACTTATTCCTATACATGCAATGACCTAGCTTTGAAGCCTATTCATCTAGATCTAGTCTTTCTCTTGGCTCTCTGTGCTCTTTCTATATAACTCCAGCACTGAATGAAACTGTAATTGTACATTAAATATAGTAATAGCACTGGCAAGATTACCCATTTCCACATCTCTTTGCTTTTCCGGAGACTCTAAAAGCCTGTTAAAATGAGAGGTTATACAGGAAGCTAAACAAAGCAGAGCCTGCAAGCAACATGCAGCTTGCCAGTCACCTTAACGGGCACAGCAGCTGACGAGGGGCACGTGTGGCCTCCTGTGGATCCAGGATTTCTGGATCAAGGCGACAAGGCAAGCTCTCGGTGGTAGGAATTGTGCCTCCTAACTGGGCAAAGGACTCCCAGGCCTGTGGTTTATACACACGCTGCCTACTTAGCCAGAAAGCCAGGAGATGCAGGTGACCAACAGGCCAGGTTCCGTCATAGCAAATACTGCCAACCCGCCTAGCAAGGCCAGACAGCACATGTCATGAGCATGGCAGGCCACTGCCTGGTGTAGAACTGGCACAAGCGTGGAACAGAGGAGGCAGAGAGGATGGATTTGGTAGGAAGAAGCTCAATGGGGAAGAGTGGTGTTGCTGGCGTTCAGCAGCAGCAGCTCCTGCCCGTCCGCCCATCTGAGGACTGCAGCGCTCACTCTTCCTACTGCGGGAAGGAGTCTTGCCCTGCAGGGGATCCCCTGGAGCGCTTGGCCCTGCTGCTGCAGAAGAAACGGGACAACTTGCAGCTCACTAAATGGAAACTATAAGAGAAGCAAAAGCAGAGAATGTAATTTCTTGCTTTGAAATCTGGCCAAGAACGCAGCAATATACAATATCATGATTTCTTCTTCTTTTAAAATGGACCTTTCACTGATTCTATCCTGATGAATAAAGGATTGGGATAAGGCATGACATGCATTTGCTGTACAAATAACTTCTAGTAGAAATCACTGTTTTCATTTTAAGATTAGGTTTGCAACGTACATTGGCAAATCCCCAAAATAGGGAAAAGAAGATAAAAGAAAACATTTGGTATTTTTGAAAAAAAAACAAAAAAAAAAAAAAAACTCAATTTTGGAGTGAATGCACTATGTTTTGGAGATTTCCTCCTTCTTTTTCTAAGCAGTTTCCATCACAAGCTGATTGTACTACTCATCTCCATGGAGCTGTCTCCAAATGCAGTCTTCCTGGCATGCTGGGGCAATGTATTTGTACGAAGTAATGAGAGCCCAATTTTCAAACTGGAGCCTGCAGTAGCTAATTAGGTGCTTAAGCATGGACTCAGTGGTTACCTGAGTTTGAAAACTGGGTCCTTGTTTACCACTTCCCAAGACCACCCCTTTTACCCTGGTTTATTTTTCTGGCTGGCGTTAGTTGGTCTGTATTCTGTTGAGGTTTCCCATCTTAGCCGAGCGGTATCAGGTTTAGAAATCAGTTCAGGGGACCCACTGAATAATGGCGTCCTAACATCACCGTTTTCCCGACAGAAGCCTCTTTTACCCTACACATGTCTAGTGCTTGTCATGTCCTCACCGATCATCACATCCAAATTTCCAGTGTGTTAATCTGGCTGCAGGGCAGAGTGAGCTAAGATCAAACTGCAGAACGACCAGATTGCCGTGTGCTCCATTAATAGAGAAGTGATGCAAAATGTGGGTGACATGTTGGGGTTTCTAATGAGAGGCCACACAAAATTTCAATATATGCTTTAGGATGAATCAGTGAATTAAGCAAAACAGACTCGCTGTATTAAAGCTACTTGAGTTTCTTAATGATTTATGTATTAATCTTGCAATACATCATCACCATTGCTTAGTCAAGAATATAAAGACTATTATTAAACACTCATAAAGCTTTCATAGTCTTAAATTTTCTTCCTTTAGGGAGTGCAATGCAAGATTTTTCAAGATTTCTGATAGATTTTGCAGTTTGCTTAAGGCAGCTACAGAATTATATTGTGGAACAGAGGTACATCTTTTCTGGTTGTCATATTTTTTTTCCTCTCTTTTCATGACAAACCAAAGCACGAGTTCTACATATTGAAATATTATATTTACGCAGATTTCCTGGCTGTACGACAACTATTTGTCCTGTGTACACACTTGTACATGCACTTGTACATGCAGAAAATCTCATGCACTGTGATTGTCCAATAAAAAAAGGCAAATACAGAGATGGATAAAAATGGTTCAAGAAAAAGGAATATACATATTGCCGCTGAAAAATAATATCTTGCTAACTGAAAGAAAAAAGCATATGCATTAGTAAAAAAGATCCAAAATCTAGTTAGCAGATCTTCTAGACTGTGTTACAGCTGTATTTTGTACTGTAGTTGTCTTGTTACTAATTGCAACTCCTGCTAGGGCCTACCATATAGTAACTCATTTCACATACATGCCTAGGTGGTTTTTGGGTGTCAACTGGCCAATTACTTCTTCATAGTATCATAGTATCATAGAATCCTTAAGGTTGGAAGGGACCTCTAGAGATCATCTAGTCCAACCCTCCTGCACATGCAGGGTCACCTAGAGTATGTGGCACAGGATTTCATCTAAGTAGGTTTCTTCATGTATACTTTGTGCATTTTCTGCATATGTAGCTTTTTAAAAAAGTATTTATACACTTGTAAATATTTATATATACAAAAGTAAAGGCAGCCTTTAGCATACGCCCATTTATTTGAACTCAGTGATTCCTGAAAAACCTCCGATGGGCACACTGGAAAGAAAGGATACTAGGCTGATAAACTAAACAAGTAGTTCTACACAAGCTGAAAAGCAAACCCGTCATGTGTTGACAGCCACAGAGTTACCCAAATAACCAGCATCAGACTTTTCCAAGCAGCCTGGCTGGGTGTATTGTGCTGACCCACAAACAAAGTAACGCTGGAGGCTAACCACATCCCAGAGCGTTTCCCTCTCCCTGCAGCGAGCCACCCCATGTCCTGCTCACACACAGCTTGTCCAGAAATCAGCTTGGTTAGAAAGCTTTCAAAAAGTGGCGAGATAGCACATCTCTTCCCCAAAATAGAGGATAAGCACAAAAGCTCGGAGGGTAAAGGCTCAGAGAGGAGAGCTGCTCTCTCTAAGAAGTGTTGCCGATGGCCTCATTAGCAGTAGCATCCTTCTCGGCAAGCCAGGGAAGCTTGGGCTTCACCCAGAGTCCAGGAAGAGCCACAACCCAGCAGCTGCTCCTCTGCTGGAAAAGCCCCTGCTTCACAACTTCCATCTCTTTGCTGCATGAATGCGTGCCGTTCAGTGACCAGCCCGCTGCTTATCGCGGGTAGGAAATGCAGAGTGAAATTACTGTCATTAGAGTAACGGGACCTTTACTGATGGGACCTGGGAGGTCCACATAACTAAAAATATGTCTAAAAGGTAAAGTCAGTAGAGGCTTGTCATCATGGGCATTGCTGCCATCCTGATGGAATGAACGCCTCCCTTATCTACTGCTGATCCTTCCTCCTAACATAGATAAATGAGATGTCAAGAGCCCTCCTTTTGCTCCTTGGATTCCCTTGCCATGTGCAGCTCCTTTGCTGTGTGTTGAATGCAAATTCTCAAGTGTAATTCTCACATGTAATTCTCATGGACACAAAGGCTGGTCTTCTCAAAGCCTGAGCAGAAGCAATTGCTTTAAAAAAAAAATAGTCTAACTTTTTTCTCTGAGTCAATTTTAAATGTTTTCTGTTTGTGCTCAGTTGACCAGTCCACGTTGTAACTAATTCCACTTTCCTAAGAAACACATCTTTTCACAGAGAATGATATAAACTGATTCTCCTGAGATACCGTTTTTCTACAGTAGGTCTATATCATGCAGTGTTAAGTACTTTTTAATATTTGAAGTGTCATTTGAGCATAATGGTATCCCTTCACTCAATTAAAAATCTCCATCAACCAAATAAATATATAAATAAAAAAAAAGAGCACTGTTCGGCATAGCTGCAATCACAAACAAGATGAAGACTCCCAAGACCTTTTTTCTGAGTCCTCTTGACCCTTCTGAGCCAAGGGGGAAACTTAACTGCCACACATCTTTTCAAATTATCTCTTCGATAATCTGGATCTCATGTAATTGAAGATTGACACACATCTTTTCAGATTATCGTTGGATTAAACCAAGAAGAGCTCTGAGGCACGCTCCACCTACTTGTGTAGAAAGCTTCCTAACCTTCCTACAACAGAGATTTTAAGTTCAAAGAAGCAAGAGGTCTTTTCAGAATTTCTTCTTCTGTCCCACAGGAACATGGATGGGCCATAAAATGGCTCAGCAATAACAATCCCAAATCCTATTTCCATTTTGATAAAATCATCTTAAAACTTGTTTCATGTCTGCAGAGTAGCTGCAGGTTCTGGTTTTTCTTTCCGTGACTAACTGTAGAGCCTGTTTATGCACAAGAAAATGCTGCCACTGCAAGTCCAGTCTGGTCACGGAAAGCAAAGACAGGATTTTCCGTAGACTGTGTGAAATTAGTTTATGTGCAAATAATATAAGCTTTCATTTCATGATGGGTCAAAATCTACTGCCTTGGACTTGAGGAGGAACTACAGATGCAAATATTCAACACCCAGCAGGACTGGTCTGTCCTACAGGGGAAATATGCCTTGAACATGCACAAAGACTGCAAAATCTTATGTCCTCCCAGATGTCTGTAAATACTGTGCAGAAAACCCTGTTGCACCCTGTCCATAGAAGCAACAGAAGATTATCAACTCTGACACCCAGAAATAATTCTAGGCAGTTTGTGTTTGTTAAAGCAACTAAAGACTTCTGCTTTTTCAGTGTTTTCTTATACACTTAGGATAAGAAGCGCATAGCTTCAAACAGACAAAAAAAACCAAACAAAAAAACCCCAAACTGAATAAAGGGTAGAAAAGGAATAGGCTAATAAACAAGTAACCTGCTTCCTAAAACTAATCACAGAAAGTTTTCCCCTTCTGTTGGAAGATACTAGGTTAAAGGAAAATGTGATTCTACATCTCTGTGTGATTGTGTGATTCTGTGGAAAAAAAAAAAAAAAAATGAAATGTTAACAGATGCAGGGGAGATACAAGCATGTAAGTTCTCTGCCCTCATGAAGTAACTGATGGTCCAGATACAGTGCGAAAGGCTTTAGCTTGTGTGAGGCTGTAGCTTGCTAAAGGCCTTCAGCTGCTGTCAGCTGTGGAGGAGAATGTTTTAGGGTGTTTTACTTCAGGAACATAAACAAGCAACTTTCAGCAAACTAAAAGGAATTCAGTAAAATGCTACTATCCTTTATCTGAGGGTTGTTAAGTTTTTTCATTGCATCATTTTGTTTTTCCCTTAAACTCTATTTGCTACAGAAAAATTCCTTTCAAACTGCAAGAAGCTAATAACCAACTGTGGCTCACAGTGGTCTGCAGCCAGGATTACAAACTGGTTATTTTAAACTACCATAAGAGACTGTGACAGCAATCACTTTCTCCACCATCCATCCTCAGGGCTGTTTGTAAAATTTCCCAATATTATGTCACTCCTGAACACTGTAAACAGGGCTGTGAATTATTGGTAATGGAAAAGCAAGTATTTGCTAGGGAGGGGCAAGGCTTGGGACCAGGGCCCATGAGATCTCAGTGACGAGCACATGAAATCCCTTCCCCTTACATAACACACCCGAAATGAAGCCACACAGGACACACTAGCAAGGGGTTTTGTGACCAAACTCCGAATAAACAGCGTACAGAGTCAGAATCACAGGATGGCTGAGGTTGGAAGGGACCTCTGGGGATCATCTAGTCCAACCCCCTGCTCCAGCAGGGACCCCTAGAGCACGGGGTACAGGGTGGCATCCAGGTGAGTCTGGAAGATCTCCAGAGAAGGAGACTCCACGGGCTCTGTGGGCAGCCTGTTCCAGGGCTCTGTCACCCTCACAGGAAAGAAGTTCTTCCTCACACGAACATGGAACTGTTTGAGTTTCAATTTGTACCCATTACCCCTTGTCCTATCACTGGCCACCATCAAGAAGGGTTTGGCCCTATCCTCTTTACATCCTCGGTTATTTACACACATTGATAAGATCCCCTCTCCATCTTCTGTAGGCTAAACAAGCCCAGCTCCTTTCGTCTTTTCTCATACCACAGATATTCAAGTCCCTTAATCATCTTCACCACCCTGCCTGTCATAAAGCTCTTCAGACTCGTGCTTCAGCTCAGTGGTCCCACTCCTAGGGCAGCTCCCAGCAGCTTAGGTCGATGCAGGCTGGCTCTGGTACCATCTCACCCTCCTCCTCCTCCTGAATTGCTTCCATCACCATCACCCACCCTGTCCCTCCCATGCAAACATGCAGCTTAACTCATTGTCAACCCAGTGTAAAGCTAGACAAACCTATTTAATCAATCCAGTACAAAGCTGTATAAAAATAGCTTAATCAGAGCTCTCTGGACCTCACTCTCTGCCCTGCTTAGGAGGCTAAAATAATGCACGGTACAACCAGTTCCTTTTTGCCATCGCAAATAATACAGCTAAACAGCAGCACCTCACATACAATGAGAAAAGGTGAAAGGGATCAATGGAGCTACAACTGCTGTACATTTTGGTAGTGCTAAAACTACTGTGGGTAAAATATTTTAGTTTTACAATGCCTTATTTTATTTAGAATTTATACTTTTCTTTCAGAGAACATATGACTTCTATAGAAAGCTCAGTTTAATCAAAAGACCAGTTTCTGGTGTCTCGAACAGATCAGGTTCTGCTTTTCAGTAAGGAAAAGTTTAACATGTGGAGTAAAACAGAGGTTAAGAGATAGTATTTTTTAATCTTAGAGGCAGAAATCTGCCTTTGAGTCCTTCCCTCCCCTACAGCTTCTCATCCTGACTGCCCTTGGCAGCATCAGGGCTGTTTGGTTGCAAAGAGCCAGGAGCAAAGGCGCTGCTGGAGCTCGAGGGGATTTGCTGAGGGCAGGATGATCATTTTGACAGTGTTCCCTCACCTGGTGTCCTGGGGATGTAGAGGCACCCGTGCCAGCTTTGCCCAGACGCACTCTCCAGCACAGGACCACAGCACTGCTGTGCTGTGAGCACGGTGGGAGCTGCAGCATTGAGAGGACACGATGAAAAACTTTTGAATAAGCGCTCGGCACGCGAACTCCCAAGCTTTTAGGGTTCACTCAGCCTTAATGAGTCTCTCTGCTCACTGGGAGATGTTAAACCTTCACCTCTCAAGGGTGACAGTCTACCTCTGCTCCCTATTCTCTGCAAGTCCCTTTTGCCTCCTCGGTCAGACTAGTGCAGTACATTAACTTTCAAATTACCCTTGAACTGCCTTGCCATTTCAGGAAATAGCACGCGTGCCAGGCCTGCTGTCTTCTATGCTGCAGAGGGCTGATTTTCCCCATCCAGCCCATGGAGGAGGGAGAGGTCGAGCCGCAGAAACGCGCCTATATCAAACACCTCCAAACACGGTGCATTTTTGAACTTGCTCAGGAATACTTTGTCCTATTAAATCATTAACTGCTATTAATAATACATTATTAGGACCATCAATTCCTTTTAGACGAGAAGGAGTTTAACATCCTGACCCATAAAACAGCTAAATTTAATTTCTCAGAATACATTAAATTCTGACATTTGTGAAGTAGTATCACATTGTTACAGTTCTTCGGAATAGCGATGAACCCTAGTATTTGGGCTAGATAGACTGAAAATACATCAATAAATTTTAAATCCCAACTTTCCAAAGTTAAACACATCTTTATTTTGTGGTGCAGGAACGGATGGTGATCACCTGCGGTGTACTGCAGAGCTAATTAATAACTTAAATCCCATTTTTGAACTGATGAGAGAAGCGGCCTTCTGATATAACAGCCCACTTTTTGGGGGGGGGGGCTTTTTTTTGTATTGTTTTGCATTGCTTTGTTTTTTGAATTATTTCATAATATTAGAGATCTGTGCCTTAACCAGAACACAGATTTTCCAGGTCAGCAAAGTCAATTTTTTGCAATTAACACTAATTGCTGTAAAAAGAGGGATTATATTGCAAACCAGCAAATCCTTTTGCATATATTAAAAAAAAAAAAAAAAAAAA
>PTEX01000025.1:1551644-1623872 GCA_003342815.1 Eudromia elegans | reverse complement strand
AAAAAAAAAAAAAAAAAAAAAGCTCCTGCAAAGAAAGACTAAAATATCAATATGTGGATTCAGGAAGCATTTGAATATTTATACCAATGAAGGCATAATCATCTAACTATAAATAGAAAATTTTGGAAGCTTCTAGGATGGACACTTTACCTGAAATTTACAGTGTGCAGCAGTTAGTATTTGGTCCTGTCAAGGGAGTATTAACTTTGTAAATAAAATCATAATATACAATCAAAATCATTATGGGTCATCTGTTTAAACTGTAAAACAGAAACAAAATCTCATGCTTCCAAAAGAATCAGAATCTATAATAATATTTGGTTTTGTGTCTAGAAGTATTTTATGATTAAAATTTCTATGCTTTTCACAGAATTTTATTAATCCTGTAGTACTAGTAATCAAATTAGTCCAGTGACACAATTCACTATATACCACTCTGAAAGACCTCTGTATTGACTAAAATGAATCAACAAACAAAAGGGAATTATTTAAAATCTCTCCCTCTTTATCGTATAATTTTTCTTTATTATTAATAAATTTGGAATTAAAACAACAGTATTGTGCTACTAGTATGTTATACAACATACACAGTTACTTTTTATTGAATTAAAAATATTGTACACTAGTGGAAATTTTGACTTGGATCTTGAGAATTATAAGGAGAGAGTTAAGAAGTTACAGGTGACAGATGAATCATGAAGAGACACAGGAAAAAAACATTTGGGAGATTTCCCAAAAGCAGTCATTTTTTGCAATGCTGACTCATCAAATCATTCAAAGGAAAATTTCAATGGGAAGAATTTTGAATTAAAGGTCTGGTCTGGAGTTTCAGTTTAATCAACATTCTACTTAAAAATATTAAAAGCAGTGTATTTATCAGGATTACTACAAGCTGAATTTGAAACCAAATATTTTGAGATCACTGAAGTATTTTTGCTTTTGATTAAAAAATGCATTAACATTTTACAAAACCATTTGGCATTTTATTTTTTTTTTACTGCTCTTCACAGGTGATATTTTCAAAACCACAACAGTTCTTCTGGGACAAAACCTTCAGTTTTTCCCTCAGATTTAATTGCAACTTTGTTTGCCATCAAAAATCAGTTACCTCCAGGAAGCTTTGATGAAGGAGACTGTTTGTCCAAGAACAAGAGGTCTCCAGACACTTTGGTGCAGAGATTTTTCCAGCAGGATGAAGCACCCTCTGCTACACCCTTTATGAACTGCCTAGTAGAAGAGATTAGCTGGAGCTGCCTTGTTTCCCCAGTATCCTCTCATCCTTGTATCCTTGCCCAGTATCCTCTCATCCCAGGCAGAGCTGTTTGCCCTACCTGACACCAACTAGGATGCACATGTGGCAAATGGTACTTCTGGGTTTCTTTTCACTTTTATCTCTGCTTTCCTTGACATGATTCATGCATGAAGGTTGTTGCAGGAGGGGAAAAAAGGCATAAAAATTACCTGGGGACTGCATCAGAATAAAAAGAACACTAGTTGCCTTTGCAGTGCTGAAACAGAAAAGCAGAGGAAGGAAAGCAAAGAAAGTGTGAACAACTATTACTGAATCTACATTCAGAAGACTTGGAGCAGAAAAAGAGCTCTGTTACTATGGCTGGGGAGTTCATAAATCTGTGATTCACAGCATTACAGGGCCCATTTGGCATGCAAAGAGAGAGGATGATGAAAGGAATAGTTAGTCATGGAGAAAAACCTAGACAGAACACACTAAGATGCTGCTTACCTCTGGGAAAAGAGGACATCTGAGTGAGCATGACACAAGGTGAAGCACTTCTATAGCCTTGGAAAAGAAATAAGGTATTTTGTCTTGATTTTTTCCCTATGTTCCCTCTTATTCCCGTAGGCAGAATAGCTGTAGGACAGCCCTCTATCCCAGACTTGTAAGAGCACTATGAACTCCAGGGAATGCTTCAAGCCTACCTCAAATTGCAAAGGTGGCCGTGTGCTGTTCAAACATTTGCTAAAAGCTGACAGTCATGTCCTGCAGAGGTCATATTTTTCTCACACTTTAAAGATGATAACATGATAGTTGCACTCTTCTACTGCTAGGGTGCAAACCATATTACAGTCAGCATGGAACTGCTTAAATCACCATTGCTAAAATATTTGCTGATAGTGTTTCTGTTAAACCTTCACCTTCTTGAAAACAGCACTATCCAAAGTAGGGATAAAGGCGAATGATTTGCCTTAGGGATCCCCTTGTCGACTCATGTGATTTCTGTCGAAAATGGTCTGGATCTAAAAGACCACAAAAGCGTTTGATGTTCTTCATATATCCTTCAGCAAAAGAACTGGGAGAAGAGTCATTGCTCAAGTGAGTTTGCATTTTCAATAACACACATGAAACAAGCTATGCCCTGCCAGTTTGGAACAAGCTCTGTCCTGCCTTGATGTACCTATGCTACATCTCTTAGTGGTGTGTGTGTGGGAAGAAGGTGGGCAGGAAGGGGGTGAAATGACATCCACAGGAGAAAAGTAGGACTTGGGTTGAGGAGAGAAGGTAAGATGAGAAAGGAAAAGGAAGAAATGAACTGGTGAGTGGAAATAAGAAAAATGAAGAGAAAAAAAAAAAAAAAACAACAAAAGAAAGAGGGAAAAAGCAAGGGAAAGCAAAGCACTGAAATGACATAAGTAAAGATCAAGTAACCATGAAGAGAGAGATAACCATGGAAGAAAAATAATTTAACGGTCAACACAAATCAAGAAAGGTGAAAATTAAGGTTCCCATGAAAAATAGTTGAAAGGCGAAATATGGGATATATTAGGACGGTGGAATGATATAAAACAAAGGAAAGAGGAAACCCGGAAGAAGACAGTAGTGCAAGCTATATTTAACACTGTTCCAATCCTTGTACCACTATGTCCTATCCCACTGCCCTGTGGTCACTGTGATATGGATGACTTTTGAGTTCAAATCAGAATTCTGAGCAGCGGGAACAAGCTCAGGGAATAGGCTCAGGAGCAGTGGCTGCAACTGTGATCAGAAGCCCACACTCTCCTGAGTGGGAGAATGATTCCAACAAAAATCTGTGGTAGAAAACTGAACCTCAGGTTACTTTCTCCTCTATGACAAGACAGTCTTGTGCCTTTCCTTCTTGAACATATTTGATGAGTGAATGCCTCCTCTGCTACCATTATGCACCTCCAGTTTGGACACTGACCCAACCAAAATCTATGAATGATGAGACAAGGGTATGATAAGGGTATGGTAAATTGTGTGCTGCTATCAATTACTGTTACCAGTGATTTTTCAAGCACTGAGTATACAGCTCCCTTTCTCCACTATGAGTAGACTTCAAATTGTTTTGCTGCCTTGCTTTAAGCAACCAGGGAGCACAGACCCAAAGCACAAAGCAAATTATGGCCAACTACTGCAACTCAACACAAGGAGAAAGTCAGCATGAGATATTTTAAAAGATTTCACAAGAGTTGCAAAATAAGGAGGGATGTCATCACTGAAAAACTAAGGTAATTCATGGAACACTGCCATACCACAGCACTTGCCACGAGTGTCCCTACCGCATCCACTAAGCCCCTTCAAGAGGATCTCCAGGGTGTCATGATGTAGACAGTGTCTGTGTACGACACTGTGCAACAGTCCTCTAGCATTGACAAACCAGTCTCTATGCTGCTAGCATATATCAAAGCATGAAAGTAATCTCATTCCTTTTAGCAGCACGATTTACTGGTGCTAACACTTAAAATATCTTTTTTCCCATATTGGAGCCTATCAGCAGTTAGGCTTAGAAAAAACATGGGAACATCCTATTCTAGCTGAACCTAGAAACGGCTTGGAGTTCAATCCACTGGTGCTCTTGAAGCTGCTGGTATGGTACACATATACATATACACTTGTATATGTGTATGGCAGCACTACCAGCTTCCAGCTATTCCAAACATCTCACGGAGAAGAGGGTACCAAATCAGTCACATTCTTTCCTCCTGTGTTTCTCCTCTTACACCAATAAAGTAGAAGTGTGAACGGGCTGGATTTGGCACAAAAGTTGTAGGCAAATCTCTTTTTTTTTCTTTTGGGAGATCATCAGATTACCCATGTTCACAGTCAACAACAACCTCTCTAATGGAAGTATATCCAGTTTACTTAAAATATAGTTAATAATAATGAAGCATAGATAAGGATGAACTTAAGCTAAAGAGGTACAGTACAAGGTTTTGTTATAATCAGGGAAACTGCTGTCATCTAAGGACACAGAACAGCCACTTTTAATTTTGCATTCGGCACTTTACCCCAAACAAACACTAATTACACTCCCCTTAGCCCCCTTACGTGGGGCCATCCAGCACATGCACATCAGAAACAATGAATATATACATCAAGTGAAGAGTAAGGGTAATTTCCTGTGGTTGTTTTACAAGCAAGAGATTAAACTGCTGCTACCCTGCAGAGTTAAAACAATGTGCTTGTAATAATACTGATGCCATAATATGCAATCAGAAGTCAAACAGAAAGTTTGACATGCTTAATGCGGCATTCATATGTAAAACGTGCGCACTGGAAACAGCTTAGCCCTCTAATTTTAATCTTTGTTCGAAAATGAAACTTCAGGCCAGGTGCCTCTAAATACTTGCCCGAGTCCTTGGTAAAAGCTGAGCATTAACATAAAGTTTCTACACAGAAATGGTATAAAACTCAGAGTCCCCTGATACAAGAAGAAATTATTTGAAGCTGACCAGAAGAAAAGGTTCTAACTGAGCTTGCTAATAAGCAAGTAATTTCCACAAGTAACTGCAGGTGGGAAATTTTTAATTCATCTCGGTTATCCTGCTTATTCCTCAATTAACTCAACTGTGCTGCACAGTTCCTGTGTGTGACACCAGAGATATTCACTGCATCATTTGGCATCCTCCTAATTAAAAAACAAATCCTGCAGACACTCAGTTCTGTTCTTTTCCAAATTAAAACAGTTGGGGAGAACACGGCCACGCAGTGACACAAATCTAGCATAAGGAGAGCAGGTTTGTTTGGCTCTCTGTGACCTCCCGGTGGTCCCTTGTCACTTGGGGAAGGCTGCTAGGGTGACACAGATGAGAGGGGGACTCACGCGCTTGCTGGGACTGTGAGAGATGACGGGGTGGCAGCGAGGCCAGGCACAACCCGGGCAGGGGGGAGCAGCTGCCAGGGAAGCACGAGTGCCATGAGGAGCAGCTGGGCCAGACGCGGGGCGGGAGAAGATCTCCAGAGAAGGAGACTCCACAGCCTCTCTGGGCAGCCTGTTCCAGGGCTCCGTTCCCCTCACGGGGAAGAAGTTCCTCCTCACATGGACATGGAGTCCAGCCTCTACAACTATCACGGCAGTCTAAACACCGCAAAGGAAGCAAGGCTTTCAAGGCTCTTAATAAAAGACTCGGTTTACCTGGTTATCAACTATCTGTATTTCTGACCCAAGGCAGGAAGCTTTGTTCAAGCCTCAAAGATATCAGCAACTGCTCGAAAAGCACTGCTATATATTTTTTTTTAAAAAAAGATAAAAAGCCGCCCTGCCGCACACAGCCCGTATTCAGCAGCAATTTTGATTGAGTTTAAAGCAGGGCAGTCAGTACTAAAAGTGGAAGGATACCTGCTTTGTAAGTCATCCAGGTGCAATTTGCCTACGTAATGGGTGGCGGATGAGACAGTGATGATCCTAGCGTTGTGGCTGTGCGTTCCTGATTGCTTCAGCGTATCCAAGAGGAGGTTCGTCAGCAGGAAGTGTCCCAAGTAGTTCAAGCCAAAGTGCTCCTCAAACCCGTCCTCTGTCTTCCTTTCAGGGACCAGCATCACCCCAGCTGCGGGAGAAAAGAGAGGGAAAACCTGGGGATTTATTTCAGAGCACAAGTGAAATAAAAGCAACACCGGTCTCCTGCTGCACAGGGTAAACACAGTATTTAGACTGATGAGTGACTGGTGACACCGTGTGAAGTCTAAAGCGGAAACTAATTGATTTTTGCTGAGAAAATCCAATTCAGTTCCTTTATCCAGAAAACAGGTAGACTGACCCCCTCCATCCCTGCACCGCTGTGAGGATAAATTAGCTCATTTGTGAAAAGTGTTTTGAAGGCATTAAAAGTCGATTTAACCCACTGCTGGCTTGTTAGAACCCAACACTGCAGATCCACGGCGAAAACAAACCCTTCTAGGACATGTGGGAGCTGGGGGAACCTAACAGCCTTCCCTCCATCAAAGAGTTCGCAGCAGGGGAGGCAAGACCAGGCTAATTCATGGATTTGCTCTCCCAGACAGCTTTCTGCTGAGTCCTGGCTGGAGTTTAAAGACCTACTCTGTCTCTGGTTAAAATCTGCACAACTTCTCTCTGACTGGTGTGGGTGAGAAAAGATGTAGTAAATTTACCCAGTGTTTGTTAATAACTAGGTTTTCATGCAGCTGCATATTGAAACTACTTTATGAATACTTATTTTGGCAATATTTTTGCATATATTTCTACAAACCACAATTTTCAAACTCATAAGTATCCAAATCCCTAATAGTCAATGTTGATTTCAGCACTTTGCAGAGAACACTGAGCTAATGCATAAACTACTGTGTACTGGAGCCTAGCATGCGATGGATAACCCATTCAACTATAATACAGACTCAAATTCTATAATTTATTCTTACTTAATTAATATTTAATTATCACACAGGTGGACCTGACCTTTGCAATTTAAATGCAGAATTTGTGGTTCATGGAGAATTATGTTGCAAGCCATTTGTCCTCTCTCTAAAACACAAGATGATATGGCAGAAAGGCCACTTCTGCTCATCAGTCCCAAAGAATCTCACCCTGGAACAACTTCATATGTCCTTTAGAAACCCTCTACCATTACAATTCTTGGCTTCAGACTGGTGATGGAATATTAAATTACCTTTTTAAATAAGATGTTGTGCATCTGCCCCACTATTTTTGGAGTGGCAGGAGCAAATATCAGACACTTCTGTTATTGGCTGCTCAGACTGAACAGAATATATTTTAAGTATATTTTCAGCCTGGTGAGCATCCATAGAAATTCTGCTTTATGCCTATAGGCTGTCTTGTTGCTTAGTGGGCCCACATGGGGCAAATCTGTTTTTGGTAGTGACCAGTGATAGGACAAGGGGTAATGGGTACAAATTGAAACCCAGGCAGTTTCATGTTCGTGTGAGGAAGAATTCCTTTCCTGTGAGGCTGACAGAGCCCTGGCACAGGCTGCCCAGAGAGGTGGTGGAGTCTCCTTCTCTGGAGATCTTCAAAACCCGCCTGGATGCCACCCTGTGCCCTGTGCTCTAGGGGTCCCTGCTGGAGCAGGGGGGTTGGACTAGACGATCTCTAGAGGTCCCTTCCAACCTCAACCATTCTGTGATTCTGTGTGATTCTGTGAAATGGCAGGCTCTGTGTAAAAGCAACATCCAGAGGGAAGTAGGGCATTATGTAGGAGTGGAGTTTACCATTTTTCCTATTCGTATAGGTTGCTTGTTCATGCAGTCAGGAGACAGGACATATGAGGGAGGTAGAATAAGAGCAATGGTGAAAGGAAGTGGACAAAAAGTGTAAGATGTAACAGATGGATGAGAAAACAAAGGTGGGGAAGTCAGAGAAGCAACATGAATACAGGGCAGGAGCTAGAGAAGAAAATGGAAGGACAGAGCTGTAATAGAGCAAATAAAGGTCCACATGCGACATAATGCAGTCTCGTTCAGAGAACTTAATCCTGGACAAGAGCAAATCTCTTGCTCCACTATGTTGGTTGATGGCATAATGGAAGAAATACGATAGAAATTACATGATTGGCCTCTGCAATGTCTCTGTCACTGCAGCCACTTTCCCAGATGCCTAAGAACGACGGGAAAACTTGGTTGTTCTGCATGTCAAATCTCACCTTCATTAACGGCAAGGCACAAATTAGCAAGCATTTGTTTGGATGCCCTGTGGTATCCTTCTTCCTCATCAACAGCACTTATTCTGATGAATAGTGCAACTGCTCACAGTTGAAAAAGATTAACTTTCCTCTGTGCTTCTACACACACAGAACATAACGACATTAAGAACAGAAGTTCGGACTAAACACTAGCATGAAGGTTACAGTGAGACATAGATGTGATATAAATGTCACAGGAGATTTTTTTTTTCTAGGACATGGGGAAGAAGGAAACGGCAGGAAGGGCAACAAACCCTGAGCTCCCAGAAGAAGTAAGTCTCAGCCAACTGCAGTGGGAGTTTAGCAAAGACAAGGCTTGGCATGAGCTGTTGGAGGGCAGATGGGAACAACACTGCATTTCTGAGCACTGGGGTTGGTACAAGCACACAATTTGCATCTCTCTGAAGCCCATCCTGCCTGCCCTCAGAAGCTCTGAGGCTTGGAAGAGAGGGAAGGAAGCAGCAATGCCAGCTCTCAAGAGGTTTATTTGCAGCAATGCTGATAAAATCTAAGTCCGAGAAAAGGAGGTGAACATGAAACAGCACTTGCAGAGCAAAGTAGATGTGAACCCCCATGGCTGCTCCCACGTCTGCCCAAGTTGCTGCAAGGCTCACTACAGTTGTTCCCCCCAACCTCTGCAGTTAGAGTCAGAAGGAAGGGGAGAGAAAATGGTCAGGAAGGACAAGACGCATGATAGACTCATCTGCTACAGCTGCTCTGCTTTGCATCATAACCAGCAGGCCCGGCCAGGGAGACTCACACCGCTCAGATCAGCCTCGGGGCTACCTGTCCACCAGCTGCCCGCTCGAGCTCCGGAGAGGCACAGCGTTCCGAGAGCGCGGAGGAGCTCTGCCCTCCACCTCAGTTAGTACCCACCATCTGCCCTGGGCCTTCTGGAAGCCACAGAGAGGCCCAAGCTCTGGTTGAGAAACGGAGACAATTCGCACTCACGCAACACACAACTGAAAACATTTCCCCAAATTATTTCAGTCATTCTGCCAAAATTTCCTCTGAGCTGTAGTCAAGTCCCTGAGACGGCACAGTCACCGCTTCTTGGATTTGTTCTACTACAATTCCCTTTTAGCCTTCAAGAGCTGTTTAAGTAATATTAACCCAGTAACACATTTGAAAGATTAAGGATTTTCTTTAAAGGCTCTTGTCTTTGAGGTGGTCCATATCAAAGCTACCATTTCTTTTGCCCTGCAGTTAGAGGGCTCTTTCTCTTTGGTGAGGAGGAGCCATTTTAATTCACTGAGGGAGAGCAAGCAACCTCGGTACACCCAGCGGGCAGCTGAACCTGGCTGCTTTTCTGACAAAAGAAGAAACCTCCTAAGTGTAGCAACAAGCTCCCTTTTTGTGAATTATTAACTACCTAACATTCTGGAGACACTAAAAGTGGCATGCTATTGATTTTCTTTTGTCCAGAAATGTCATCAGCTTTATTGAAGGGTCTGAAGGGTGGACTCAAGGAATGACAGTTTCAAATTTTTTTTGTTCCAATTAAGGCTATACTGATGAAAAAAAAAGGTATTTTTTCATCTTATTCCTTCTTTGTAACTAAGAATGGTTTGACTTAACCTTCTACTACGCAATCTGTTCAACAAATATCTGTTTGACTTTTATTATGATTTGTCAGTCTCCTTAGAGTTTTTGGAGTGGATCTGAAATTTGAAATGGCAGCATAGAGACCATTAATACCTTGGTTCTGATACAGCTCTCTTGTAAGTGGTCCTCTCTGATTTGGTTGGAGTGTTTCCAGAGGCTTGGTTTAAAAAAACATCACTGATATGAGCATGGCACTAGAAAATAAATTAATAAGTAAGCTGATAATGAACTTCTGCTTTGCAATTGATTAGGTGTTACTATTGAAATATTCAGCGAAGAACTGATAGTATGCATGCAAAAACTGCCTAATGGATGTGTGATGTTGCAAGATTAGAAATAAATTAGAATAAATAAACTATTTTGCGGCATAACTATGCTGGAAGACTGTTCTTATTGTACATATAGTACTGCATTCCAATGTGCTGCAGTTATCTATATATTGTAGTATGCTCAAATAGCACACATTTCCTTAAGTGTATTTAATAAGAAACCTTTTTCTTCTTTTTTTATTATGATGTCTACTCAGTAGAGAACATTGAGGCTAATTTTCTCTCGGCAAATGAAAGCACCTCAAGAGAATTGTCCTTGTAGTCAGTCATTTATCATGATTTTCAATGAAAGTTTCTATTGAAACTTTTTGATTGGGATCCATCCATGAATTAGTCATATTGAATTAGCATTTCAAGTGCATAATGAATCTGATGTTGTACACAGTGTAACTAAAAAGTTTATGACAGGCATAAATCTTATATACACGCATAATGTATTTTTACAGCATTGTATAGGAAAATTTGTATCATGCTTGCCTCGACTGCTGATGACAGTAAAAAATGCTAAAATTCCCATACCTTTCTCTGCACAAAACATCAGTCGGCTCTATTATAAAAATTGTTTTAAGAGCTTTAAAAATAAAAGTATTTCATTCATTTAGATTGCTACTTGGAGGCTTTTAAAGGCATTTCTCCCAAACTCATTTTAAATAAATCAAACACAGCTCAGGAAAAAATTTAAATCTCTCTTGCAGGTTTAGATTGAAACATCTCCCTTCTCAGGCAGGCTCGTGGAACAGGGTTCGGAGACAAATGCTTTCACTCCTGGCAAGCCAAATGCTGGACAGTCAACGCAGGAGGTCAGCTGCATATATATACCTGTAATGCCTGCAGTACAGGAGATGAACCTACGTAAGTACATTCACCTAATGATTGGTATGCACAAGTAAGAGATAGCTATCGTACTAAAAAGTTCCCCAGGAGATAAAGAGTAGAGAAAGGGTTATTCTGACACAATGCACAAAGCATTTTTGAGAGCCAAGTTTTGTACTGGTGTAGCAAATTCACTTAGCAGTACGGGTTTTATTCCTCAAGAAGGCAGGCAGATGGGGCAAGCCACCTAATAGAGTTCCAAAATAGCTCTGCTCTGGACACACATATGCCAACAAAAAGATCTAACACTGGATCTATGTAGCTCTGTAATAGCATAACCCATTTTTCTCCTAAATAAGGACAGTTCTAGAGGAGTGAATCTCTGCACCCATATCTTGCCTGGGCTGCAGAGGGGTGAATTTACTGTCGTAAGGTCACTAGGACGTGTATATGCTTGCATCGCTATGGTCAGGGAAATGTGCTGCTTGTATCCAAGAAAACCAGCGTGAGCACAGACACAAGCACACACAGAAACTTAGATTAATAATACCTGAAAGCTGAAAAGACAAGCAGTCAAATGGTTAAAAAACACATTAAGCTTGTTATAGATTTCTAATGATACAGTCCTATTTCCTGTATCCCCAGAGAGATTTGTGTAGGTAGCTCTAATTCTTGCACTTCTTAATTTCTTGCAGGGCTCTGGATATATAATATGTACACGCAGTTCCTAAAGCAGTGTGGGGTGGGAGGGCAGCAAGCAAGAGCAAGGAACTTTGTCACGTGGCATAGTGACAGCACCTAGGACGCACCTCAGTGGCTTGGACACCTCGGAGAGATGGCCAGGACATCTGCTCTCCGTCCAGCTGGCTCGGGAGAGGCAGGACACGCTCCAACGCGTGGACCTTCCCTGGAGGGGACGGGACACCACCAGATCAGGTTCCACGGCCTGGTGTCAAAAGCAGGGAAATGCCGGCACCCGAGCTGGGATTCTCCTGCCTCTCCGCAGAGCAAACTTCCCCCAAGCGCCTCTGCCCAGACCCCCCTTGCCAGGCTGAGCAGGCTGCTGCAAGCTCGCGCCATGGGGCTGTGCCCCACACGCTCCCGTCAGCGCTGCCTGCCGAGAGCCGCACAGGCCAGCGCGAGGCAGAGCCCTGCCGCGGCCAGCTGGCTCTTCCCAGCTGGCCTCACCACGGGGCTGCTGCCCTCCCGCCCCTGCCCCGGGAGCGGGAGCCCCAGCGCTGACCTCACCAGAGAGCAGCCCGTGAGGGAAGGAGGGGAGACGTTGGGCCCCAGACATGGGCATTGGTCACATCTGCCTCTGGGCCGCCCCACAAGCAGCAAGCTCCGTGTCCCTTGTCCCTAGCTCTCCTGCCCAGCCACCCCAACTCCTCTGCACCGGTGTCTCGTGAGATCTCGCTGTATCCTGCATGTCCCTTCCCGTGCTTTTCAGAGGCCGTTTCTCACAGCACCATGATCTGTGGCTCTGGGACCGCCAGCAACAGCTTATGCCCGCCCTGCTCAGCTTCAAACATTTAAATCCTGTGAGTTCTGTCAAAATTGGTGGCTATGCAAGAGAGAGGGATTCCCATTACGTCCCCTCCAAAGGGAACAACTTCTCTCACTGCCAAACATCAGCAAACCCACACACAGCTTTGCTGTGCCAAGAACTCCCTAGCTGCAAGAAGAGGTGGGTTCAGGCTGAGCACAGCAGCGAATCCGCTCCTCAAGATCATTTGCACTCTTTGGTGTCCAATGTTTCACAAACTCATGCAGAGACCTCACCCGCAGTTCAAACGTGTAGAATGCAGGCCTTGATTCCCACTACCCACCTCAGCTCCCTCCCCTTGTACTTGCACTACTGTATGAATTTCTTGATATTGAGTAAGAATTTATCCTGCATTTCCAGCATAATCAATCTTCTGTTGCCTCCTTTGTGACCCCCAGTCTGAAAGCTCTAAACCCTCAAATTCTCAGTTGCTTCTTCTCCATTTCAGTTCTGCCCACACAGGCTCCTTGTACAAATCTACCCCTCTTGGAAGCTTTGCTCTTGTCCCAGCTGCAATCAGGGCTGGCTTTTTCATCCTGCACACTATAGGTTTTATCCTTACGTCCAAAAATGCAAGAGCTGGCCCATCCAGTGAGACACGGTCCTCAGGCACAAATAGTGGTCCTGAAAGTGCTGAAATGATGCCCCAGATCCACAGTGACATGCCAGCTCTATACTGAGATGAAACTCAGACATAGATTGCTTCCCATCCACCTCTCCCCACCCAGCAGTCTGTTTTTCGTGGGATGGAAACCAGGCACTGAGGTGGGAGAGGAGCCAGGCCCCTGACTGCTTGGAGCCACCTTAGGCCAGCCATGGTGCTCACCTCCACCACAGCTCAGAGGCAGTCAAGGGGAGCATGAGAGAACGGCCACAGTAGCCAGGGCCACTGCCTTTCCCTGCACGCAGCATTCCCTGCAGCAGCCGAGGGCTGGGATTCCAGAGGAACAATTTGCACAGTCCCAAGGTAGAATGTGTCTGGTACAGGCAAAACCTTTAGTTATTAAAGATTATTTACAAATGCAATGCTTCAGACTTGATCCAGAACGGGAAGATTCAACAACTGGCAAGTGTTCATCCGCTTCTGACATGAATCTATTTGTTAACATCCAAATGCATTCCACAATATGATAACACTAAGAGTGTTTTTGAAAAAGTAATTCCGTATCATTTTTTATATCCTAATAAATTAAAAATAAATGAATAAATAAGATGTTTTTCTTATCATTCTTGGAAACTCTCTACTCTTTTTGCTGCTATTACAAAAATTAAATAAAAATAAATTAGCTTAAAGCAGATACTTGATATGAATTTTTTTTACCCCAAACATTGAACGTTTGTCTAAATAAAAAAAAAAAAAAGAGTAGTGCCTATTGCTAGTTGTCTCAGAGCAGCCTATAATGCCTACAAGGGAGAAGTGGACTGTATCAGCTGCAACAACAGAGATAAAGCAATGCACCTTTTCAGTGAGGATAAGTTCTAAGTTTATCAGCAGTTTAAAAGAACAGAAAAAAAGATCAGACAATCTGCATTCAAGAGCTCTTGGAGCAGCAAACAATCAGCACAAATTTGAAAAGGCTGCAAATACTTCCCTGAAAGTACACTTCCTTCTTCATTTTCTGACTCAATCTCATACTGCTACACAGTGAGTACATAAGGCACTGGCTAGCTCACTGGAAAATGTGCTACTTAAAAGAATTAAATGTGATCCACAACGTAGGTATTATTTTTACACTGTAATAAGTCAGAATTCATAATTGGGTGTAGCTGGCAAAACAAACATTCTTTCCTAAAGCTATGGTCTGCCTTTGTTTTGGTGTTTGAATTAGGCATAGCTGTGAGTTATCAAACCTGCAATCATAGAATAGAAAAGTCAGTCTTGTCATTTTCATTCAATAGGAATTTCTGCTAGAACTAAAAGAGGTTGTTTTCCAATGTGTACTAAAATAAATAATTAAATAAATAAAACCTATGAGGGGATTAGCTAAGAATAAACCATTGCTCATTCCTGCCTCTGAGAAAAGCCAGTGGCAAAACGTCCTACACTTCAGTAGAACAGGTTGGTTTTCCTAATCCATCAATAGCTGAATTTTGTATCTGTCTCCCACTGATAAAAAATTCACATTGAGGACATAAAAGCAAGTGGGTCAAAAACCTGAAGCATGTGGAGCCTGAGATATTTTCTGTTTCACAAAATATTTGATAATATAAGCAGAGAAAAAGCTTTGAAAATAATTAGAAAGACAAAGATAGTGTTGAAAAAGTCAGGATTTTCATGAATGAAATCCTTGCAGTCTGACAGTCCAACCTAGCCTAAAGTTACTCTTTTAACATTTATGATTCTATTTTTTAAAAAAAAAAATCTAATTTCTTTAAATAGGATATAGATATCATGCTGGCAGACAACAATGTTATTCAGTTATAATGAAAGTTCTGGAAGATGCTTGCTGCTAAAAATTTGGACACTAGGAAATACCAGGATTGCACAGTCAATGGCTTTGAATAAACTGGGTTATATATCTAAGCAATACACTGCGGCACTCTGTCTGACAAATGCACCCAAATTGGATACTTACTATACTGAAGGTATACTTACTATACTGAAGGTATCTAACACTCCTAATGAGCAGCACATGGTGAGCAAATGTCCACATAACTTACAATCACTTAGAAAGATAACATCTGAAATATTTGGCTAAACGACACCTGTCATACACCAGACTTCAGCAAAAAAATCTGACCCTGACAGTATCTCTTAATTTTTGAATACATGAACATTATATGCAAGTGTCCTTTTGCCCATTGTTCATGGAATATCTATTTTAAAGCCCTTGTAAATTGCCTTTTCCAACTCTGCGAGGCTCAGACCTCCCATGATGTCTATTATCTACCGTCCATTTACACACAAGGACTCTCTGCCCTTCTATATGTTGCTTTTTCTCCTTCTCCCTCTCCCCCTAGACCTCTTCCACTTCAGCTTTGCCTACAAATTGCTCTAATTTGTCTTCCAGAAAGTATAAAGATGGAAGATGATCAATTCATGAAATACCAGTTGCTGAGTTCACCAAAACTTTCCTGTATAACTGGAGAAAAAAGCATTTGTGATGAAACTCCAGTTCCCCAGGAGTCAACTGCAACCCTCCTCACCAACATTTTCAAATGAATTTTCACTTTGCAGTGGTTTACCTATTTGATTTTATAGTCTTCCAAGGATATAGCTGTTATAGAGGGGGGCACTGGCTCTAGTCTTAAACAACAGGATGGGATCTTTTCTAGATCCCACTACTCTAACCTAAGTTACAATTAACCTAACTAATCAGTGATAGCTATGAAAGGGTACACAGGTATAAAGCTGCTTATATTTGATACATCTACTTATTCCCACCCATTATAACTAATTTTTCTTCATGAGGTTTAGCCTGAAAAAAACACATAAAAGAATTTAATATGTGATCAACTGTGACAGCATCCAAGGTATTGCTTAAGTGGGTCTGTGCAAAGGATTGTGCCTAGACTACTCATAGGTATCACAAAGAATATATATATTTCACAAGTTTAACTACTTATACAGCTTTTATTGTGCCATAGGAACCAAACAGAAAAGCTTTTAGAAACTCATTCACTCTATCAAGAGACCAAGATTTCTCAGATGACCTACAAAATAAGCAATATGAACCTCTGAATCAAGCAGCAGTTTTGAGTTGATTTGTAAATGGTTTATATAGGATTGAGTCTGAAACATATTAACTGTAATCCACCTACAATGGGCTAATAATATAGTGAAATCTCTGAAACTCTTCCTTTTGTGTGTGTGTGTGTGCAAGCACACCAAGGAATATGCCAAATGTCTTTGCAGTTATCCCACCCTCCTTTCCTAAGCTGTAGCCAAAAGAACAAAGTGATCCATGACCTGCAACAGATAAGGTAGTTAGTATTTAATTGTTAATGAATTAGACAAGGTACGTTTGGTATTTATAGATATTCTGTTATTCCTAAGGGTGCTGTGATTTTGGTGTCAGCTCTGATGAGTTTAAGATCATTAAGTATTGCAAAAATGTGTAAATAGAAATATGTATAAAATACACTTAGGAACGTTTCTAGTGTGCAAAAGAAAATGACCGACTTCAAGTTGGAAAAAAACTTCTCCAACATAAAACAGTAACTACAGCTCATGGGCTCTCTGTCCCTTTGGCAACCTCAGCAAGATAGTAGAGTTATGATACATCTTAACATGAATACTGTCTTAATGAATTCATTAAATAATTACACTAATGTAGATGCTATAACACACTAAACACTTTCCAAATGTATAAAGATACGGTACTTTTCAAAAGTTAAAATAAAATAAAAATGATACCCAATATCTAATTATTTGCCTACAGATACATTTTTTCTGACTTTTCATCAACTTAAATATTCTAAACTACTTGCAGTGGAACCACCTTCTTCTGGCTTATAGGCAGGCTATTTAGATAATTTCTTTCTTCTTTTTCACAGAAATTCATTACTGGTGTGTGCCATAAGCTTTCCCTCCCGGCCTTCACTACTCGCACATTATATTTTTCAAAATATTTATGTAATACTCTCTTTGAATCTTTAATGTGTTTTGTTCATTTTAAAAATCAAAAACTGAGAGTGTATATTACAGATGCTGAAAGCATAGTCACGGAAAAAGAGGCCTACATTTGTCAGGTGTAATCACATGTGCACTCAACCAAATTTTCCCATTCAAATTAGAAATTATAAAGTGAAATAAAAGTGCTAAAATTAATTATAGCAAAAAGAGAGGAGGTGGCCACAGTGCCCTTGCCTGCAGTTTGAATGCCCTAGGATTTCTCAAAGTGCATGAAATAGCTAGATACCTAAACCTTACTGAATTTCCTAGGAATCTGTGTGTCTAGCTCCAGAAGAGTATTTTGAAACTAATGGGCTTGTTATTAAATTAACTTCCAACTGAGACAGCCAAGACATGGGCAAAAAACAATGTTTTTTTTAAAATCATCGGTGACCGAGGGCACTGATGAATTTGTGATGATAGTGGATCAGACATAGAGCTTTGAATATTTACCTACCATGGAAACTCACACCAAATCTGCTGTCTTCAATAACATTGCAATGCTAATTTCACAGTTTGTATGCCTGAATTATGTCAAAACTTTCCATAGTTGTTTGGAAATGATGGGCTGGTTATTAGGCTTACATAAGTCACATTAAATATCACTGACCTTCTCATACATCCAGTACACATACTCATAGAAATAAGTTATAGGCAGATCATTATGCATAAATGTGATTTTATTAATCAGTGTAAAAATTTTAATCTGAAGCAATTAGCATTAAGATCTTGTAAAAAGAAATGAAATACAATAGTTTTTGGCACAATTTTTTAAAGGAAATGTAGGAAGAGAGTATAGTCCTTGATAACATTTAATTTAACCTAATCCTATGAAGATAGAGAGGAAAATTCTTGTTAGATTCCTGGTGGTCTGACTCAGAAGTAACGAGGCCCACACACACAAAGCCCTATTTCCAAAACCTATGGAGACTTTCTGTTGGCCTCATCAGACTTTGTGTCAGACTCTTAAAAGCATATGAGGCCCTACAAATGCATTTTTCAGATGTCTGACCAGCAGGCTCTGTTTTTCTCCAAAACCAAACAAAAACCCTATCCATATCAAGAACTCAAGACATGTAAGAAATACCAAAGTACTAGGTGATAAAAAGAAACTTATTATTCTGGCTATGTATGCTGAGACATAAGAAAAGGAGCTATATCATTATAAGAAATAACCCTCTGAGCCATCTAACAAAATGCTTCACTATTGACAATACAGTTTTCTGACAGAGAGCATGCACACTCACTGACAAATGCTCAACAACTCACCCCATTAAACATTTAATACTGCAAGCACCGTCCTCTTCTTCGGACCTACGCCTTGGGAGCAGGTCGTGGAGGCAGCAGAGCTGGCCATTGCCAGAAGGCTTTTCACTGAGTAGTCCCTACAGCCTTCTAGTCTACACTCAAATTTAATCTCTTTCCTATGTGCATAATTTCACAGTGAACAAATCAATGGGAAAAAAAAAGGAGGGAAAAGGAAAAGCCCACCAGTGAGCCCAGACACCAGTATTTACCTTTACCTGGTTTGCACTCAACACTGATGTAAGGCCAATAGAAGCTGTTCAAAGCTTTTTGGATCAGGCCATTACTCCTTCATCAAATAAGTTTATTTTCTCTTCTTGTACCAAGAAACCACTAGGGCTTTTACTAAAGAACTATCAACAAAAAATAGATACTACAGATTACTTATAAAAAAAAAAAAAAAAAAAAAAAAAAAAAAAAAAAAAAAAAAAAAAAAAAAAAAAAAAAAAAGGAAAAAAGAGAAAAGAATAAGGACAAAGGAAAAAGCAAAAGAGCTTTTAGATGTGGAGCCTGGTGACTAGTCAAGTAAAGGTCAGGGACTAACCTAACTACAAGGAACTCTTTACAGCAGCTTTGGGTATGGTTACTTCTGTGACTGTTACAACTTCAATAAAAGCAGAGCTGAATCTTTCACTACATTGTCATTTCTGAAAGGATTTTCTTAAACAACTGATTTATCTTGCCAATTGTCAGTATTTAGTAATACAGCATGAATGAAGCCAAATGCCTTTCATGCAAGTCATAAAAATAAAGACTCATACAGACAAATATTAGATTCAAACTTCTCTTTCAAATGAGGTTTTGGTCTTTTATCATATCAAGCACCTAATAGATTATTTCTCATATAACTTTATTTCCTGATTAAGATGTACTTAGATGTAGTACGCATATCTCTGCATATCTCCCACATGCAACCAATCAGAAAATAAATAACAGCTTTAAAGTCCTGCTCCTTGCTATCTATTTCCTAAATTAACATTTTGAGCTGGGTCTATAACGAGAGCTGTGCTTCTTCTTTTAATGAGGAAAAAGAAATCAAGGTGCCAAGCCAAGCACAGCTATGTGTGAACATCCTTCCCACAAGGACATGTTGATGCTGCACTTTGTGTCTTCAAAAACAGCATGGTGAAACTATTTTTTTTTCAACCAGGATTAAACATCAAATATCTTTAATTATTACACAATTGAAATATTAATGGTGGGCTACCTTGAATGACCAAATGAAAATGAACATTTAATTATTTTATGAATGTTTCATATCAATCAGAATATAAAATCTCTTGAATTTTTTATTGCAGTATTTGCTTATATTAGTAAGAGCTCTTCAAGGGATCAACAAATGTAGAAATATTATTTATTTGCAACATGTTTGCTCTCTCACTGGGAGAGAAGGTGCATAGGGAAAGAGAAGGGGTTCTTTGCGATGCCCTAGTGAAAATACATGCAAATAATTGGGAAAATGAGAACATCAGCATATGACAGCCGAAAGCTTCAAAAAGAAGCCTAAATTGTTGCTGGCGGGTTTTTCCCCTAGTTAAATACGCAAGTGAAAATTCCCCTTTAGGAACATGCACATCGAGCATGAGGGGCTTTTTGGAAGAAAAGTACCATAAAGGCCTTTTTCCAAAAATATCATGGCTATAAAACATAATTAGATGGCAAGTATGTGACTAATAGAAGTTTAAACCCCTAAGAATAGCAAGCCTCATTTGACAAGTGCATGAATGCAAGAGAAACGTCGTCCTTTGAGTTAGTTCTCCACCATTGCAGGAACACTCTTTGGACAGTCTTTCTGTGACGCCATGGTCTAAGCTGTCACTGCCTTGGGCCAGCTGGGCAATTTGCTACATTACCTTCCACTTGGATTAAATCCCCCCAGTCCCAGTCCAGCCCAACATATAGCCATGGTATGGTAAACATCTGTGTTTGTGCAGGGAGAATATAAGGAGAAAGCGGAGGGCAGTGAGAGAGCAGGTTTTTCTAAAATGATGATCCATGATTTTTTCTTTTTTTTTTTTAAAGAGCTGCTCCCATTCTTGTTTAGCGTGTGAGTTTTAGAGTTGGAGAGCTAAAATAAAACCACAAAAAATGAATAAGCCTTGTGGTAGCAACACAGAAAGCGGGTAGCACTGAAGCATCCAGTCCACTCAGCTCACAGTCACTCATGAAATTTAACTCATAAAATGACTTCTCTGTTGAGGCTAATATTTGCATGCTGTGAGATGGCTCAAATAATTTCTCCAAAATGAGAAGCAATAGGCAAGAGCTCAGTTTTCCAACATCTTTCCCTACAGGTACAGGAAGAAAAAAGAAAAAAACAGAACTCACCATTATTCACCAGGACATGGAGTGGACAATTCTTTGCTCTAAACTGCTGCACAAATTGCCGTATCGACTTCATGGAAGCCAAATCACAGTATAAAAACTCCACTGCGGAAGAAGAGGAGATGAACAAATATAAAACAGAGTTAAGTTATTTACAATGATACAAAAACACACTTATATACACCAATAAGGATTCCTGTGTTAATGTCACTGACAAAACATTCTAAATATATACAGTGCTTTTAAAAAATATGGGTGAGGCTAGTTCTTTTTTCCTTTTTTTCTTTTTATCTTCAAGCTTTTCACAGCATAAATATGAGGAATACTACCACCAGAGAGTAAAAAGAAGTATCAAAATGGGCAAATATTTCCAAATCTTGCTGATTGTTTCTGTGGCTACCACTTAGGAAAAGGACTGCACGTGAGCTGCATGAGGCATGGCAGCTGGAAGTGAAATGGGGAGAAGGGAACACATATTTGGCACAAAAATGTTTGTCTGGCTCAGATGCCAAATTTACCTCCCTCTGTGTTCTCAAGATTATCTGCTGAATGTTTTGAAGTATATTTAATACTCATATATTTTTTCCTAAGATGGGTCTCTAACAAAAAGACCCATCATCCAAAGCATTAGTTAGTCACAGACCCTTGCTAGAAATCTAAATAAAATAAAATAAAATAAAATAAAATAAAATAAAATAAAATAAAATAAAATAAAATAGCAATTTATTTAGGCAAATAAACATTATCTATATCCCTCAAGAATTTTAAAATTCATCAGATTTGAAAGTTCTCCTCTTGTCTCTGTTGTTCAGCTTTTACTCCTTGTTTCTCACAGTGCGGCCTGGTGAAAGCATTAAACTATAGCAAACAAGCTACAATAAGAGACCTTTCCTGTTACTGATTTGCCCTCTCCACCAAAGTATTTTACCTCTTCACAACTGAGGCGGTCAGCCACTCCTATAATGCCTCTTTATAGCATGTCTTTACAGTAGTACTTGAGCAAGGCCTGCATGGGACAATAGCAAGCTGCGTAACAAAAGACATTCACAGCTGTTATTGCAGTCCTTTATAGCAGAACATTTCCTTCAGTTGTAGGCAGTACAGAGCTTTAATGCCTTATATATTTTGACCCTAGACAATATTAGTCTACTGAAATTGTCTTTGTGAATTTATATATTTATCTAGTAGCATTTTCAATAATCAACAAAATAGTTAAAAAAAAAAAAGTAGCAACAAATTCATACCATTACAACAACATTTAAAGATGGGTAAGACTGGATAAGTTCTTGAGCTCCCTACAGACCTATATGAGACCTGCAATTTTATTTAGTTTAACTGATGTGCTGCATCTGGAAGTGGTAAGGCATTGAAGAAGCTATTAACTCCTGATAAAGAACAAAAATATTTAGGTCAATCCTCTTGTGGCCTGGCAGCCACATCAAACCACATGAATGACACTGTAATTGCTCATATACACAAAATCTGGTTACACCAACTTATTAGTAAATAATGCAACAACAAACAGAATAAAGATCTATGTGAATGAATCCTTATGCTGAATCTGCTGTTGCTCTATTTCTCCAGACAGACCAGCCAAGAAAGAGATAAGGAAACGGAGATCAGCTTCTTAACAGGCAGAAACTCACACCATCAACAGAGAAGTCACAGAGCCACAAAATCACAGACAACTGAGGTTGGAAGGGACCTCTGGAGACTATCATCTCGTCCAGCCTGCCCTGCTACAGCACAATGCCCAGGATTGTCTTCTTACTACAAAAATAGTCACCTAGGTACAGCAGACAGAGGACTTCCATCATCGCCAACACTTTATGCAGGATCCAGCCACATCTTCAACACCTGGGAGGACTGTGGCAGCATTATTCACTCGCTTGGATTTTACTAATGCCACCATGTGCAAGGAAAGCAGTTCCCTGCAGACATGCCTAAGCTCAATTTTAATCTCCCCTCTCATCTCACCTCAAAATTGTGCTCTTCTGCTTTGCCTACAGCAATTTAGTCTGTGGTTAGGCAACTAGTGTGGCAAGACAAGTGCTTTTCATGCTGACCAGTACTGATTCCCATCCCTTAATTCTGTAGTTTCGTAGGGCAAACATTGTCTTTTGTCATGACTATATTGTGCCTAGACAAATAGTGTGCTACAGCAATACTATCATTACTAAGCTTATTTACGTGCTTATTTTGGAAGTTCGTCATCATATTCAGTATTTGTAAAGCACTTTACATCAAAAGATCAGAGCATGATTTGGAAAGAAAAAACAAACAAACCCAAACCAAATTTCCTCATTTTGCTTATGGGGCAGAAACAATAATGGCCAAAGTCATTATTCATGCTTGTTCCTGTATCATGCTTCTTCACCAGGAAGGTAGTTTCACCAAAATGAACTGCTTGCTGACTCAGATGCCATTTCACTCCTGTGAGATTCTCAGAAAATGCCTCCAAGTCATGTGGTGAATCAATTGCAGAGCTACAGATAGATACAAATTTCTTTGGGCCATAGCTGGAACAGTTGTTTTTAATAGCATAATGAAGAATAAGAAGGTAAAGACAATGGTCAGTTTTCAGAATATTCTAAAGCTTTGAAAAAATTACTAGCCAAGTGATTTTCTTAAGATCTTCTCATAAAGCCCTGCATCTAATCATGAACACAGGAACAAACCTGAACTTTAACTAGCAACGTGTTTTGAACAACTTCTTAGGAATAATAACAGTAAGAAGTTTTCTACGTGGAGAAGTGATGAGCAAAACAAGTAAAGATGTACAGCAACAGCCTGCAAACTGTTATGCACTTACCAAAATTCATATTTAGACATACTATTTCTTTAGTTTGTCTGCCACTAGACTTGAAATTATTCATGTACCTAAAATAATGGTCATTTTGCTTTTATAAAACTTTTTTAAAAAGTAACTGGTTCCGTTGCTTTGCTGTACTTTTTTTAAAGAATAAATTGAGGAATAGAGTCTACACACAGAATATCCACAGTAATGCTGCTGAAATACTCTAATTTCTCCCTTATTCTATTTTCTCCCTCCTTCTATTTCCTCCTTTGTTTTCAGATACTTCTAGAAGGGCAGACATGCCAGTCTTTCTTCCTTCTAGAGGATATGTCAGTTGTTCTTATCTTGTTAATCTTTTAAACTAAGGAAAACAATTACATCTTTGTCAGATGCTGGGTAAAAATCCTTAAGACTCTTAAGAAGAGTTTACTCTTATTATGCCGTAATTAGAGAACTCAGTTGTCCGAAATTTATTACAGCAATAAAAATAAGAGAGTATCAGCAGGACGTTACTTCTCTAGCAAGGTCCAAGTAATGCTTCTAGGAATGCTTCCTTGAAAGGATCATCCAAATGGTCACATATTCCAACTCAGAAGCTCCACACCAGGAACATTGTTCTCTGGCTGCCATATCCTCACAGGAAGCATCGAGGAATTCAGCCTCTCGCCTGCTCTTCTGCCTCACCAAATTATACTTTGGCATCTGCAAAGCAGTTAGCAGAGACTTTGTCCTGTTCATCAAAGAACTGATTATACTTTTGAGCACCTGTAGGATGCAAAGGAGATGTTGTTTAGCAGAAACTGCTTTTAATGAGGCAGACATCCCCTAACTACTACCATATGTTAGATGTTGCCTAGCAAAGCTAGAGAAGCTTTGTCAGCAAGATGGTAGGTTGAAATAGAAGTGGTAAGATTGTTTGTTGAGAGAGTAAGAGCTGCTCAGAGGAGGAGAAGAAGGCACAAAGAGGCACTAACTGGAGCTGCCTTCTCTTTTCTCAATGCACTATCTGTGTTGGCACTGGTAAACTGTGGCTTTGGCTGGTCCAGTCTTCAGAAACAAGCTTAGTATCTTCCTCTTCTTGCCTAAGGGACCGTGGTCCTCCTCTCCCAGAACCATAAGGTGTCCCAGAAGCAACTCAATTTTCTGAACAATCTTTACCATCTGCTTACACATGCCTTCCAGCCAAAGAAAGACTATTCTAAATCAAAGAGGGCTGCCGAGAGAGGGGAATGGGACTGCTGACCAGGTGGCAATTCTGGCCAGCTGAAATCAAAACTATGGCCAGAAACCAGGCATTATGTGACAAGGCTGTAAGCGAAAAATCCAGTGGTGGTTCTACTCATCTCACACAAACCTGGGGTTTATCGGTATTATGTACAAATAGGTATCAATGGAAGCACACAAGCCCCTGCCAAAACAGCATGACTCCTGCCAAAAGATTTTTTCTGTGTAGTCCAAGAATGATGGCAAGGGCCACAGTGTAAGTTCTGCTCTGCATGATGATGAAGGCTGCAAAATGCTTACTTCAAAATGGTTGTTCAGGAAAAAGAAAAACAAAAAGGCAAATCAGGCATATAACATCCAATTACATGTTGAGCACAATGAGAGATACTCAACACAAATGCAGTAAACACAGTATCTCCCATTCACACTACACTCCCACCCTCAGACATGTGCACTCTGTCTCCTATACTTCAAAAATCACTCCTCTTCTAAGTAAGCAGCCAAGATACACAGGAATCAGATATTACAAAGTATTATGCATAAAAAAGCCAAGTGCATATAACGACACCTATAGCACCTTGATTCCAGCTGTGGTCATGGTGACAATCTTCAGAACTTGGTCCTCTAATCCTGCAAACTATTTTAAGTATGTGCCTGTCTAGGGACAAAAATGTTGGCTGTTCCTTTTGGTGGATACTTTTTAAGTCGCTCTCCAGTCTTCTCCTCTGTCCTCTATTAATTTAAATAGTTTTGTGGTATTTTTTCAGAACACTGGTCTTTTACAGACTGTTAATAGAAATAATAAATCATGGATAACTCTAGCACAGATGAACTGTTTAAGCAGATGCCTCTGATATGCTATTAAAAGAAGAGATGAAACACATCCATATGGAAAAGTGTATAAATGCAGTGTCATGGATCGAAATTGTGAGTATATTTAAAGATCATAAAGTCTGTGTAATTAAACGATACACTCGCAACTTGAGTTAAACAAGTTGCTCTAAAGTCTTCCAAAAGACAAACGAGAACACCTAAATTCAGCTTCACATCTGAGTCATCCATTCTAGTGCCAATAATTTTAAAGGCAGTCTAAAGAGATTAGCTTACAGGGTGCAACTTTAGCCATTGTGAATAGCTCATTCAGTGAAAAAAAAAAGAAAAAAAAACCAAAACCCAAAAAAACTCACTCTGCATAAATATTAGAAGTTCATTCTTTTTTTTTTTTTTCCTTAGAATGGTTTTACTTTGTCTGCTCAAAGAGCAATTGAAAAAAATCATTTTGTGGCACTGTTTCTTAACCATGTTGCTTTAACCCCAGTGAAATGGTAGAGGAATAAAAAATATAGTTTAGCTTTTTGAGACGGACTTTGTTTCAGAGGTGCCAAAGAAACAACAACAAAAAAAGGCATTCTCTCTCAAAAATGGAGCAATCTGGCTTAACCACCCTCACCTTCCATAAGAGAAGTGTGTGATCTTTCCCATGACCCTTTAACCAGTTAAACTCAAATTCTGCAGCAGCTCTTTGGTATTGATTAGCAAAATTACCAAAAGTCCAGATTAAGAATCACACTTTTCTCTCCACCATCACCAGCTTCTCCCTTTATCGCCAAAATATTAGATCATTAAAAGAATGTTTTATGGATAGATTCTCAGGTCATAGTGCACCTTTCCAGAGCTCCGTGGCATAACAGAAGTATTAAAAACATGCAGTTCATTTAAAGCACCAGAACTGTCGGACTGTGACTATGCTAATTGATCTGTACTGCAAGAAGTTATTTAAATATGATACTATTTTAGCAGAGTTCTACACATGGCATACATGGGATTTTTCAAATATATAAATAGTGGTTTCATTTATAATATTTGATATTTTCTGTTCAGCAGGATAGGGATTGAAAAAAAATAAATAAGCTGCCATCAGTTTGTCAGAGGAATAGGTTAATCAGATGGTAACACCAAGGCAAAAGTCCACAGCTAACTCTGAGGTTATCTCAGCTTTCAGGGGGTAAAATTTCCTCCAGATTATCAACTAGGGACTTTATTTATTTTTTGTTTTGTTTGTAGTACAGCAAAGATGCAATACATATGCAGAGTTTTCTTCTGTGTTTGCTGGAGATTAGATGCCATCTGCCTCTCTCTCCTCAAGGGTTTAGGTGTTCACTACCCACGTTTCTGACTGCAGTCCGATGACATCCTCACTGCTGCTATGGGACGGATTGCACCCAATAGCACAACTGCTCTGCGGACCTTTGCTGCCATCCTTTCCTGTATCAGCTGTGCTTTGCACAGGTTGAAAGCAAATGGTATTTGAGTAACATCATAGTTCTATTCAGAACCTCTGGAAAAGTGAAGACAAGGCCATATGGTCACATTTTCACTTCAGAGATGCTACTTGACACAAAAATGCATCGCAGAGGAGACTCTTGTCTCCTCTGAGACTGAGGAAGGCAACACTGCTCCCATTTATCTGTAAGGATGTTTACTTCTGTAAGGATGTTTGCTTCCTTCTAGGAGGACCAGACGATCCATGTAAGAGAATAGATTCAGAAAAACGTCATCTGCATCATGGGGACAGAAGAGTTCACAGAGAGCGTCCGAAGACTCATTATTTATAGACCAAAGATGGTCTATAATGCCCTCATTGCTTATAGAAATACTTTCAGATTTGTTTTCATCTTATTCTGTGGCGAATAGAATTTTATATTGAAACAGACTCTTTCCATCACTATATTTAGTGAACTGTAGATATGCTGTTTTTCCTGCTCAGATGACATTAACTTCTTAGAGGGCATTAGCTCTAGACCGTGACTTATATCTCATTTTAAACCTCAAAACACATGGCACCCCTGTGACACATTTTCTTGTGTCCTCATTGACACACTCCAAGAGGAGTGAAAGTCAAGTGAAGAACATATTAGAAGTAATGGAGAGTTATTTGACAAAAAGGAATAAAAAAGAGCAAAAAAATGTTTTCCTGGTTTTCCCGATATTTCTTATTCCTTATGACCAAATGACATTTAAAATGCATAGTCTAAAATAAATCATTATTGTAAACATAAGAGAAGTGAGCTGTGAAAATATTTTTTTTTACTGTCAGACATGTAGAGCACCCAAGAAGTACTCTGAAAAATATGCCCCAATTCCTCTAAAACCATAGAAACATGGAACTGTCCTAGCTACCTAAAGAATTTCAATGAAAAGAAAGTGATCCTCCTTCATAATATACACTATAGAGAATAAAGTCAGCAAGGCTTTTGCAACATGGCAAAAGGAAAATGTGCTTCACAGCAAGCTAGGAGGGAAAGTGTTCCTAGAAAAGATGCCAAATCTTCAACTGATTTAATCCCGAGCTATCATTTCTTTCAAATTTCTCAGCTGTGCACTTGCACATTTCCAATTCATCTTGGGTTGCAAAGCCTGAAAATTGAACTGCTCATATACTTTCAAGGCCTTGCAGAAGGACAAAGATGCATACGAAAGAAGGCAGGACAAAAAAGACCTACCAATCTTTTGATGTCTGCCTTTTTCTTCAGAATATTTTGTTCATTCCTTCCACACCTGCCTGCTGGTGTAACCGTTTGTGCCAGCTCATGCCAACCCATACCTGAGAAATTATTTTGCTTATGGCAGGGCAATGTAAATCACCTTGAGCAGCACTGCTGTCGTCCTTTGCTCGGAGAGGCAGCGTGCACGGTCTTGGTTTCACCTTTCGTCCAGACCTGACACTAGGCTGTCCTTCTTTCAGGCTTAAGCAGGCTTAGGACTGTCGAGGGCTTCTAAGATATGATTCACCTGACCTGTTTCACAAATCTAGTTTAAGAGGAGATGAATCATGTCCTAGAACTGCTTATTTCTTTGCGCAGACTGCAAAGGAAGCTTGGGGGACACTGACTCAGATTTGAATCTGTGTATCGTAAACCTCAGAAATGAGTTGATTTGAATCCCAACCTTCAGGTTCAATTAATAATGAACAAACAGAAAAAGAATGAAAAAACTGAGGTGACTCAGTGTTATTCACAGTACTCAAGATTAGGGGAAAAAATAGAGAGAGGGAGAAGGAAAAGGTGAGAACTTCCAGGAAGACCTCGCCAAAGGCTCACAGATAGGTTGATAACATAAAGAAAATTCATCCTGGACAAAGATAGGGAGTCTTGCAGGGAGTGTTTAAATTCCTTTTGCATTATGAACACCTCTGAAATAACTATGACTTCTTAACATAAAAATTGAGATATCATTGCATACCCTAATTGATGAATGGATCCTGACAGTCAAAGCAGGTAAAGATGGCTGCATTTGTGTTATATGTGTTTATCCCATAACTGAGCTTAAGCAAACTGTGCAAGAAACAAATATTTCTAAGATAACTCCAGTATAGCTGTGCATCCCAGGTGAGAAGTGGCAGTTGCAGCCACTCTATAAACCAAGAGGCTGTTGCAGCTGCTAATCTGCTGCAGAGACATTACCACCTCGCAGAAGTGCTAGGAAAGAAGCGCTCAGATGAATAAGATCTCAAGAACAGCGCCAGAATGTCTTGACTGCTTTTTCATAAGCTGCAATGTACCCTGGACTCTACTTCTTTTTCATCTTATTTCTGCAAATATAGGTATATATATATTATTTTCAATAATTTATGTATATAATAGAGGGGTTTTTTCTTTCTTTCCTTCTTTCTTTTCCAATGAATTTACCTTTAGGAAAATTTCAGACCTTTGCTTTCTCTGAATCTTGTTTCACTACTTACTTTTCTACTCTTTGTCTCCTCTCGTCTCCCTTTCTCTCTTAAACTTCACCTTCTCTTTTACACATCTCCCCCTCTCTGCTTTAAATGCCTCTGCAAGGCTGACACAAAACATGCAGAAGCACCTGCCCTCTGTAAGACATCCTCATGCACTGAAGCCCCAGGCCACCACGTAGAGCAACCAGGCTTTGTGAATTCCCCCGCATGAAGCTAATTTCAAGCTATTTCTGCAAGGGTTTGGACTTCTGACTCCCTTAGCTGTTTATTGGCCTTCAACACAGAAAATGCCCCTAACAGGAGGGCTGACAGCATCAGTTCAGATAACATAAGATTTGTAGTTATGCTTGTTGCTGACCTCAGAAGAATCAAACTGCCAATCTCTCAAAGTTTCAGAGTCTTTCCCCTGAGCTTTCACCCCCCAAAATATGAAACTGAGTGGTACCTGAAATAAATTCCCCCCTTTTCCTCCTTTCCTTGTAGGTACTGCTAAGCAGCTGTCTTAGAACCCACTTATATTAATTCAATAGAGGTCTGGTGCATCTTAGCTTTGATCATCTCATTTTTGTCTGGATTTTTTGGTGTCTTGACAAGTGCACTTTCAGAATCCCTACAGGAAGAAAGCAGGGCATATGAGAGACCCAGACTCACGCACATGCCTTCCCTAGGAATAATGCATGAACCAGCTCCCATGTTCTGCCCCGGTCCCTCGAGGAGCTTCCCTTTCCCGCTGTGAATGCGGAGAACCTCCTAACCCTGCCGTACAGCAGGAGAAGGCTCCTTCCCCAGCGCCTCCCTTGCTCAGCTGTAGAAAGGGAGCAAGGTCAGAGCAAACACATTGGGGATGCTACAAGGAGAGCAGCTAAGCTTGCTGGATTGGTAAGCAGAGAAGAGCAGCTACAGTAGAAGGAGTAACAAAGATAGGCATCCGTTTCCGTGCACATCTGCTGCATAGGTAGCAGGGAGGAAACCAGCAGTCGGTAAAAACCTGTCCGTTTTGAAGCCAAAGCCACAGCACTGTTTTTTCCTTCCAGGGACAAGCTTTTGAGGGAGGGTAGAGAGAAAGACTAGGTTCTGTTTACACCCCAGTATAACTTAAATATAGGTAAAACTGGATTTTTCTAGTCATTACTTTACCTGAGATACATAAACTCAGAAAGACGAGACCTCTTTCAAATTTTACGTCCTCTGCAGGGAATTAATAATGTATGAAATTATTCTTACTACACTTTTTGATGTACTATCTGAATTTAATGAAGAAGCTAGAAATTCTCCTCACCACAGATCATTATTTCTGACACGGTGGTAACTGTGATCCCTGAAACTATAAAGAATGGGAGTGGAGCCCTGCAACTGGCAGTACACTGCTAAAAATTGCTACCCCCCCTGCTAGACACTTAGCAAGGGCTTTTGATTTCTGCTTAACCCCAAACTAGCACTTCTGGGGAAGCCAAAACCCCACACATTGCAGAAGAAATCAGGTAATAACTTTTAGGCAATTAAATGTGTTAAGATGGCCCCCTAAGCCTAACAGCAGGCCTGGATCTGAACGCTGCCTCTTGAATTGCTGCAGAGCTCCGGATTAGCAGCGCTCCAAGATCAAAAGGGGTCGATGCAAAATTTTGGCGCACCGCGCTAGGACGCCGAGAAACCACGCTGCGTGTTCGGAGCAGGCGCTCCCCCACCGTGCTGCCTCTCTGTGGGTCTGTGTTTAGGCCTCGGCTCATGCCGCGTCTGCGGAGGACGGAGCGCGGTGCACGAGCAGCGCCGGCGCAGGCTGCGGTGCCGAGGCAGCTGCCGCCGAGCCCCGGCCCGCTCCCCTCCCTTGCCAGAACGGGCTGCGCAGCTGATGCCGCCCCGGGAAATAGGTCAGTCCCGCCGGGAACAGGCTGGGGCAGCAGACCTGCCCCAGCAGCAACAGCGGGACGGCGGCCCCGGGAAGTCGGAGCGAGGAGGCAGCCCTGGTTTCGCTCTCCTGATTTCACGTAGCTCATGAAGGCTTCGCAGATCAGCTCAGCCGCTGTTGCTGGAACTGAAGCAAATTTGGTTAGCCGTGCACAAAGCTGCTCCAGATCGATACATTTTTAATGTCAGGTAGAGCACCAAATAATTTAAGGATAAATTATATATTTGGAGTAGCAGCTTGGCTGCTTTGCTACTTGGCTCTTTCAAGCTACTTGGATGGCAGCCATCAGCACTCTGTGATTTATCTCTATTTAATTTTTCTACTTTTTCAGACCCTTGGCTGTTGATAATTCAGTTTCTGGCAACTGCAGACCTTCACTCCCTATTGCAAGTGACACCCCGGGGCAGACATGCCGCCATCTGCACCACGGCCGTGGTGGCAGCGAGTGGGGTGTGCAGGCTCGTGGTCAGATGCTGCCTGGGCCTTGAAAGGGCTCTCATATACAAATGGTGTTTGGATTCAAAACACGTTTCGAGTCCAAATGTCAGTCTCTTGCAAACATCAGGATTCTCTCCTAAGGGACTCCATGCACCCTGGACTTTTGCCTGTTCCTCAGTTCCAGAGCTCTAAGTGCAGGAAACGAAATGTTTTCCTTTGTCAGCCCCTGAAATCATTGAAGGAGGAACTTATCACTATCCAATCCCCTTTCATTCGTATTTGCTGCGTCTCCCTTTCGCCTCCCATCATCCCCGCCTGCCCACCTGCGTGCCCTCTGGAAAGAACCTTCTCTTTAGGTGGTGCGTGGGGACCCTTCCTCGTCCCGAGAAGCAGCCCGGGCACGGCTGCTGCCGCCCGCAGCTCCCAGCCTGGGGAGCGGGGTGCCCTCCCCAGCGAGGCCAGGCGGCACCAAAATCATGACCCGACTCAGAGAGGGAAGACTACGTTTCACCGAGATGTCATCCCCAAACGTTAAAAATAAACTCCACAAATCTAAATAAAGGAGCATGTAGCCTGCAACGTGGCTTCCAGCAAAGGGGAAGCCCGATCCTGCAGGAAATTTGCATGGATCAGCACCAGCGCAACCCACCTTTCTGATCTCCTGTGGGCGCTAGCCCTGCTCATTACTGCGCCTCTGCTTGCTGTGCTGCAGCACAGCTTGGTGAGCTTTAGCTGACACGAGGACGCTGCTCCTTCTCCAAGGGGCAAGTCATCTTTTCCTTTCTTCTGATGAGAAACTAAGACAACAGTGATTATCCTGCGTGATAACCAAGGGGTGCAGAGTTCGTGACAACCCCTGCAGAACTTCTCTGTCCCCTTCGGTCTCTCCTTGGATTAATATTTAAATTAATCAGCTGCAAGTTTATTGGTATTTCCTGAGTACAGACCTGACTGACATAATCCAGGCAAGACTTCATTTGACTCTACCCAGTTAGTTCAGTGTCTGTGTAATGACATATCTTATAAATTTCAGGACTTTACAGTGAGAAAGCTGTAATTTTCTGCCTTTTGATAGGCACGCGCATCCGTAATACACATTCAAATAACCTCTCTGGATGGCTTCCCACAGTATTCAGCCTTCCCTTCTATTTTAAAACGCTCATCCATCCCAATGAGAAAGACACGAAGCAGAATGTCACCCTTTTTGAAGTCATGAAAGGTAAAATGATCACCTGTGTTTCCTTTCCTTTTTTTGGAAACTACTGCAGTCTTTTCTCTTAAGAAATCTCTTTGCCTTTACCTCAGCTGTGTAAGTGAGGAAGAAAGGGAAGCCTGAGACAGAGAGAACAGAGAACAATATGTGAGACATTTGGGCAACCTGGAAGGAAATTTTGCTGGAGGGCAATATTCATTTTTCAGATCATTTTGTTTTTGTGGAATAAAGGACTTGTTACAGCTTGCTGATGTTTTTTGGGAGATTTAAATTTCTAATGGAAAAGAAACCTGTTAAGATATTTGTCTGCATTGTTCTAAATTACTGCATTTTTTAGCTCTGATCAGCCCTTTTTGATCATTTGTCTTCAGATATATTTCCTTAATATTAAAGCACTTACACTGTCTCTACTGCAACAGTTACAATTTTATATTATTTTAATATGAAACTGCTTTCAAAAACCTTTCAAAAATATATATACCCAAGAAGCACATCAGCAAAGAATGTCACCATTTGAAAAACAAGTCAATATTTCCACCTACTTTATCACTGAGAATTGAAGATAGATACAATATTGAGCTAATATATTTCCTACCTGAGCTGAATTTTTAAACAGCAAATACTAAAAGGCAAAAAGTGTGCAATCAAGGTATGTGGGTGCCCTTTCAGAAGACCCTGGACGTTATAAGAAGATTTGTTTTACCCATGACTTTGAGGAAGAGATAGGTGCCCTCCATTCCCAAAGGGAAGAGTCCTTGCACGCTCCTCTAGCTTCGCTGGGTTAGTTCTGACTGCAGTGAAAGCAGCTTCTTATTTTCCTTGGCACCTGGATTCCCAATTAGCACATTTTATGACTGAAATGAGGAATTCTTAGGAATGACCTGTTTATGCTCCCTATTCTTTTCCTGGGACTAGGATTGAGGTGCATTTTGCATAGTACATGGCAGGACATCTTAGCCTGAAGCGGAAGTCCAGCGCAATGTCTCTTCTGCTCTGTGTCATTTCTCCTCCGTTTCCCTCCAGTGTAGTTTCATATTTATATTCTTTCAGTCACTCTTTAAAATCTGTTTCTGCTTATGGATGCAGAAGGAGGATGCAAATTATATCTCCGTCTTCCAAATAAAATTCTGTCTTTTGAATCTTTTTGGTGAAAACAGAATAGAAGAAGGAGTAAGTTTCTAGTACTTATGAAACATTTGGAGGAATCCTAGTGGCTGAAAATCCACATTTCAATAAATATCTATGTCATTCATTTATTCCTGGGGTAAACATCAAAGACTCAGAAATCTGTCACTTTTAACCACATATATTTGTGTTAGCTACAGGGGGGTAAACAAGGTTATTGGCATAGAGAGGACAAAACTGAGGTCTGACAGAAAAACTTATGACTGCTTTTTATACAATTTCAAGAACATATCTGTGTTCTCTCAAAGAGCTGGTGAATACTTTTTCTGTATATTATGGTCAACTTCTGATGAAGTCGCCTATTAAAAATATGTTTGACACAATGCAAGATTTCTTAGAAATACTCTCTGTAAAAATGACAAATTATGTTAACTCTGTAACACATCAAAGGTAAAAAACTTGAAGTGATATGAAAAAGAATGAGTAAGATGGAAGAACAAAAGCTGAATTTAGACTGAAAGTCCTAATGCAATATAAGGTTCTGCAACTGTGACTCCAAAACAAAATACAGGTCAAGCAGCATATCTGGTTTAGTGAAACCTCGGGTACACTGGATCATATATAAATGCACCAACTTGATTTATTTAGAATGCAAATAAATAAGAAAAGTGTTTTTAAAATGTGCTCTTCTCAGTATCATTCATTTCTTGTTGAAAATAGCAGCAAAAACCTTAATATTGCCCAACTGAACACATTTATCACTTTCACATTTTATCAGATCTCATTCCTTTCAAAAATTCGGAAAGGAAAATATGGATCACAGAGCTTTGTAAAAGATAATCCTAGAAATGTTGAGACATGAAAAATTCTCACCTAAGTATCCAAGTGAGTTAGGACAGATTATCATGCAACAGTACTTATATAACTAAAACATCACACAATGAGTAGTAAAAGGTGTGATTTTTTGAATAGAAATAGAAAGATTCCTGTAGGCTCGTATTGCAGTTAGATTTTAGTGGTATTTCTTTGAAGCAAAAGGAGGAGCTACCATGTGCAAACATTCAAAGTAGTCAGATAATGACACATGAGCACGAGGAATACTATGTCTTTCAGTTATCCGTCCACAGCTCGCTCTTCTGCAAGGCAATGTAGATAGAATACTAATGTGTACAAGGATGACCTGACAGATACAGATACTTAGTCCATAATGATAACAAATGGTAGGACTATCAGATTTAAAACACAGCACAGAATTGACAATTTTCCTATTCAGAGTCCATATCACATTATCTCATCTACCTAGGAGGAATGCATTGAGAAAACTCATTATGAATTTTGAAAAAGCATGAAAAAATCATCAGACCGTGAAAAGATGTACTTGTAACATGTGAACTATTTTGTGACCATATATATCACATTTATTTCAGCAGTCTCTGTCCTCAATGCATTAAAATGTAGCATTAGGTTTTGGTAGTGCTGGGGAAGCTATTCAGTGCTGTCTGAGCCTTTGAGAGCTGCTTGAGGTCAAAATTTCAGACAAATGTGTAAGCAAAATTGTCAGAGTTTATCTAGAAAGGTTAAATAACATGAAATAATATACATACATACATACATACATACAATATGGTACGGAGGGAAAAATCAACTGTGACAGACACACATACATCACACTTGTTATCTTCTGTATAATGTGGTAAAAGTCACCTCCACACATCACAGCAAATTTTCAACACTTTAGCCCTTCTTTGCTTGCTAGATCTTTGGAGGAATATAAGACAAAACGTGTGAGCGCAGATGGAAGGACATTATTTTGGGTCAAAATTTGATGAACTTCGCACAAAGTGCAGAAAATGAACACGTCAGGAAGGAAATAGAGAATGTAGACAGTTTTTTCAACAATGAAAGCTGTAATCTTGCAAAGAATGCAACAGCAACAATCTGTTTGGCTTGAGTTATTAGGAAGAAGGTAAATTAGTGGACTTCTACACTTTTTTTTTTTTTTTTTCGAAATTGCCCAGTGGACATGGAAAAACTATTAGAAAAGAAAAGCATTAATATTCTTTTTTGTTTTGGATATATGTGCAATGGAGTTTTTCCCCTTGCTTTTTTTGGTGGTGTGGAAGATGAGGGGAGGGAATTACAAAGGATGTTACAGCTCCTTTCAAGTCTTGTCATGCTGCGATGGAGCACGAAAGGCTGGTCCAGCTCCATTTTTGACCCGTATTCTGATCAGAAGAATCAAAGCGTTCCATGCAGCACCCGGCAGCGAATGGCACACCACGTACCCGCGGCCGTTCCAGGCTGGCGGGGTCCTCACAGGGAAAGCCAGGCCTTGGAAGCCAGGAGAATGCACCTTACTCTCCTGATTGCAAACTTCAGCAAGGAATGATGTTGGATATTATTGTTGCTCTCCTAGTACTGAACCTCGTTGGATAAATTATATTAGCTCTGCTATATTTCTACAATTTTTTGTATTTTCCTCCTTGACACTATTGTACCCTGTCCTGTGAAGGTGTACATGGCCTCACTATTTCCACTGATGCATCACCTCATCACCTCTCCTTTAATTTCTGACTTTTTTTTTCTAGTTTCCTATCACACCCTTCTCTACCACACTCTCAGTTACAACAGGAGAGTGATTTGGCCACTGAAAGTTTCGATTACTTCTTATTTTGCAACTACCACTGAAGACAATCATCTTTGCTGCTATTTAGATGATTTCTGCCCTGGTCTTCTGTGCAAACTTGCTTGACTTTGCCAGTGATAGACAGTTGAAATCCATCTGCCCACGACTGACAGCTATATTTGTATCTACCAATTCTAGCTCATGTTGCTGTTCTTTTTCCAGCATCGTTTAGATCTCACAGCTATCAGTGTAATATTAAAGAGGTCATTGTTATCCCATCTCATGTGTGGCTCCAAGTCAGGATCCACACACTTGCTTTAATCCTCCCCTCATAAAGTCTAAGAGTCCCGTTCTGACCCCTTGGAGATTCAGGGTATACCAGTGCTGTCTCTCTTGGACTTATCCTTACTTAACAAAATGCTTACTGATTTGAAAATGCACAGCAAGTTTAAATAGGTGAACAATAAATAGCTGCGTAAATGCACTTTTTATTTCCTTCTTTTCCTGTAATGAAATTCCATTATGTTTGAAAGCATTTTAATGAAATGCATACAGGAAACAGGCACAAGTTGTTTGAAAATTAGAGTTAATTATACATTAACTACAAGTCTTGCATGTAATGGTCTGAAAACAGTACTTAAGAAGCTTATAATCAGAAGTTTGAATGATAAAAACAACTAAACAAAATGCTTTCAGTCCTTCTAACAGTGTAATAAAAACATGAATTAATTAGCTCATTAGTAGGTAGGAAAAAGTAGGTACGATCAAAAGAAAAAGGTGGCCCTTTCCAAAGAAAACTTTGATGGGTGACCTCCCTTCACTGACTGTGTGAGGAATAAGAATATATAAATATTTTCCTACATGATTAGAATAAATAAAAATGGCTAGAATAAACAAAAAAGGCCAGAGTAATAAGAAATATTTAGAACTTCCACTTTTGTGGGGTTAATGTTATTAATTTTTAGCAGTTACATGGAATTTACAAATACCGAGAAAGCAAAAGTTTTATATTTCATAGAATCATAGCATGGCTAGGGTTGGAAGGGACCTGTAGAGGTCATCTAGTCCAACCCCCCTGCTCCAGCAGGGTCCACTAGAGCACGTGGCACAGGGTGATGTCCAGGCGGGTTTTGAAGATCTCCAGAGAAGGAGACTCCACCACCTCTCTGGGCAGCCTGTTCCAGGGCTCTGTCACCCTCACCGTTAAGAAATTCTTCCTCAAGTTCCTGTGGAACTTTTGGTGCCTCAATTTTTGGCCATTTCCCCTAGTTCGATCACTGGCCACCACTGAGAAGAGGCCAGCCCCCTCCTCCTCACTCCCTTTCTTGAGATATTTATATACATTGATCAGATCCCCTCTCAGCCTTCTCTTCTGCAGGCTGAAGAGGCCCAGCTCTCTCAGCCTTTCCTCATAGGGCAGATGTTCCAGGCCCCTAATCATCTTTGTGGCCCTGCGCTGGACTCTCTCTAGCAGCTCCACGTCCCTCCTGCACTGGGGAGCCCAGAACTGCACACAGTACTCGAGGTGCGGCCTCACCAGGGCTGAGTAGAGAGGCAGAATCACCTCCCTCGACCTGCTGGAGACGCTCTTCTTAATGCACCCCAGGATCCCATTGGCCTTCTTGGCCACGAGGGCACACTGCTGCCTCATGTCGTCCACCATGACGCCCAGGTCCCTCTCTGCGGGGCTGCTCTCCAGGAGGTCGGTCCCCAGCCTGTAGGCATGTCTAGGGAATTTGTCAGAGGAATCTTGAAGAGATGTAGAAAGCGACACCACACTGTTGTTTGCTGCAAGAGCAGATGTCCAAATGCAATGAAAATTCTTCACAAATGACTGCATGCTTTGCACCTGTCATTCTACTACGATGCTGGAAGGTGAGTTTCACCTGCTCCTCTATCCCAGCTCTATTTTTCTTTCCTAAAATGCACTGACCTGCTCATCTACCTTTATCTCTATCTTTTCTTGTCCGTATCATAACAGTTTTCTCAAAGACTTAGGGAGCTCATTAATATATATCTCAGAACTAGAAACCTCTCTTTCAAAAGGTAGCTTGCTCTGATCTAAAACCAGAAAAGATGGAATATCTGTAACTTTTGGTGATTGATGCTCCTTTTTTTCCATCCTTATTATTAAAGGTGATTTCTCATCTGACCTGGTCTGTATTTAACTGAGGGCTGAAGATCAGAAAACAACCGCCTGAGCTTTCAGATTCTGGTCTTCACAGGAGGCCACGCATCAGGCAATCACATTTTTATTCCTTAGAAATCTCAGCCTTCCCTAACTGGTTTCCATTTGCTTTTGCTATGCTCTTCTCCACCACTGTTAGAAGCCATTTAGTTTTAGAATCTTTTGTATTTTTCTGTTAAAGTTTATGACAATCGGCTGGGTTATTCCAGGAAAAATCTACACGGTCAGGCAGAAACTGAACACAGATTTTTTGCCTGAGGTCTAAACTGGCAGGATGCAAGCCAGCTCTGGTCTGTAATTTGATGCAGGGCTGTGCATAAGCAGATATGCTTGGCAAATACTTGGGTAACACCTAGGTTTCCCTCTAAGGCACTTTCTCCAGCCGTTCAGTGATTTCCTTGATCCTCCCTTACACTCTCCCTAGTTTCTCCAATTCATTATGTGTATGCATACACACACACACATAATTTGTTGCACGAAGTCCAATTTTCTGAATGTCCTTGAAAAAGCTAGGCAGATGGGAGAGTTTTGATCGTAGGTAAGGTAGGCTTACATCCTTGATTTATGCAATCTTAAGGTCACTTTTTTTTTTTTAAATTTGATCCATTTTTCTTTGTAGAAAAGAAGGATTGGTGAAAAAGAGTTAAGGCAAGTTCTTGACATGCCTCCTTCTTTTGTGCAGCCTATGGGCTATCCTAATTTATTAAGGTTAATAGTGAAATTATTCTAATGCAAAGCAAGCAATCTAACAGGTATGTAATTTGGAGTGGGTGAGATTTTTTTTTCTTTCTGTTCTGGGCCAAACTGTATTCTGCCAACTAGAGCCACCTCCCCCTGCGGCCCCAGAAGCCAAACTCTTCCAGGAAGGCACCAGCCAAGACCGTGCTGTACCCAGCGACTTGCATCAAGACGGCTTCTGCAGCTGAGCAATACTTGACCAGGGCTTTACTGAGCTTTTCCAAGTAATTTACCTTGGCATGGGATCAAGCGTGACAAAGATATGAAGCAACTGAAAGGAGAGGAGGTAACAGGGATTAAAATGGAAAACAGAAACCAGCTTTAGCTGCCCTGGGTTGCTTTTTCAGAGCGCTGCAGCAGCTCTTGGTTTCTGAGCAGCTGCTTAATGCTCTGCCTCGGCCCTTATGCCAATATATGTCAAATATATGTTGAATATATGTTGAACCAGTCAATAGTGGGGTTTGCCCATAAAGTTCCCCACGCTGTGGAAGAGCCATGGGGGCCACTGTGCAAGTCAAAAGCAATTCTTTTTGGAAACCCTCGGCCGTTCGAAAGCAGAGCGGGAGACACACTAAGCTCGTGTTCCTCAGTTTCTGGAGGAACAAATCGTCATTATGTGAAAGCTACCAAGAGTGCATAGCTATGAAAACATGTCAGAGCAGTACTGCAGGGTTTTAGGAGCATTTGCCTCAGATTCATTATTGAAATGAATTCACAAGACTTGCCACAATATGCGGATTGGATATCGCCATAATACTTTAAGCTGTTGTTAAGAATTCAAAACATGACTATGAAAACAGAGACTTCCTTATTTTTATTTGCTTGTTCAGTGCAAAATTAACTCGTAAAGGCAACTGGCAACTGGGAAGAGAGCCAAGTAATAAATCTGATTGATTGCCCAAACGCATAAAAAATCATGTGCAGAGCTTTCAAACATTCTCTCAAAAGTGGAAAATCCTCTCTTCGAGGTTACTAAACAACCTGGTTAGACAGGATGGTGAACCTGCTGTTAAGCAGAAGACTTAAAGCTTGTCTGTGAGGTGTATCTACTGGAATCACTAGTTGCTCAAAATAGCATGCACCTCCATAAATCTGTCTCTGTTTAAGCTAATTACCAGAAATTATTCAGCAAGGACATTTTTTCTTATTCTTCGATTGCATTAGATATACTGACACATGTTGATGGAAAACCTACCAGTCATATTGTTTCTTTCTTAGGATTATAGATCACTTCATCACAGCAAGTGGATCTTCCTTTGTTGATTCACTAAAATCAACCCCATAGAGATCATTCCCATTTCTCCACTGCTGCCTTGACTCTCTAAAGTCAATCATTTTTAGGCTAAATATTCAACACAAATATATACGTTAAAAGAGGAATATAAGTTGCAGAAATATAGTCAAGTTTACCACACTCACTGATACACTTTCCAAGGAAAGGCTAGTGTTCTTAATCTCTCCATTATCTCTTTAGTTATTATCAGAAGATTCAGAATTATTTAGAATGCAGGCAAAAAAAAATCTTGCAAGTGAAAATATTTGAACTAAAAAAAAATCTACCTATCATTGAAAGAAATCACAACTAAGAAATCTGAATTCAGCTACAGAGAAGGTGACAAATCTAACACTCTTGACTGTATTCCTTCCAGAGTAAGGTCAAAAAAGGTTTGCTATCCCTGCTCACTGACACAAGGACACAGTTTGTCCATGCCAACTTCACATTGTGCTATTATTATTATTATTATTATTATTATTATTATTATTATTATTATTATTATTATTATCTATTATGCAATCATTTCAGTGGATTTGAAGGCACAATATTTATGACACACAGTATTCAAAGTGATTCAATAAGTATCTCCAGCAGGAGCTATTGAAAATCCAACTCACAAATCTGCCTTTGCAGGCTCTTAGCAGGGAAAAAAAACATGCTGACAAGTTCAGAAAGTTGTAGAAATACTTTTCACAGGATAAATTGCTTATGAGACAAAAAGGATGTCATCCTTCAACCCGAATAAATAAAATCTAGCAAATATACAGCAATAAATATCTTCAAAGGTTTTTGTAAATATTAACAAGGCAAAATTACTTTCACTGAAACTTCTACTTGACTCATAAGTGTTTGGTTAAACAAAACACCCATATAAACCTCCAAACTGCATGTTTAAACTAAAGAATGTTTTCTGAAATAGTTTTGATCCGTATTAATTTCTTAAAATAACAAAACATCGTGGGATGTTCTCTTACATACATCGCATGGACATTACTCAGCAATCTGAACTGCCAGGGTTGCAATAGTCCTTTTGGTTTTCAATTTGTGGTTCAGTTTTCCATATCATTCTAATTACTGCAGCTGCAGAGCTGCCAACAAAATCCTCAAAGACTCAAAGCTCTCGGCTGTGACAGCACATCTAAGTAATCACCACGGGATACTGGGCTGAACTCAAACAGGTTTCTTTCTTATGAGCTATATACATGAGCAAAAGCAAGAGCATGTTTAAACAAAGCAAATCAATTCAAGTCAAGCCTCCCTACTTAATAGATTCACACAGCTCATTAAGATGAGCAAACATGCCTTAATGAAGAACACCCGTATTCCAAAAGAGAGAAGTAAGGACTCCGCTATGCTATTCAGGCAGGGCAGGGCATAGTCCCGGTTTCAAGGCTGTTCCAGTGCCCATGGAAGCAAATCCCCTACCAAGTAATTTTGATGTGGAATCTATTCCTCTGCCTACTTACTTTAGTCCTACTTTGTTACCTAGTAGAGTTGTCCTAGTTATCTCACCACTCATTGATGGGTATATCACCTTTTGCAGGAGAGCAAAAGTAATGGGATAGAAACTTCACCTCTAGCTGGGCTTCCCTTCCTACAATTGTCCAAAAAATCACTGTACACTTCAGGAGCTCTAAACAAAAACACTGGCTTTAATAGATCTGAGGTAATATTCTCAATCAGTGGAAATTATCACAAATCTTTGGCTACAATGGAACCTCTTCCCTTCATGTACTTTATCCCCACCCCAATACAACATGAAAAACATGTCATTATAAGTTGGTCAATAGATGTATCATCAGACTGTGTCATCTCAGACGCTACATTTTTTTTCCCTTTACATGACAGTTGTAGGAAACAACTGTAATACATCTAATATCTCTGAGGCAGAAATTGCCATGTTATGGCTTGAGAGTGGTAAATTCTGCTTAGTTTATTTCTTTCAGTAATTTTAGTTTGGATAGCAGTAAACAATACTACAAATGTTGCAGAAACAATGCATACAGACACACAGATTGGGAGGTAACAGATCTCAACAGAGCAATGCCACTCTCTCTAAATTGTACCACACTTCGGTGCGACTGTAGTCACGGCACTCTTCTGCATTACATCTTTGGCAAGACACAGTTGGTCTGTTTTTCATTATCTTTTTGCCCCGGTAGTTGTGACTACAGACAGCAAATGCAATGGAAGTAAAATGCTAGTTTTGAATGGGTATCACTTAGCTACCTCTTGGTCATGGTAAAACTGTCTGGATGACTGCCTAGAGCGGACTACGGACAGCAGCAGTCTCTGCAACAGGAGGTGATCCGCTGACGGGTTCTGATCACAGGCATTGGCCATCGATCTGTGGTTTTTATACAGAGATACCTTTAGCATGCATGTGTTGTACTCCTAAATGAACCAGTTAACTCATTACACAAATTAGCACAGGTAATTGCAAAATACATGCTAAATAGTGCTTCATATTCACAGGGATTTTGATTTCTAAGGAAATGATTAAAAATGGAAAGGGTAACTAAATTCATTGTTTCCTGCAAAATTGAAAGGAATATATAGGAAAAGGAAAACAATTGTTATACAGCACTGTGGCTTCATGTAGAATCAAGTCAGAATTTCAAAATCCAGTTTGCTTGGAGGTTTGCCTGTTTTTCTTCTTAAAAAATGGGCTATCTGACATCATTTACTTTGCACAGTGCATCCTGCAGTCATTCATACTCCCTCTCTGGTTGTGTCACCTCTCTGACCAAACAACCTTTAAAATACATGATTATGTATGAAGAGAATTCAAATGGATAAAAATGCAAATACAGAGTGATATTAAATGACATTAGAAAGCTCACCAACATTATTGAAGAGATTAAATTAGCATTTTTCCACAACATTAAGACTGTCATGGGATACACCTCTCAGCACATGCATTTTTCTATCTTGTATTCAAATTAGTTTAAGGCTTTTCCTTCCTCTGTGGCTTTATCCTAATGAAGAATTATGATGGAGTAGTTAGTTGTTGCCCAGGTAATATCACAATATCAAAATACGCATTGAATAAATAATGGATTATCGTCCAGAATGACTGGGTCTATCATGCACGGAAATGTTTTAATACTTCATTTATTTTCTTTTCCTTCTCATCAATCAAAACAGATTTTCCTGAGCTACAGATACTTGTGGTTAGAGCGACATTTTTATCACAATCTCTACATCCATAGGCCATGAGAAGAGAACTTTGCAGGAACACGCTGTTCAAGTTGTGTGACAAACTGCCCGGGTACTCGCTGCTAAGTATTATTTGTTGCACAAACACAGATTTATTCTCCCTTATTGAGATCAACATGTGTCATACCATGGCACTGTAATATCTTCCAATTCAAGCATTTAACACATTAAGTGTTTAAACTTGTTGTTATCACCTGGATTAACCTGTTTTTCCCTCCATATACATTTTCCTTTAGCCTCTCTCTTCAAGGACATATGAAGGGAAAAGTAGCCTTTCCCTCAAACAGTCTACATCAGTAAGATCAACGCCATTTCCTACTGAATGTTGGCTTTGTGTTTTTCCTTATTTTGATTTACATTTCCTCTTCAGGGAAGAAATTCTACACAACTTCCCAACTTTTTCTACACAACTTTACAACAATATTAGCAGTATTAAGGAAACACCGGTTGAGTGACAAAAGATCCACTAATCTATTTTCAGTCATTTCATGTATCTTCCCTCTCAGGAAAACAAGAAGGCTGGGACATTGCAGTTTTTCTTACATGTTCCCCAGGATGGATTGCCTCTACCTTTCTTTTCCATATGGACTAATGGGGTTATTCTTTCAGAAGAGCCCTTTTAATAGAATAGAACTTATGATATCTACATATTATCATTCCTGAACCTCTAGCATCCATGCACCTCTAGCATACTGAGATTTCCTTGATAACACAGAATTCAAGTTTTCACATACATTTCATAGCCATATGACACTGCTTTTCAATGGCGAAGAAAAATTAAATACATTATATAACTGATATTATAAAAGTTAAAATAGAGTATGATCAGGAACTTGGGAAAAGATGAAGGTGATTGATAGTCAATAATTTAGACAAGACAAAGGCAAGACAAAACATAAGATTTGAAGATGAAAGAATTAACATCTAAAGCAGGTGAAAAAAAAAAACAGAAAAAAAAAAACAAAAATATTTTCATTTACTGCCCAAATTCTAAGCAGAATACTTCTGATTGTTAGGTGCTATGAAATGTTGAATGAAGCGTCTGCAAATATTTTGGGTATAACTGCATCTCCTTGATACAGCTAAATCATAAAGAACCTGATAAAAAAATGGAAAAAATATTACATAATATATAGAGCTTTTGCAACAAAACCTGCTACTGAAAGAAGTGGGACTGTGCATGGAGAAACAGTGAAACATCCTGCAGGTTTCCAGTAATCTGTTTCAGGGCATCCAGGATGCTTTGGCACTAAAGCTTATCAGCCAGTCATGTGAGACCAAATATCAGGAATTCTACCAGTTTGAAACATGAAAAAGCGGGACCTTTCCTGACAACAAAAAGATTGAGATTAAAACATCTCAAAGATTTTATCAAACCCTTCACTCAGAATTGCTACAAGAGAAGAAAAACTGCCTTGGAGACAAGAGGAAAACAAAAGGGTTTTGTTCTGAGCTAGGAAGGACACAGAAATCAAGAATGCATTCACAGAGTAGTTTCCTATTAGAAAGTACCGTGACAAGTCTACTGTGCACGCTTTCATGAAGAGGAAGAGTCAACACTGATAATTCAATGACATTTCCTTTAGGAAGGTAGAATAAAAGGACATTTGCACTGGGGAGAGACGCATTAACAGCCTGAGTGAGACTGGCATATATTCATATGGCCCTTTGCGGTGGCCTTTGGAAATCTCAAAAAAAATGTGTCCAGTTTGGTTCAGAATAGCAAGTGACAAGAGGAGGTATCAGTTATGCAGAAGAGGCTACGGAGAACCACACCAGTGAAATCCAATATGACTGTGCCGCTCATAGATAATGCAGAAGCTGTAAGAAAGAGACACAGTTCAGTGACTATAAAGCAGATGCCAATATACAGCACTAGATTCAGAATAAATGACAGTGGAGTTGCCTTTGTTTGTACTGAAAATTCTGTGAGCTTAGAATTATATAAGTTATAGGCTTACGAGTTATTACATAAGTTACTTTTGTATGACACTTCTGCATTTTTTATAGAAGCTTTGAGCTGTAGTCTGTGTTATGTACTATTCCTGCAAGTATAATCAATAATTCTGGAAAGGTGCAGAATCGCAATGAGGAGAGAACTAAAATGCCTGCAACAATCACCTCCATTTTAGCTACATCTTAAGAAAACAAGAGAGGCGAAGGAGACCATGGGAATTATTAAAATCTTTCAGAGATAGTATATTTGCCTGACTCGATGAAATCTATTTTCTTGATATTTTCCAAAAGAAAAAGAAAGAGGTTGAATCAGTGAGCAATTTTAACACAAGAAGAAACTAATTCAAGCTTGTTAATATCCTTCACAGTAGAGAAGTAAATTATAAGTAATATCTTGAAATATGCCCAATAATCATTCAGTTATTGAGATGTTACTGAAGTTTATCATAAAAAATACAATTTAGGTTCAAACCATAATTTGAAATTACTTTCAAGTTATATTGCTTCTATAAAACATACGCTACAGCTAAAAGCAAAACCATAAATTCATTCATTATAATTTCGTTAATGCCAGCAGTAATTTTGGCACTGCTAGAACACCTCTCTAAAAGGATTTGGTTAAAGGTAATATACAGAAGAACCAGTAAAGAAGACTCACTAGTGCAGGCATTCCTAAGAAAATACCCAGCGAGACAAACATGAGATTTTATTTGTCTTTTAACTCTCCTTTGTAGATAATACACTATTTTGTGTGTGTAGCCTTCTCAAAATTTACTCTTACTTGGGCTTGTCACTTTTATTCCCCAGTTGAAGCCTGAAGCCGTTCACATTCAATCAGTCTGCTCACCATTCCAGCAATTTGGACACGGAGTACATCACTTTAAAGCGAGTTCAGACTTCCTGAAATAATGTTCCTCTTTTCAACTTCATGCAAGATTCCTTTTATCATAGATACAGTGTATTCAAGGTCAGAACATGTCCCTAATCCAATGTTAGATGAAACTTTATTCATAGAATATGAGAGATTTCTCCAAGTCTATATTTTCAGGTATACATGGCTCTATGATTACAGGAATAGATAGAAGAAGGAAAGAAAGAAGCTAGAGGCATCTGGAGAGCATGACAGCTCAGACAAATAATCTGCAGCCCATCTACATGACACAGCTCGAATAAGTCCTGGAGTGCTCAGCCAGCCGCAGCCCCAGGGATGTGCCGTGCCGCCAGCTGCTGCTGCTGCTTGGCATCTGGGATATGTGACTGGCACTGAAAGGAAGGGGGGGAAAAAAGGAAAAGAGAGGGAGAAGAAATGGAGACTGATGGGAGGGGACTTAAAAAAAAAAACAACCAACACTCGCTCTCCCAACACTGGGGTTATTTCTAAGGCAAAATTGTGTTGAAGGCAAAAATAAAGCGGGAGCCTCTGTGCAAGGGCCAGACAGTGCAAAAATGCAAGGTGAAACAAGCACTGGCAAATGCCTGTAAAGCAGTGAAAGTACTAAAGACACACATTGATATTGTTAAATGCAACACTACATGCCCATATCTGACGAGTGGTTTTGTTATTCATTGCTCCACTTGCAAAGATTACATGGCTAATTTATGCTGTGGAGATAAGATAGCCTGATTTTCGAGGCTGTTTCAGTGATCTTGAGTGTCTTGTCCAAAAATCTAGTTCTCCAGTCATGGAAAACCTTAATCTTATTTTCCATGCCCATTTACTGGTCTTTTTCTTTCATGTGTGTGAGTAGAAACAAAACAAAAACAAAACAAAACCAGAGAATGGATTGCTCCAGAATATGAAATGTTTCTTTTGCAGAGAGAAAGGAACCGCCAGTGCAGATTTCCAGGAGAGTGCCCATTGAACAAAGCCACGGAACCTCCTCCCAAACTAGGGGCCAGGTGCTCAGTGCCTCCTTAGCGAGGCAAACCTGCATTTCCTGGGTGCTGGTGCTTCGCAAGTCTCTGTGAAACACAACAAAGCAGGTAGGCACTTACTTGCAGACTACTGCACAGAGCCGCTCACAGATCCCTTTTCTCCGGTTTGTACCCTTCACTAAAGGTTACTCTATTCGTCTAGATAGCTGCTCATCCTCACATGACCCCCTTCTCATGACTCGCAGCATTTCAGATGTGAGTGATTCAGATCTGCCTGACACAACTCCCCAGAGCTTTCCTAACAGTAATTTTATGGAAGCAAATTGCCTGCTTCTCTGAGCTGGATCTGCAGCGTTTCCTCTTAGTCACCCCATAACTAGGGGAAGCTTCGAACTGCCGCGGTCACGCACCAAGACAGAGACCTTGCTAGGAAAGATCATGGATGGAAAAAAAGATTATGTGCCCCCGAACATGCTTCAATGACAGAATCTATATTTACAGTGTGGGGGGAACTAACTTTGGGCCAGATTTTGTCACTCTTATTCACAATAAACGGTATCTCACTGCACAAACAGTCCCAGAGGGCTAGATTCTGGCATTCTGGATCAAGCAGAAAAGCTCTTTCCATTGTGAGTGATTTAATTTTCTGTCTGGCTTGAAGAGTGTTGCAGCTGAACTGTTCACAGATGAAGACGGAATTCGTAACGGTGGCAGACTGTGACCTCTACCCGGGGAGGAATGTTTCTGGAAAGCTTCCTCCACTGGTGGAAGGGGCAAACTGCATTGCAGTAAATTTAAAGCACTCACATAAAATAGGGACTGAGAAAGGTGAAGCATGCCCGTGTTTCATCTGATACAAAACACACACCACACTAGCAAAGACAGACATATAGACATAAGAATATACATCAGGATAGGTGCTGCGCAGATCTCACTAGAACATGCTATATTTCAGCAAATGAGCACACGGCCTTTGTATCTGGTAACAGACATTTTACAGAGTTATGATTGCCTGAAATTACATTTCTGGAGTTTCCAGAACTGATGGCTGTATCTCAAACATAGAATCACAGAATCATAGAAAGCTTAAGGTTGTAAGGGACCTGTGGAGGTCATCTAGTCCAACCCCCCTGCACACGCAGGGTCCCCTAGAGCACGGGGCACAGGGTGGCATCCAGGCGGGTTTGGAAGATCTCCAGAGAAGGAGACTCCACAGCCTCTCTGGGCAGCCTGTGCCAGGGCTCTGTCACCCTCACTGGTAAGAAATTCTTTCTCAAGTTCCTGTGGAACTTTTGGTGCCTCAATTTGTGGCCGTTTCCTCTAGTTCTATCACTGGCCACCACTGAGAAGAGGCCAGCCTCATCCTCCTCACTCCCTGTCTTGAGATATTTCTATATATTAATCAGGTCCCCTCTCAGCCTTCTCTTCTCCAGGCTGAAGAGGCCCAGCTCTCTCAGCCTTTGCTCGTAGGGCAGATGTTCCAGACCCCTAATCATCTTTGTGGCCCTGCGCTGGACTCTCTCTAGCAGCTCCACATCCCTCCTGCACTGGGGAGCCCAGAACTGCACACAGTACTCAAGGTGCGGCCTCACCAGGGCTGAGCAGAGGGGCAGAATCACCTATATATCACATATAGACATTGATACTGAGTGTATATATGTGAAGTTTGTTTGCGAATGCAGACTAAGTTATGGAGACATAATCACCATCTCAGAGGTTCACAGAATTCAGAACTTCTTCCTGAGCAAGGAAAATACCACTGTAAAAGCAATACACACTCTATTGATATATGAGTTACTGACAAATACATGAATCACAGAAGTAACTATTTAGATTTGTTCTTTTCAGTTTATTTTAAATGACTTCTCCACAGCCCTAAAAAGCAAAGGAGTACCTCATGACGTATAGCTATGATTTGACCCAACCAGAAGGCAGCTGGGAAACCAGAGAGGTTACTGTCTGCAGGTTAAAGAAAAGTACACATGCAGAAAGGAACCAAAAAGAGGAAAGATGGCCAGCTAGAGACAACCGTCAAACCTAGAACTTCAGAGTTTCAATTCAGTTCGAACTTGTGACCTGCCACATTTAGTCCAGCATAAACCCCAAAGGAAAAAAAATGGAGAGATGCTCCACTGCTTCTTTCAGAGGTCCCAATGAGCTGAAAGAGTTCCACTGGAAGCACACAATAGAAGTGTAAAATATGGTGGATAATTTTAATAAATACATTGAGAAGAAAATAAAACACACTGGTGTGTTCTTGTTAGAGAGATTTAAAATTGGCAAAACTTCAGACAGATTCTGGTGGGTCTTTATCTAAACCATTTATCCCATAAATAGCACAACTGATTTCATGGCCTTTACTGTTACTTTCAATGCTTCATTTTTTTCCCCTGAAGTAAAATATAACTTAAAAAAGAAAGAAAAAAACCTTCCATTATAAATGTTAAGTCTGCCCTTCCATGTCTTTGATGAATAATCCTTGCACTCCGGAGGCTCCAGCTGTGTTACTACCAGAGAAAGCTGCTAGACGTTTTCTTGGTGATGATAGCTGAGCTTAGTGCAAGGGCTAATCCTGGCTGACAGGTCTGAGTCCCTGCAAATTTCAGCCAGGTCTTCAAGAAAGAGAAGTGGATGAGAACCAGCACTTTATACGTAGAAAATAAAGAAAACTCATTGTGGTTTGGAGGGGGGAGGGTTGCTTACTTTTATAAACAGAAACTTGAACCACCTTTTGGCTTTTTTTCTTTAGATCCTGAAATATTCCAGCCCAATGGGCTAAATGGATCAAACCCCAGACCAAAGCCCTAAAAAAGCATAAGAAAGGGGAGCTAAGCAGATTTCTTTTTGTTACAGTTGGCAGCATGGCAAATGACTTTGCTGGGGTGAGGCCAGATACCATCACACACACCTCTTGAGTTAGTCTAGAGGAGATAGGGGTATTGCTTGTAAAATTACTCTCTCCCTTAACTCATATAAAAAAAGGAATATAAAAGTTCCCTTTATGGTAGATAGACAGAAACTGCTGTGCAGAAAGCTGAAATGCTTCAATTTATATCTTTCTGAGAGCCTTTAAAGCACTGTTTCACTAATTCAAAAAATATATATATTTGTTATTAAAAAAAATAAAAATGAATTATGCATGGCGGCAGTGGAACAGAAACCAATCTTGCCTAAGTGTGGCTTTTTAAATATTAAGTGCCTACTTCCAGCCAGTCATTTATGCTGACCTCCTTAAACTAGGTGTCTAAGGCGGAGAATATTGCCTTCTGGATGTACCAGTCTCTCGCCTTTCCCTTGTGAAGGAGCTTGGAGGAGTAACTTCAGTGTAACCAACCAACTCTAAAACAGCCAAATTTGATTAGGTTTCTGCTCCTCTGCCCAGGAGCAGAAAATCCCCCTTCAAGCCCCTGTTCCCATTCTTGCAAGCAGCGCCAGTTCTCCATTTTCCTATACTTTTATGGTATGCCAAAAAGCATTCCTATCGCCCAAAGACTGGGTCCTACTACTGTCATCAAACAGTCAGCTGCTGGAAATGTGTGAGAGATCCGGCGATGCCAAGCAGGTATGTTCATCCTGGTGGGTCACTGCACAGAGCTGGAGGCAGAAGAAAGACTCACCTGGCCCAGGACCTCTCTGATTGCAGGTGCATTGCAGGTGGTCACTGAAGGCAATAAATCCTCCCTACAGCCTTTCATAGCAGCTTCCAGCCATCAGCGGGTTAGAGACTAACTGCCCAAGCTGAACCCAAGAGTGTCTCAGAAAAATACACTAAGTGTGAAGGGCACAAGTTATTCAGATGTAGCACGTGAAGCTGCTCTCTGCCACTGACTGCAGCACACTTGAGCAGCAGATGCTGATGATGAGATTAGTTGGACTGGTCCACAGTGTGCCCAGCATCAGCAGCCCTGAAGGACCACCTCTCACGTGGGAGAAGCACTCCTATACGACTGCTGTAGCACTTTTGTTACACTGGGTAATAAAAGTCATCTCCTCTTTCAGTGATTAAATGTTTCATGATGAATGCTCGAGTTCCTTGAGTCCTTGCTAAAGGGTCTGTCACTGAGTGAACGTGGCAGAGTTTCGGACAGAGATCCATGCTGTCTATCTGCCTAGTTCTTATGAATAAAAAGAATTAGCAGTTGTATCTGAAAGACGTTATTTATAGTTTAAATCAGATGATACTGATGTTTTGACACAAAAGAGTGGATGAGATGTCTTGTACAAACTCCTATAACATTTATCTCCTTTTAGCATTATCTTGCTAGCTCTGGAAATCTCCTGACTGTTGTAACATTGAAATCTGATGGGTTATCCCCCTTGAGAACCAACTTAAAAATTTAGAAAAACAAAGGTCTAAGTAACATTTCATAAGAGATATCCTACCATTATTTTATCCTTGTCTCTTTCCTAAAAATATTTTTTTTTTTTATTAAACTCATCATGGATTGGACTTGATGACCCCTTCCAACCCAGTTATTCTATGTGAACGTGACATTGATTTCCCTAGCTGTCCAGCACATAGCAGGACTTAGCTTTCAGCTGGAAGCACCTACCAAGTCAGCGAGTTTATATATACCCCAAATTCTCCCTCCAAAATACTGGGACAGGTTGTATTTTTTTTGCCTTAAAGGGACCATAGGAATAGGTCACCCAAAGCCTTGACATCGGCCAGTGCTGTGTAATAGGCACCTTACCTGTGCCTGATATAGTATGAATATTTTGATATAGCTCCATGGCTCTTTGGCATAAGGGACAAGAGCATAACAGGATTAAGAAACTAAAGTTAGGCAAATCACACTTGGAAATAACATGTAAGTTGTTAAAACCAGCAACAAATAAGTTGCATCAGATATATTTTGTCTGGTTTTTTTTTTCTCTTTCTACAAAGGTCTGCTATCCACCTCATCATGGGATTTATCACTTTCAGCACATTGATGACACTTTTATTTGCTCAAGTTTCCTTACGATCGATCAGTTTTTGCTCATAAATATAATGCCAGAGAGAGGGAAAAGACACTGCTCAAATCATGCATTTGTTATGAAATTATTTCACTAACCCAACTGCCTTTTACTCTGACTCTTTTCTGATGCCTGATACACAGTTGTACCAGCTGGTATCTACATCGTTCAATATTCTGGCATAATTTATACCACTGGATCTCATCTATTACTACTGTACAGCTTGAAAGGGTCTATTTAGAAATTACACTTTATTTAGAAAACAAATCATTACTTAGGTAAGCATCTGTATGTTTACCTTAGTTGTACCACATTGTAGGCAGTATATATAGGAAAATATGGGAAATAAAATCTCTAAAGCCTTTTAAAGTTTCTTATTTATCATTTCCTCCAGACTCGTTCACTTCAAAGTCTTTCTGCAAATCTAAAGGAAACTAGACAGGGCAGAATACATTTTCTGGAGCTTGGGGGCCTGTGTAGAAATATTATCACCTTGGTTCTATATAAAGAAGCACTGAGAAGAATGGGAGTTGTTTAAGCATGGCAAAGACAACTTATGCCATCTCAGGCAGCAGAACTATATCCTACAGGTGGATCAAGGAATCCAGGTGTTTGGAAAGCTGTCACCTGCCTGCTCAACGGATTCCAAAACCACACACTACTCTTGGAGCGTTTTCAAAACGCTGTGTTAAAACACCTGGGCTTTATCAGTTCCTTCAGCTAGATATTGCCATTAGGATGTATTACATAGTCCTTATACTTGCCTTGATATAATTCACAAAACTAAGTGATCAATGAATATGTATGTGAGAGCCAGACACTCTCAACTGAGATCATATCAGCTTAGAAATCTTTTTTTTTCCTTTTTTTATTACTGCCAATTCTTAATTAAAAGAGGTAAATGAATACACAAGATTGCTGATATTGAATTTGGAAAGCCTGAAATTCCCAAAGACAAGCTGTTATTGACATATTACCAAAGAAAAAAAATATTATCTACTTCATCAATATTTATTTTCAACTAACATAAGAAAAGATTAATTCTGAGACAAAGCAAATGTACCTGAATCACCCAGATTTAGAGGTTCACTATAACAACAATACACTTAAAAAAAAGTCAAAAGTCTAGAATACACTCACTGATTCTAATCTTTGTTCATCTTTAGAAACAGCTCTTATTTCTTATTCACCTTTCTGTTTCCCAAGATTTCTGCAAAATGCACAAAAACACTGAAGGGCCCTTTTAAACAACAATTCAAATCACTCAAGAGGCTGAACATGAAGATTGGATAGAAACTACTGTCTATTTTTCATGCTAAACTAAGGAGAAGGATCCGTACTACAACACTAATATAGTCTTTTAAGGAAAGAAGCAGCACTCCAACTGCAGGTGACGTCCTCATAACCTTACAGTTGTTCCTAGCTCTTCCATATTTATGGCTTCTCAAGGCTTGGACCTGCTTCTCTAAACTCTTCCTTGTGCGATAAAATCATACCCTACATATTCCTTCTTCAGTCCCACAACGGCCAATACAGCTGTTAGAAACAGAGGGGCTTGACTGGAGGCAAAAGCACCGGTCATTTCCGAGTGATGTTTATTTGTTTCATTTGAGCATTTGCTGCTCTGCACGCATATCACTGCAAAAAAATCAGCGCGGTCTTTGAGTGGCAGGTTCATTCTGACCCCATCAAGACCCTTTCCCTGTGCACCTGAGTCTAAAGATGAACTAATGGCAATGTTCGTCAGGAACAGAGTGGTTGCCTCTGCTTGCTGCCAATTCCAAGTGCTCTCAAGAGAAATGTAGTGGTGTGCTGGCTTTGTACCCAAACAAATGGTAGGTGCCAGATGTGAATTTTCTGAGAAACAGGCTGTAAAATAGACAGGTGGTGAAAGTTGCTGATGACATAGAAACATTTAGCTTAGCCAAGGCTTGAGAGGATCTTTAGGAATTTCCCAAAAGACCAGGCAGAAGCAAACAACTAGGTGACACTCAACCAAAAATGATTGCATGTAAGACCAATGTGTTGCACAATAGCAGAGAAAAAAATAGCTATGAGAAAATAACATTCTGGATAAGTGTCACTTTTTCAAAAGAAGGTCTTTAAAGAAATGCCTACCAAATGTCTGAGACTGGGGCAGAGGGGGAAGATTACAGTCAAATGCAAGCATCTCCTGCAAAATGTGAAGCCACAGAGTCATTTTGCTATTTTAAGAAGATGGAGCAGAAAGAAAAGAAAAATATCATCTAGCTAGAAAAAAAAATATATTTTTTTTTCTGTATAGGAAGTGGGAATTTTCCACAAGCACTTGGGATACTAGCCTCTTCATTACTCCAGCACAAAATATCTAAGATCTTTGACTGGTTACCCATAACTACCACACATAAAAGTTAATAGCATTTTTTTTAGACTCTTTTGGGTTGAATTTGGCCCTGACTCAAGAAACTCGGCTCAGGCTCACGGCACTGGCAGTAATCTGCTTCCCTCGGCTTACGCTCGCGCAGGATGCGGAGATTCGAGGTGCAGCAGAGACTGCAGAGAGCCAGGCCGAGACTCCAGCAGCAAAAGGCATTTGAATTCAGCTAATGGCTGAACCCGCCCAGGCCACTCTGTCTGAAATGGGAGTCTGGTGCCAGGCCCCGGTGCTTTCTAAGAGGCCAGGCTGATTAGTGTGCATGAAACTCAGGCACACATCACAGCACTACTCAGCATGATGCTGGCTAGATAAGGACTTACAGCATTTTTTTAAAAAATCCTTAAAAACAACAGGTTTTTTTTGAAAACGAAGATATTAAAATACACATTTTAAAAGGCATAGCTGAATCACAGTCCTTATTGTCTAAAGAAATAGAGGAATTTAGGGAGAGTGGGGTGAAGGGGGGGGTCTACATATTAAGTATATATATAGATAAGATCAGCATTTCCATGCATACCTATTGTAATTCAAATTACAAGGGCCATGCGGCATTGTGCCCCACAGTAAAAACTGACTGCCCACTAGGATGAAAATTCAGGCCTCACTGGGACAACTCCAAGTAATTGTTCAAGTGAATTGTTGGACTTGTCACATCACTGATAAATCTAGAGCACGTCTCTGATTATGACAACCCTCTGAAAGAAACAGAAAAATACCGTACCAAATGAAAATTATGGGGGTAGAAACCCAGCAGTGCTCAAGTCAATGGAAGCTTTGCCATGGGTTTCAGATGGAGATGAAATTACACCCTGAAAACCCATTATTTAGAAGGATATAATATTTCAGAAAGGTTAAAAAATGTTTAGATATAGAAAGTAGTGCTGTGATTCATGTTTATCAACTATAATCATACAAACTGTTAATGCAGAGTCCCTGACATTTCTTCCTAGTGCTAAGTAAATATCAACTTCTGCCCCGTCCACATTATTACACTTAGCTACCCGTAGTGCTCACCTTTGAAGCAAGAGGTGCTTTTGACTTGGTTGGCCCGTGGCAGTGAGGGATAGAGGTCAATTTATAGTGTCAAGAAAGAAGCTATAATGTTATGGAATTTCTTTCTTCCTAAAGCACCAATGCGGTTTCACAGGTTTCTACCTGCTCGCTGTTCATGTTCAGCATGATCATAAAACCACTAGAAGGACTTCCAAGATTTTAATAATGCTTGAGAACTGGGTCAATATGTGCTGATACAAGCATTTCAAATGCATATACCACGTTTGCCATAGAGGAGGGGGGAGAAAAGAAGGAACAGGACTTTAGAACTTCAGTGGTAAAATATTTGAAGTCCTATTCATCCAGAATGTTGTTTTCCCGTATTTTACTTCTGCCCACCCTCTTGCAATGTGTTGCACTTACCTGCAAGCATTCCCCTGGTAAGCATGGCTTAATTGCATACCTTTGGTCTTGTGGGAAATTTCTGACTTCAGAAGTGCTCTGTAATCCCATTTCAACTTCTGATTTTAGAATGTACATTGATTGCACTTTACGAAGCCTGTGTTTTTCAGTTGTTATTTGGAACATTTCCAGAGGGCTGGATTATATCTTAGGAAAAGTGAGGAACGCAGTGTTTTTCTGAATTTTTTTTTTTTTTTTCAGGTCTGATTTTCATCAGGTTTGATTTATAAGATTAGCTGCTGGTTTTCTGTCAGGGTTTCATTATTGTTCACTTTAGTATTAGGAGCAAATACAGGTTTTAATACTAATAGGAGGAACTAATAGGTGAGCGGTCTTGACACTGTGAACCCATTGGATCCTTCAGCTTTCAGATAGCCAGAAGACGCCTTTAACTGCAGCGCTGGCCCTTACCACCAGCCGTTACCTCGGTCCGCTCCCTTGGCTGCGGTTGCTGCTCTGCCCCTACCGCTTCCTCGCCGGCTCTCACGGCGCAGCTGCGCACCCCGACCCTGCCCCATGCGTTCGGTTCAGCTCCACTGGGCCCCTGTGGTGCAGATACGGGGGGCTCCAGCCAAGCTTGCCCTCATGCTTCTGCTTTCTTGCAGTCTCTCATAAGTGCCCCTCCTGCTTCCCTAGAGAAGGAGGTAGCGCCTGAACATACCAGTGCAGGGCCAGACGGAGAGCAATGGATAAACAAATGGCTCTAAAACCAAAGACAAAAGGGATCCAAGACAAAGGGATCCATGTTCCCAAGCAACTACTTCATGGCAGTGCTGAGAAGGCGTGGATGGATGGATGGATGGATGGATGGATGCATGGATGCATGGATGCATGGATGCATGGATGCATGGATAACTTGGGTGTAAGGTCATAACCTTGAAACACTGTGTCTAGCTACCGACACCTCCTCCTGTCCTGTCTTTGACAATCAAAGTCAGAATCTATCACTCTAAAGTACATATAAACATATAAAAAAACCAGGAGTCAGGAGCAGTTTGAAATAACATCCAACTGCGGCTTGAGAGGATCAGTTTGGAGAAATGACAGGGTGTCATCCAGTGGGAATGGAGAAGGCAGGGAGGTCCTGGGACACAGTTGGCATGAAGAGGGGTAAAGGAAGAGTGAAAAGTCCATCTGGAGTTATTTCCTTTCTTCTGAGAGAAAAAAAAATGCACAATGATTCCAAAGTTCTTCTGGTTTCTGTTAAACACTAACAGAAGTTATTTTTCACACTTTCCCAAGACTAGCGTGATATCTCTTCCTAGGACACAAATACCCATAGGACATAACACGTCACTCTTATTTTGTGTTTCATTGCTGTTATTTTGAGTTTTGTGTTTTTGTTTTTTATTTTAAAAATATTTAAACTAATTTAACAGAATAGATGCCAGAGAAAAAGATATTATGAGGTCCAGATCATAAGAATGTTTTTTTTTCCAGTCCCATATAAAGTCAATGAAGGAGCTTGTTTTTCCTGGTTGGGCAGTAAGTTTATGCCTCCACCTCAGAATCCACCTAAAGAGAAACTAAATAAAACCTAAGGTACTAGATGAGAAGTGCAGAATAGCAAATCACAATGTTCCCCTATCAAACACATGTACAATTGTCGGACTGTGCAAGCACCATTAGCTTGAGATCAATTTTAAATTGAAAATGAAAAGGCATAATGAAAGGACAGGCTGTTCCCATTGCTATTTACCACTTGCTTGCAGTCTGCAAAACTGGAGAATATAAAGCCACTCATACGAGGATGTCAATACTATTCTAAACAAAATCTGAAAGAGCAAGATATGTGTTACAAAACTAAGTTTCTCATCTTTAAAGAAAAGAGAGAGAGAAAGAGAAGGAAACACTGTAATGCCAGGAACACTAAACTATTTGGAAGACCTTCAGAGAAGATTAGGAAAGTAAGTATAGAATGGAAAGGAAACTATGCAACTCTCCTTGATGCACGAGTAGGGGAGAATAAGTTAGCTGAGGACTAGAACAAAGTGAAAACCCTCTTAAATACTGCCTTGAGGGTATAAATGAGACTTCAGGCAAAAGCACCATCCTCATGCCCAATATTCCAGCCTAGCTTATGAATTTTAACAATTAGGGCCATAAAAGTTGTGGTACTGTTGACTGGGATGTGATACTGCGATAGTTTCTCCACCATGTTGCTATGATGAATGAAACTCTGAACAACTAAATTCTGAAATACAGAATAATTCCAGTTATTTTCCCAGGGACTCATGTATTCCAAGTCTGCTTAGCACATGTAGTAACCAACCAAGTGAACCCTTTGATATATGTTTTCTGAATATATATAACATCTCTTCAAGCATAAGTGACTATAACTTTCTAGGTTCTTTTACTTTTTCCATATGCTCCTACAGCCTTTTCTATAATTCTTGGTGCAGAAGAATTAGTCTCATTTTCCTCTCACTTTTGAGTGAATCTCAGCTTTCTTGATCTTATTTATTTCCATGTTAGAGTTTTAAATGAGTTTCAACTTAATTAATTTTAGAATAAATTTAAAGCTGATTTTTGAAAAGGTTATGCTAAACCAAAAAGAATATGGAATGTGGAGTTTGCTTTCTTTTTTTTCTCTCTCCTCTTTGCTCTTCTGCCATTTTCCCCTCCATTTTACCTGTCTCATTCAGCTGTTCTTTGAGGGGATAGTTATAGATATCTTCATTTTTATAGCATCACTGCAGCACAATATTGATTTTTATTTAACCTGAATAGCAAATTATATAAACAAACGACAGCCTGAAATGAATCTGCAAAACATTGGCATACTGTTTCTAAACTATAAATAGCCAAGAAAAATAAATGCTATTTTTAAAGTAAAAGAATTTATTGAAGGTAGTATAGCTCTATAACATACCGCTCATGCTGAATACACATAATCTTTCTAGGAGTAAAAAGAAATTGAAGGAAAAATAGCACATTTTTGTCCTCTCTGACTGCTAGAATTAGCAGTGTGTTTACACAATTCCTATCTTATTTTCAAAGCAAATTTGGGTGACAGTCAATCCGTAATCAAAATAACTGGATAAGAATATTTAAAGTTTTTTTTTATAAAATGTTCCCTGCCCATTTTTAGTGCTTTTCTAGATTATATCATTTAATGATGCTTTTCCTACCCCTGCTATGACAAGAAATCTTGTATTACAAACAGCAGCAGGCAGGAGCAATATCCTAAATGCTGCAAGTTATCACACATTGCTGTGATGCCACTTGTGAAAAGACCCAATCAAGTCAGGCACTGTGACGAGAACAGCTCAATTACCTCATTGACAGGCTACACAGGAGGGACTGTAAAGCTCCAGAAAAAGACATACCCACAAATGCCGTTCCAACCCGTTTCTTCTACAACTTTTCTGTATGAATCACCTCACTAGACTGATCCAAGCTCCCCACGGCACATGTTTCTTATCACGGACTGAAGGAAGTTAATTAATTCCTCATAGTTGGCCTGACTCGGCTGTACTGCAACTCCCTAAACTCAGGGCTGGCAGGTAGCACTCCTCTATGCAAAGGAAAGGGGGTTAACCCTTTTGTTTCTAGTACCTGAAAAATTATTTACATGCAAACACCTTGGAATTATGAAAGCAGAGCATTATTTAGAAATATTATTTTCACCAGGAAAAAAAAAAAAAAGAAAAAGGTAAAATTGTGTTTAAGAGACTATACAGGATAGAGATGCTAGAATTCTAGCCAACCTGAGAATGGTATTTCTAGCCTATCGTTGTGAAGTTAACTTTAGCAGTGCCAATTTACATGACTTGATGAGCTCTTCTTCATCTAAATGGAGATATGATTAAATAAGATCTCTGCCACAGATGCCCAGTGACTGCATTACATCAATGGCACTTGTCATATTTAGACATTAAGCTTTGGCTAGGACACAAGCGGCGCTGGATTTACTGAAGGTTTTCTCCATGCTGCAGCCTGGGCAAACTGCTTGGGAGCAGGGAAAGAGGTATAAGCCCCAGGAGTCAAGAGAGAAAATGTCCCTCTCTCCTGAGATCCAGCTGCATTCCCAAGGCCACTACAGCTCCATTATCCTTCCCTTCGCATCATACACCCATGGGCAGGATGCTCAGCAAGAACTGGCAAAGTTACCGTTTACCTAACTCAGGGGCTGAAATCCCCACTGAGATATGAAAATATAACTCTGAATTCTTTACCTCCCCCGTCAGAAGTTTTTCACTGCACAGGGATGAAGAAAAGTGCATCATTACTTTTCCAAGTTTCCAGTTCCTACACCAAATAAGCAGATTTTCTGACATGTCTCTTTTTATCTACGCCTTATGGTTTCAAAGCATAAGGTTTTGGTAGCACCTGAGAAGTGCTTTGCCTTCTTCATTTAGAAATACATCTTGAAGGAAATCTCATTTAAAACCCAGACAATTAATTTTGTACCATCTCAAAAAACAAACATATTGATGGAAAATAAGCTCAAATTCACAGGAAAGCGGTATTATCCCCAGGGAAACACTTCCATTTTGTGATAATACTAAAATAAAATCTTTGTTGAAAACAAGAGAATTGCTTTATCAACCACATCCATTTGAAAAACAAAATCCTCAGCTTATCAGTTCAGGAAGATCCTTAGTTCTTCATTCTGTAAGAAAGACTGTCCTTGATAGCACTATATGATCTAGAACATAAGAATCCTTGAAGGAACTAGTAGGAAAAACTTTGATTCAAATTGAGCCTACCTGAAATTATAACACTTCAAGTCTAATCCCTAATTGTTTGTCATTTCTCCCCTTTGTTTTGCAGATATGAATGCCAGAATTGTTGTCTTTCTCTCTGCCTCTCCTTTTCTAATAAAACTTCTAATCAAAACAGACATAGGTCTGGGAAATATTCTATCTTAATAAAAATTTATTTCAGTTAGAGACATGGGATCTTTGCAAACACTGACTGACTTTTAAGTGCAAAACATAATTTACAGAGCAAGACTGCAAGATCTTTTGGATTGGAAAATGAATATTTCAAACACCTCCATCTCAGAAGCTACCAACTGCGGTGACAAAGTTTCGAACAGGAAAAGCTTGGGTTTTTTTCTTAAACTATTTTTTCCTTTTCTCCCCCACAATACATATGTCTTGTTTTTTTCCTAATATATCATTCTCTCATAAAGAAGTACAGACACTGTACAATTTAAATTAGATCCATATTCCAGGAAGTCTTGTAGCTGCAAATTATTCAAAAAGCTGAAGTGTGAGAGTTTAAATGAGATCAGAGCACAGTGAGAGAAAACACAGAAAAATAGAAAATCCTGCCCAGAGCCATGGAGATTTCTTCCCCACCATAGACTTGCTATGATGAGGAGGTAAAATACTGACAAAGATTTTTTTTTTTTTCAGCTAGATAAACCACACATTGGAGAGGTGAATTATTTTGTCTCCTCACGTCACATCAGTTCTGAAGAATTACTCCTTCCAAGCAGCCTGAAGTCAACAATAATCTCCCTAAGAGAAGACGGCAGCAGGCATAATGTTAAATGAAGGATTAAAACACAGCTGACAATTATCTGGGGAAAATTAATCAGATGCTGATAATGGTTCTCACATCATGCCACCCAGAAACACTGCCTTGATGAAAGGAAAAATCCAAATCCAGACATAATTATTAGGCATCTAATGGTTCTCATGTTAGATGTTTTGCCTAATTCAAGTGTTTATCAATCCCCTTGGGAGGTTTTCTTTTCCTCCTTGCGAGAAGATTTTACAGCGTAAAGTACCAGAGAAAAATTAAGCAAAAAGCATCTGCCATTGCAGATTTCCTGCAAGCTTCTAAAAAGGGCTGGAAAGGGTTTTGACGTACACAGGAGCGTGCTAATTTCCACTGAGGACATAAAAATGCGGCAAAGATTTCATTTGTCACATAATCTTGCATTTTATTTAAAACTTAGGTTTTAAAAATCCATGTCTTCAAATAAAATATGTTGGTCTGTCTTCCAGACGAATCAACAAGAGCAAGTTGTTCCTCAATGGTGGGCTCCCCGTCGTGGCTTTTCAGGCGGCATACCGCGCTCGGCACCAGCGCTGCGGGACTCTTCCCTCTTCTCACTAGAGCACATATTTTATCTACACAGACCCGGGAGAGGGGTGGGAAGGGGGAAGGAGGTGCCTGAAAAGTTTGTATTGCTCCAAAGTTCTTTTCAAATACATGTTTCCTAAGGCTGCTTATTGCAGTTACTACCATTGCCATTATCAGGACCCAAGAACCTTTCTGTGGGCACTATACAGACACTGATAGAAGACATCAGACAGTGCGCAGTCCAAGAATGCGTGCCTGTTATATTGTTTGTAGGCAGGTCTTGACTAGCGATGCCTTATACCATGGAAAGAGGAGACAAGGCACAGTAGTCAGGAGACACGGTGCTGTGTGGATTTGGCTGCTAGAATTTTGAAGGGTCGCAGAGTTGGGGAATCACTGATGTTGGAAGGCACCTCTGGGGTGTCAGGCCAGCCCCCTGCTCAGAGCAGGGAAGGCTACAGCAGGTTGCTCAGGGGCATGTCCAGTAAGGTTTTGACTGTCACCCATGATGGAGGCTCTACAAGCTCTCCGACAATCTGTGTTCAACCACCGACACACAAAAATATAACAGGTTTTCTTATATTCAAGAAGAATTTCTTGCATCTTGGTTTGTGCCCATTGCCTCTTGTCCTGTCACTGGGCACCACTGAGAAGAGTCTGATCGCATCCTCTTTATATCCTCTCTTCCCTCTTCAGGTATTTATACAGGATCAGATTCCCCTGAGCCTTCTTTTCTCCAGGGTGAGCAGCATGCTCTCTCAGCATTTTCTCCTTTGAGAGATGCTCTGGTTGCTTAACCATCTTCACAGTCCTTTGCCGGCCTCCCTTCTTGCATAATATCCAGCCCCTGTCCTGAACCCTCTGACTGAAGTTCCTATTCTTTGCTATTGAAAACACCCAAGAATGGACAAACCAGTACTGTTTGTAGAAGGGTGGACAAACTGCCCTCAAGGCACAGCGGCCTTGCTCTGCTGAGGAGACCCCCTGTTTGACCCCGGTTGTGCTCAGGCTCACGGCCATGCTGCAAGGAGGCCCACCAGCCTCCGCTGGACTGCTCCCTGCTCTGGGGGTGCTCTGTTCTAGTCAAGAGCCCCAATGCTTCCGCAAGATGAAGCTGTTTGATTGCTTTCACTGCAGCTCACAGGATTGAAAAGCAGCAAAGAAAATGACATCAGAGCATGGGAAGAGTTTGCTACGCTGTGATGGGAAGTCTTTTGATCTGGCAACGAAGAACTAGCTCTTCTCAGCTACTGGCACGCTCATTATTTACATACTGTCTCTTTATTTATATGTAGTTCACATTTGAAGGTTATGAACACAACCTGTAAGTACTTCAAATATAGGCTCTGACTTTTTGATGCTCACTTCAAGCTGCGAGTTCTCAGCACTTCCAACAGCTGGATCCTCCATGAGGGAGCTGATGGCATTTGCGCAGAAAATATTCTACTTGTTACAAGCAAATAAACTTCTGAAATCCTACAAATTACTTACGGAAGACAGGAACCATACAAAGCATATCTTGGAAGGGATATATGAAAGCATTCCAGAGTAAGAAACAAATTGCCTTCTTGGCTTTGTCTTTTAGTATTCTCTGACAATTTCCTTGTGAACTGACAGGATCTTGAAACTCCTCACAGAACTCACCTGTAAGCCCTTCCCAAGCCTGACAAAACACAGATGCGCTACGGAAGGTGTCAAAGCCAGCTCCACCTCCACTGGGTCACAACCTGACATCACATCTCTGAAAGTACTTAAAAGGGGATCAAAATCATGTAAAAGGGTGAAGCAGGGCTATTTTCAGGCCTTGCAGAGGCAATTTTATTTTAAAATTTCTTTTCTCTGATTTGCCTTCAGTGAGGCAGCATAATCAGCAAAATTCTAACCTCGGAGCTCTAGTCCCATTAGTCACACAAAGCTTAGGTGATTTACAGTCAGAAAATCATTTCTAAACATCTGAAAGGACTTTATTATTCTGCCTACAGCTACACCTGTGCACTTCTTTGTCTCTAAGTTTCAATTAGAAATAATTTAAATAAGAGAAAAACATGTTTCCTAGTGGCAGAGCCTGTTAATGAAATATGTTTCACATTTCCAATGGAAATGGAAATGTAGGAAACTGACAGGCAGAGCTTGTGCCTGCATTACGAATATGTTTTATATTTGAAAGACTTTATCCCCATCTCACTATCCAGATCTGCAGCTCATTTATATCTCCATGAACCATATTCATATCGCTCTTAATGTCTGAACTGCCACTCTGTTAACACAACATCTCAATTTCTAAGATGTCATCAGAATCCCAGAAAAAATGGAAATCTCGTGTTAATTTACAGGTACATAAGCACTGAGGCAGAAAATCCTGTTAAATGTTATACTAAAAGTCAAGAGGCAAACTAAAATCATGAGCAAGCAGACTTAGGAATTTAACCATAAGTTTGCATTAAAATATTATGTAAATCAGAAAAAAGATTAAAAAAAAAAAAAGAGCTTTTCTAAAAGATTTTATCAGAGGGCTTTGGAGATACTTTTCTTTGGATTAAAATCTTTCCCGATTAATATAAAGAGTCTCCAACTATGCTAGCTGTGGGACATAAGTAGAATGAGCAAAAAGAAACTGTATTAGACTTTTTATTAGTTTCTTGGACTCTAGGAAGAGGTTTTCTGTCCCTCATGTATGTGAAGACTTCAGTCCTAAAAGACTTGGATACAAGCTTAGCCCAGAGAATGTTTTTTGTGATTTAACTATTTTCAAAAGTCTGAATACTCTTGATGTAACATTGGAATAGCTAGGGGAAGAGGAGGAAGGAAACTTTATCTTTAGGCAAGGTTCCTCTACCCATCATCAAGTGACAAAGGAGAAGAGCTCAGCTGTTCCCCTCAGCTCCCGCAAACTGCCACTCTGTCAAAATGAGACCTTTTTACTCTTCTCATGAATGACCACCCTGCCTTTTAAGATGCCTTCATGAGTCTCAAGGGCAGTTGTAGAACTGCAACTGGAGGCAGATCTAAGAAGGCAGACACCATGTAGGTGTTTTACCAGAAACTTACTTAAAACAGTCCGAGAGATCCTTCAGCATCAACAGTGGCAGAGAAATTATTTGAGAACGGCAAGATGTGATAGAAAGGATAGAGCAGACACTTCAGATATTGCCATATTGTGTTACACTGTTACAGAATCACAGAATCACAGGATGGCTGAGGTTGGAAGGGACCTCTAGAGACCATCTAGTCCCACTCCCCGCTCCAGCCCCTACTCCACCCCCTAGAGCACGTGGCACAGGGTGGCATCCAGGCGGGTCTGGAAGATCTCCAGAGAAGGAGACTCCACAGCCTCTCTGGGCAGCCTGTGCCAGGGCTCTGTCACCCTCACAGCAAAGAAGTTCCTCCTCACATGGACATGGAACTGCCTGGGTTTTAATTTACACCCATTACCCCTTGTCCTGTCAACAGGACAGGACAGTGTACCTGTTACACTTCACTACATCATCATGAAAATTAAATTGACATGAGAAAGCATAAATTCACACACACAATCATGTAAACATATAGATGGATAGATAATACACTTCTCATTCAGAGATATTTTGTTGTATTTTTGGCTAATCTGATCACCATCTATATATCAATGTCATTTTACCAGGTTAAAAAGCAGTCAAGGGTGACATTTTTATACATGTTCTAAAAAGGCACTAGTCTTTTTTAAACTGGCTTATACAGCACTAGCACACATTTATTCTAGCATAAACTCTTGGACAAAAATAAATCCAAAAGTTTGGCAATATGGAAAACATGGGAAGTATATAGGAGAAATCAAAAAGAAACAATTAGGAATTAAGAAGAAAGATATGGACAGTTCAGTTAAAATTTATACCTGACATACAAACAAGCCTCAGTGGAGCAACCTGTGAGTTATTCTGCAAGTATGCTTGGTATGCTTGTAGACTGTGGCTGAATTTGGGTTAACTCCATGTGTAAACTCCAGAATTTTGGAAAAATTCTTGGATCTTTAACTTAAACAAGGAAAATTCCTCACTTGTTAGCATGCTATACACACCAAGGAAGCAAGAGCTCTGGTCTTATTTCCTGGCTGGAACACAGAACCATAAGTAGCACAAGGATGCACAGAGAAAGCTCTGGGAAAAAGGCCAGGCTTGTTGAATACATGGGAATTACAGTGTTTTTGAGGAGCTATCATCCCTCCTACTGCTTAGCCTATGCTGTTTTGATGTGGGTCAGACTGTAAATGATGTGATTTGATTGCTATTGTGCTAACCTCTGCATTCCTCTGACTTTGAAGGAGAAAGTCTTGTCTTCCTTTCTCACCTAGCTTCAAATGGAAATCTCATGAATGCTGTGGATTTACTGTGTTGTTTTATAATTGTGGTTTTATTTGAATTGCCACAAAATTGTTGGGTGAGATTAAACACAGGCCTTTCCTTTTGAAGAGGTCTATGCTTAATATGACTTACACTCCATTTTCGCACTAGCTTTTAATTTTTCCCCATTTAAGTCTAGTTGCAACTGTGCAAGCTGCAATTGTGCGAGCTTTCCCTTGGTACTGTGCTAAGTGATATTTATGCATAAACTTTTGCTGCTTGCTGATTCCTTTGGCATTCATCAACCTGTACTGGAATGAATAAAGCTTTCATTCATGTTTATATATTAGTTTCCAGCATTTGTATGTTTGTAATCACTGAGCCAAAACTGGCTTTCATTTGCAGAGATGTAAACCAAGAGGAACAGAGTCAGGAGATACACTCTTATCATGTTCATGGAAAGATTTTTTTTTTCTGGTATCAACGAGAGTTGCATTTATCACAGAAAGGTCTGAATTCTCAGACTTCACAGCATATTCATGGCGGGTAAAGATGGCTGTGTCTACATTAACAAGCAGTTTGGGTCAACATGACTGAATCTCTAGAGTGCAGTTTGTGCTGGGCACTCAACATAGTGCTTATATTGATTGCTGGGACTCTTATTTCAGACTAGCTTGAGTTTGCTCCTGAGCACTAATGGTTTTTCATTGCTGCAGTTCATCTCCCAGGCGAGTTTTGTCCAATGAGAGCCCAGGTCATGAACTATGATGCTGCTCTTGACGTGAACCAACGCTCACTAAGTGGGGAGCACCACAGCATCGCCTGAAAAGCACCCTCCTGATCTGAACTGATGTACACTGATGTAGACGCGCCCTATGGGTAAGCCCAGAACTTACACAATAGAATATCTATGAGGAAATCCCTGGTCATCAGCAATTTTCCCAACAATATTACTGCTGCCGTTGACAAATACAAGTTTCCAATTTAACAAATGGCGACAAGATAAATGCCCACATCATTCTAGTTTCTCCCAGCTTTATAATTCAGAGTTTAGCAAAAAGTTGCCCTCGGTCTTTTGGAAATAGCACCTATTTGTTAATTTCAATGACAATGCAGCACTCTTCTTGGTCCTTTCTGGATACCTGAAGGCTTTGATAGCTCTACTACAGAGAAGGTCATGGCAGTCAAACTGAATTTATCCATATCTCCTAGGACTACTATTTTATTTTCCTCCGATCAACTACCCACTTCTTCCTCACTCTTTACACTTAGCAATAGCTAACTCAGTGCAGAAACCCCCATCTGAGGAGAGTAACTAAACAGACCAGAGTCAATGGGGGGAAAGAGGAAAGGGAAGCCAAGCAGACTGTCTAGCATGGTGTAGCACCATGTGAGAGGGTGTGTGGTCAGAAGGTGATGTGACATTTGCCTTGGGTTTTCTGTGTCCTTTTGTGTCCCACTCCATAGGGGAATTGCCACAACTGCCTTCCTCTCCCATGCTCCTCTGTATTTGTGGCACTGACTCTAGCTCTAATCCTCAAGTATGGGAAAATGGACTACCTACTACCCTACATTTAAAAGTTATATCTGTCTTTTCTTCATATATTGCCCTGATGCAAAAACAAGTGTCATACCTGGGCAAAGCCATTTTATTATTATCCTCTGAAGCTGTTAACACACAAGTTATTATAGATCAGCTGCTCCATAGTAAGCCTATACATACATGCTTTTTATTTCAGCTGTCCCTGAAGTGAGTGTAGATTATGTCAAATAAAAACTACTTATTCTTAGATAGCAGAGTCTGAGACAGAGAGAATGGGCCAAGCTGCAGAAGAATATCACCTCAAAACACCGTAATTCACATACAGTCAACAAACATGGCCTCTCCCAGAGCTTTCTCTGAAGAATATTGTGCAACTTACAGTCCACCAGCAACTACCAGGAAATAAGGAGATGATGATATCTCTTTCTAGGTAGAATCTGCTAACAAGCAAGGAGATTTTCCTCATCATTAAAGATTCAAGATATGGTTAGCAAAATGATGGCACTGATTCACACAGTTTGTCCATAGAATAAGAATCACAGCTCTATTGGCCCAATCCTTGATCACACTGCTACGATATGGTCTTTGATACAACAGCCCCATTGACTGTTCAGCAAAACTGTTTTAAGCAGTTTCTCCTGAGGAATATTCCAGATAGGAAAAATTTCTGTAAGCAGTTTCTTCATATGGACCACTAAAAATGTTTAAAAGTTCATTGTTCAGAAAATTGTTAAGAAAACCCATGATGTTATTATGCAGTGACTAATTACAAGTCAAACTGCAGCATTTAAAAAGCTGACACTGTCCAACAGCTTAGCCCTCCTCACAATACTTACGTATGATGCATACACATTACTTATGATACCTACCTACTCATTGCAACACAAAGCAACAGGCCAAACTCATTTGTAAGTAATAACCCAGCTATCCTTCTCCAATTTTCACAAGTTCTTTCTACAATATAAAGTAGTTTCAAATACAAATACCCTTCAAACAGTAACTGATTCTAAAAATTCTGCCCCCTCCCAGATTGCTTTCAGACCCAAAGACCGGAAATTAGTGAAGCCTTAATCATTATAGTTACAATGATGCACCGCTTCAGTCAACTTTTGTTACAATTCCAGTTTCTTCAAACTGCCAGCTCTCACTTGAAGAGGTTTATAACCGAAAGTTAAAGCTGACTGGTTTCAGAAAAATCAAGCAAGTCTGAAGTGCTAGAAGAATCTGTGACCACATACCTACCAGAAAAGAAGACAGAACTTAGTTTATTCAACTTCATACAGGTCATGTGATGATAGAATTAATGCCAAATGGTTTTGGTCTCTGTACAGAAACTTCCAGCAAAAGATTTAAATGATGTAATAATTACCTTTTTCCTTTCATGATCCTTCTGACTGTGTCTTAATTTACGATGCTTTTAGCTGCATACATGTATCCCGAGGCTATGATGGGTGCACATTTATTTAAGTCAAAAGATAAATCTTAATGAAAGGTTTTTTTAACACAATAATTAACTTATTTTGATCATCATAACAGTAATTACTAGAGGCACAAAAACAGCATCAGATCCCAGCAGAAGCCATGAAGATCCTAAATAGGGTGGAGCAGCAGCACTCCCTGATTACTTTGCCAAGAAATGATACATCAAAGTGGCAGCAGTGAATCATCATACACTACTAGGAACTACACCCAATGAATTCAAGACGTGAAAATATTAAATGCAGTAGCCTCCAACATAAGTTGCAAATTATAATCACACAGCAGATAGCTTGCAGTATGCCTTCTCTCAGAAATCAAGCTATGCTCTCCCTATGCTACCCCCACATTATTGCTCCTCAAATTAAAACACAACAAAACCCAAAGAACTACAACAACAAGGAAATTTTGACTTTGGTATAAAAAGTGGTATAAAAAGTCTTATTTAAAAAAACATTGTTTGACTATGGGAGACTACAAGTTCTAGCCCTGTGTCAAATAAGATAGTTTACTGTTGTGTTCTTTCAGAAACAACTTCCCCCAAAAGATTTCCTTTCTATTTTTTTTTTAGTGGGATTTCATATACCATGAGAAATCAACCCAGCAAAGACAAAGAAAACATCACATCCTCTCTTGCCTGCTGCTGTCATCTTCCCCTTAGCAGAAATAGCTCGTGTCCTGCTTTTATGCCCATTCTCCACCCACTGAACTCACAAAGACGCGCACACACGCACACAATGTATGGAGCACTGAAGCTACAGTCGGGTCTTCAGCTGTGACCCATGGTAAAGACCTCAAACAAAACTCAAAATATTTTAGCCAAAAACACCCTAATCATTTCTAACTCTAAGTCAGATCTACTTCACAAATTAATTTTCCAAAATAATTAATGATACACAAAGGTATCACATAATGAACACTAAAGGAATAAACACTATCAAGGAACAGCCATCAAAACTACAGGAATAAGTAGCTCTTAAAATAAAAATACTGTGTTACCTTTTCCAGTCAAAGTTTCTTCTTTAATTTTCCTCACTGCTTCTTGGCCTTCACTCTCACTGTTTCCAGCTGTATCACAACACAGAAAATACAATGTTAGCAACACAATTAACTTGAGGATAGTGAGTATAATCTTGCCATAAGGGCTAAGCATAGTCTAAAAACCACAACACAGTTTAAGTGAAAATGAGTGATTCATTAATGCCAGAACAGTAGAGGTTTTTAAAAAGTGCTGTATAAATGCACTGCTGATCACACAGGTTTTGCACGCTCTTCTCAATTATTTATACAAGATAAGACCATCTGCTGGACAGAACAGCTGAATTTAGATGCAAATCTGTGAGCAAAGTGAATTTCATCATCATGTGAATTTCATTATGATTAATTCCAAACTGATCCTAATATAGGTGGGAGTGGACCCCTCTCTTCTTTTTCCAAAACAAAAAAGGACTTCACAGTTGGTGGTAAGGGCCCCCTACCATGGCCCAAAAGCTCAGGACAGGTTTTACTGACAGTAACAGAAAATATGGCTAAGCATCAAATAATTGCCTTTTGTGCCATTCAGCCCAGGTGGACAATTAATAATCGCCTGACATTTGCTTGGCAATTGTTTTACAATTACTTCTTTAGAAGACAAAAGCATAAGCAAAATATTGTGCTTGGCAGCATATGCTACATTTTGAGAGCTGTTTAACATGCCATTTATCCATCCACAGACAATTTCCACGGTATGAAATCGCAAAATATCAAAATATTTGTTACCTAAAGTAGATATAAATAGTGATGTTTGCAACAGTCTTCATGAAGCTGCCTTCTCTTTCCTGGTTATATAAACCTCTTCCTTGCTTTTTATACAGCTTTTATATAGTGACCTGTTACAATTTTGTTGTCTTCTCATTTACTAGTAAATATGCAGAAATTTTGGGTTTTTTTCTGTTTTTTTTTTCTTATTTTTTAGTAAAAGTAACTCAGCCTTATCAAAGGTAAGGATGGATAGGTGGATAGATGGATGGTGACGCAGAATCATATCCTCATAGATTAACTTAAGACTGGAAGGGATCTCTGCAGGCCACCAGCTTCAAACTTCTTATCATAGAATCATAGAATGGCTAGGGTTGGAAGGGACCTGTAGAGGTCATCTAGTCCAACCCCCCTGCACACACAGGGTCCCCTAGAGCATGTGGCACAGGGTGATGTCCAGGCGGGTTTTGAAGATCTCCAGAGAAGGAGACTCCACCACCTCTCTGGGCAGCCTGT
>PTEX01000025.1:1498709-1549754 GCA_003342815.1 Eudromia elegans | reverse complement strand
AAAACCCGCCTGGACATCACCCTGTGCCACATGCTCTAGGGGACCCTGCGTGTGCAGGGGGGTTGGACTAGATGACCTCTACAGGTCCCTTCCAACCCTAGCCATTCTGTGATTCTATGATTCTATGATTCCAGGCCCCTAATCATCTTCGTGACCCTGCGCTGGACTTCTCACACTAGTACATGCTTAGACTTTCTTTAAAATGTTAGAATATGTGTTGTAACACTATTGAACTCCATTTACTTCATCTCATGGACAACATGTTGCAGAAATAGAAATAACTTCTGTGAGACAGATCAGGCACTATCCATTAGCTGCGTTAGCTGAAGCTACTGAGCTCAGAGCATCGGGCAGCAATTTCTGGGACAACCCTGAGCACTTTGGGGAAGGAAGCTAATACATTGTGTGAAGGATGGAGCTTCTGTGTTTGAGCAGGAAAAACAATGATTTGCAACGTTTATACCCGAAGGCAATTTATATCTTTGTTTTTATGATATGCAAGTAGACTCAATATTTACATAAACATAGCAAAACCAAAGATGTTTAACATTTCAGATTCTGAAGAAAAAATTATTTATTTCTCACATAAAACCTAGATTTGTGCTGCTTTATAATTGCTATTTATAAATTACAGTAACTCTGGAATTGTATCGCTCAGACTGACCAAATATAAATAGGTAAATAAATGAATAAATGAATAAATAAATAAATAAACAAATCAAACATTTGCAATATTTACATCTTCATGTTGCTGTTCCCGCTTAAAATCATGCAAGATGTTTTACAGACTAACATCATTCAGCTTGATGCTCATTTCTGGATGTAAAAGCCATGTCAACAAACCAACCCTCTGGTGAAATGGCCATATCTAAGGAAATCTCTCCCTAGGACCTATAGGCAAGGGATGAGTTTTCCTCCCCATTTCCCCTGCAGTGATCTACTAGAGCAGGGTTTCAAAATCCGTGTGTAACAACACCAGGTAAAGTCAGGTTAAAAACAAAACACTTCTGCACCAATTCTGCGAAGGCCTCATTTGCTTCCTCTTTCACTCAGCATTCCTCAAGGGGAGAATGTGCTTATTAAAGCCTTCAGCGTCTTGATTTTAAATCTCAGTGTGTTTACTGAATTCATTCCTTTAAGAGAGCTTGTGTTCCAAAAAAAATTTTAATACACATTATTTTGCTCATATATAAATGGTTATGCATTAAAGCTCTATGCCGTCCAAATGAGTTCAGTTTATTCATATTTGCATATTTCATTCTAGACCACTGAGATAAAATAATTATTTTGATAAACATTCATTTAAAATGCCTCTTTCCACCCTGATTCAACAGCTGTTTTGAAAGACTCTGGAAGCTGTGAGGATCATAAAATTGAAAAAGCCTCACTGAAAGCATCACCCATTACAAAGGCTTTTGAAGTACTTCTCGCAAGGAAAATCCTGTAAGAAAGTATAAAAAGAGTGAACAGATGACCACAATCTTTAAAAAAGTTCAAAGACATCTAGAAGATACAGTAAGATTGGGAGACTCATCTCTACCTCTGAGCTTTTTGCTCAAGGAGACCAGCATCCCCTTGCTGATGATGAGTGGTAGAGACACGGGATGTTGCTAGCTGTGGCTAAAAGTGTCTGTTATGATTCCACACTCCAAGACCTCTTCCAGGGCTTGCCCCAGGCTTCCTGGGATCTCTGCTTCAGGCTGAACGTCTGAATGAAAACACTGCAGCCGCTGCCAGGAGAACGGCTAGTAAAAGCCAGTTTTGCTACGATTATTTCCTTAAAGATATTACAAGGCTACAGTGGACAAAAGTATATAAGCTTGGCAATGGGAAAAGTGGGTTATAGAAATAGGATCCTATTCCCTTCTCTTTACCCTATGAAAACCGGTTCAGACTTGGCTTGGTTATAATCTAGAGAAAAAGTAATTATTTTCCCATACAGTGCGGATGCATTTCATTATCCAGCTATTTCAAACGCATTGAGCATGTTCCAATCTGCCACCTAGTTCTATCATTTTTAAAGAGCTGCAAATAGAAGCAGATTTTGAGTAGCAGATACTGCTGTGAGAAGATATACTGGAAAGAGGCAGGAATAAATCTTTTTACACTGGACATGATTAACTGTTAATATTCCTCACCTTTACTACTTCGCCTCCAGCAACTGCCTCAAGAGACAGGCAAATAAGAATCTCTCGCATTTTAACAATAAGGTAAGCCTGAATTTGAGAACTTTCCCTAGAACTAAGAACAGCCCCACAAACACGCCACTAAAATTTGACAGCAAATCCTTCCACAGCAAATTCTGTGTGTTTGGCTGCTGCTGTTTTCACAGACTATTGCTATATCGCTCTGGGGTCCTCTCATATTGAGTGTTATGCATGAAATAGCCATCCTTTCAACTACTAATCAATTACTCAAAATTCAGCAAGTACTTTCCAAGTCACCAAGCTGACTCTATTTGTGTTAGTTTGGTAAAACTCCCAAAAACCTTTGCCTGCTCTTCATCTAAACAGTTTGAAGGATATGGGAGTGTAAGGGAGAAAGTGAGCACAGACCATGTGGGGTTTTTTATGCTGTGACAGAATCTGGAGAAAATCTTTAAGAAAAAAAGGGATCAGTGTCTTGAGAGTTTAGATCATATCAAAATACCTGATCTTTTTTCCCTCCAAATTTATCCCTGCAGAATTGTGAAAAATTCAGGTAAGACTGATTCAACAACAATATTAACTGCAGCCAATTCTGAAAATAAAATTAGTCTGACTGGATGCGCTATTGAACTATATAAAATGTCATATAAATGATGTCATATTAATGACATGAAAAATTCTAATTCTTAATAGAAGATAAAGTTTAAATTGAAAAAAAAAATGGAATCATATATTTAAATAGAACTGCCTGTGAGAAAGTGCTTTCGTCTTCAGTATTCATCTACACAAATGTCACAAGTCAAAACACATACATTTAAAGCCCCCCCACAAGTACAAAAAATTCTTTTCAACAGGTTTTGGATCTTACTCTAAAGGTCAAACATTGTCACCTTAATCACTTTTGATAGATCCTAAATTTGAAAATCATTTCAGTGATTATGATAGAATTTATTGTAGTATATTGTTCCACCAGAATGTGGATGGGAAAATACAAACCTTAGAAACAGAGTATAACGGAACAAATTTGTGTGCTAAGGAGACATTTTCATTTTCACCACTTACGAGGTCCTGATAATATTATAGATATATTTTAGATATATTTTAGATATATTTTATACAATTTTTTAAATTAAAGTTGAACTTTAGTCAACTAAAGTTGACTAAAGTCAACTTTAAAGTCCTTTAAAGTTGAAAATCTCTCTAAAGGAATAATTACTAAACATGTTTCATGTACAAAATCAACCATAACAGAAACCAAGGACTTTTCTAATTTATGTGTTGCAAAAATAAGAATTTGTGATCTTAATATTTCAAATGAATGTATTGCAAAGCATTAGAAAATAATTTTCAATAGTCTATGACCAATGGTACAATCACTCACAAATACAACCCTACACATTTAGTGGTGTCTAGGGAACTTGCCTCCCAGAGATAAATCCCTTCCTTAGTCTTAATTCTGTATTATTTCAGTTAATCTGTAAAACAACAAAGAGCCTTTCAGAGTTAGCAGATTGCCCTATCGACCTTCCCTGCTTTTCCTTAGGTGTACAGGAAAGATGAGCCAATTTCCTCCATTCTGGTGGCAGGGAACCAGAAGAGCAGACCAGCCTGAATTGCAAACTCGATCAGTGTAATGTAAAGATCTTCAACAACAACTTCAAGTAATCCAAATTTAAAAGTGGTGTCCGTCAACCCTAATGCATATTTATATTACCAAGAGTAGCTTGGCGTTATGGTAATAAATTCTGTATAAATGTATACCATATGATTAATAAGTTCCACACAGTAATAGTTAGTTGTCTTAGTGCAATAGAATATATAAAAGATTTCAACGGGCTATTTGAATTAAGGTGCCTTCACGGAGTAATGTAATCCTCATTATGACTGAAAGTGAACTGCAGTAATTGGGGCGAGGGAGGGGCGGCTCGGAAGGGCTTGTGAGGGCACCCAAAGCCTCAAGAGAGAATCGATGTCACCTCAGCAGACGCTGTGAGGGTACGAATCTGCAAGCGTGCATGGCACTGCATAGCAAACGCCACGTGCCTCAGAGAGATGGGTGCCGGGCCGGGAAAGCTCTGAGCCCAAATGCTCCCGTGGGCACAGCAGGGTGTCAGCCAGGGACACCACTGAGGAGGGCTGGTCCCTCGAAAGGGGCAGGAAACAGGTGAGCACTGCAGAGGCTTCCATTCGGGAAAAGGCTGGGAAAGAGCAAGGGCAAAACTCCTCCTTTGCAAGTACAAAACTCTGCTATTGCACAGTAAGCCATGAAATAAGATTCAAGGACAAGAATAGATCCAAGAAAAACAGCATATGAAGTTCTGGGGCAAGGAATTCTGTGATTTAATTACACATTTAATCGCATGAGAAAGACTGTATTGTATTTTGCTTTCAATTTCCGTGGACATTTGCTACTTCATGTGTAATAAGAAAGGGATAAAACTTCCTATTCACTTTCTCCAAACTGTTCATAATTGTATAAACTCTTATGATACCACACCTCAGTCATCTGCTTGCAAGCTGAGGAGTCTTTTCAATTAGCCTCACTTTGCATAAAACCATCCCATATCCCTCATCATCCCTTTTTTGTACTTTTTTCCAGTTTCACCAGATTCTTCATTTTAAGTAGTTCCAACAGAATGGAAAATATGTTTCCATTAAGACACAAAGATAGTTCTTGCCTAGTTCTCATTTCACTTTTTACTAGTAGATAATTAATTAAGAATGTATTCTTCAAAATATTACAGCTGTTTTTGTTGATGTTGTATTTATATTAGCTGGTACTCCGTATTATTCATCCCACGGAATGGCCGCCCAGTCTTGATTCTTCACCGTTCTTTGTGGTGGTGAAGATTTCACAGAGTCGCAGAGTCGCAGCGCAGCAGAGGCTGCGAGGCACCGCCGGAGATCTTCCTGTCCACCACAACTGGCTCAGAGCGGCGTCAGCTCCAGCAGGTTGCTCCAGGCCGTGTCCCGTCAGGCTCTGAATATCTCCAAGGACAGAGTATCCACAAGCTATCCAGCAACCCATGCACACTAAAGCTGTGTTTGTTTATGTCTGAATTGGATTTCTTGTGTTTCACTTTGTGCCCACAGCCCAATGTGTCATCTGGGCACCACTGAGAAGAGTCCTGCGCTCTCTTCTTTATTTCCTCCTCACCAGATATTTACTGCTGTGACCCCCTTGGGCCTTCTCTCAGCTGAACATTCCCAGCATTTCCTGCTATGACAGATGCTCCAGCCCTTTAAATATCATTAATCAAATTAATCTGACTATCCTAAATACATTTGTGCAAAATTAATCATCTCAGTATTTTTTCTGCATCCTTTATAAATATGTTGAACATATGCCAATGGGATCAGGAGTCCCTTCGCTGCATGCAAAAACTCACAAATAACTTCTAAATTTTGATTTTGTCTCCTAATTGGTTACTAATCTACATGAGATCTTTCTCTTATCTCAAGACAAGCTATTTTTTTTTAAGATCTTTTGGCATCAACCTTGCCAAAAGCTTTTCAAAATTGAGATTGAATTAATTCATACAGTTGTTGACTCCTTCAAAGCGTTTAATAAACTACTATGTCTAGAAAAGCTGCGTTGACTCTTCTACAATTTATCATCACATATTTAACCCTGTATTTCTCTTGCTGTCTACAAGTTTTTTCCCAATAGTGAAATAACACTCGCTGGATTATCCACAAAGTCCTTCTTAATATTGGTATCACAGTTGCCCAGTTCACACATGTCCTGTGCAAAGGCTGATATTGAAGGTTTTATGTGAAGGATAACAGTGCAGAAGGCCCAGGACGTTCGTACTCGAGTTTCTGTGAGCATTCAGGGGTGCTTCCTCCTGAGGACTCATTACTAATTTATGTTCTTGCCTTGTTACAAAGCATCTTCTGTAAGAGGTGTTTGAGGCAGTTCTCCAGGCACAGACTCCGAAGGGAAAGGTCAGGTGTAGAATCTCCCCTGATCCGTTCTTTATCCCTTCCTCTGTGGCCTTTTACTCATGAGTGCATCTTTGCACTTCAGTTATCTATCATCCCTAATAACTTCCTAGCACGCTTGCTCCCTTTGAAAAGGTTTAATATCAATGCTTATGCTCGCCCAGATTGCTTTCAAAATATCTTTCAAGCACCTGTTTTTATGATTTTATAATAAATCAGCCAGATTTACATACAGCTCTACCTTTCTCATTTGAATGTACTTTCAAGTTTTGACGTAAATGCTTTAAGTGTTTTTATTTTATTTAGAAATTTTATTTTAAATCACAATGATTTGTTTTTATCTGATTTTTTTTCCCCTGATGAGTACTATTTTGTTTACACTGTCCTTAGTCTCCCTACTACTCATAAGCACTGTAATCTTTTACCTGCTTCTTTTACATAATTTCTTATTCTCCTGACAAACAATAACAACAAATAGTTTTTCCAGAGAACTATAGCAAGATCTGGAATTAATATATTGATTTGTCTCTTTTAATTTCTCAGGATAGTTAAGTTGTACAGACCAGTCAAAAACTAAGATCTAATTTATTATGAAATTTCACATGCAATAAGATGCAAAACCAACAGTCTTGAAATAAGGCATTTCAGTTTACTTAGTTTGCTTGAAGATACGAATGTAAGCTGAAATTACCTAAAGTTGTAAATTTTAAAACTAAATTACCCCCAAAATGAAATCATCCAAGATCATGCAGCAGCAATACTAACTTTAACCAACAAAATACTAAAATGGATGCAAAAGCTGTTTCAGTTTGATTAGAACTTCATAACTATTTCAATACATCTTGACCTCGAACTACTAACTTCCCACAGTTTTCTATTTCAGGTTTCCCATGATATGCATTAAAGCAGAAAATTCAGGATTCCTGATCTTTCAGCTCTGATTGACTCCTGGGGTTAAGCATAAAGACCTATGAGATACTCGAGTGGTTGTAGGAGAGCAGAGCATTGCACTCCTTGACTTGACCCATTTGGTCAGCTGAGACACCAAAGCTGGATAAGAACAGTGCAGGCATCGAGCAGGATCTTCCTGAAACACTCCTGGACTTGCACAATTTCAAACTCAGAGATCTCCTAAGTCAGAGGGTTTCCAATTATTCCGTATCTCACGGAGGATTTTTCTCCATGTGAGTCAGTAGCATCCAACAGGTCTCACAGCAAGGAGTCCCAAAGCTTTGCTGTAAACCACATGAAAAAGGTACCACTTTTTGCTGTGAATATGCTACTCTATGGGATCATCTTCTTCTAGAAAAGGCAGTGAACAGTGAACAGCGTAATCGTATCACTCTGCATTTCATGCAGCTGTATCATACACCCCTTCAGTCAACATTTTTTTCAGACTGAAGACTTCTAGCCCACTTAGTTGTTTCCCATACATATACTGCTCCCCAATTACCTTGTCCTCTAAATATTCTTTACTACCCTGGATAATTTAATATGACTTGAAAGACTTACACTTCATCATTTGTCTCACCTGCACAGTTATTCTGACATCATTTGCTAATTTACGTCATTTATGTCCATGTTCTTTCCTAAGTTTTAGTCAATGATGTATCCACGTAATTATATTTCTTTTTATCCTTTGGCTAAGTAGTGTCTTTAAGAGATGTAAGGAGTCTTGTGTTAAGATTTCTGGAAATCCAGTCAAAATAAACTATGTCAACACAAATCTCTCTCATCCACATGACTATTGAGGTCTTTTTGTAGGTTTAGCTAGCCAAAATATTTTATTATCTAATAAAACTGCATATTTGAGTGAATTACATTTCAAATTACAATTACTGCCCACAGGATAAGACCTTTGCTCTAAGGATTTTTTTCAGATGTCTACACTATTTCACTAAAATTTTGAATGTCCCAAAGACTGTGGTAATGACTTTTTTCTCAAAAAAAGTAACCTTAAAACATTGCCAGTTATCAATAAAACTATATAAATTCTAATGGTGAAATGTTCTAAATGAATAAACACATCCAAATACTTTTTTAAAAATGGAAAAATTATGTATAAAGCACACTTATTTTCCACGTGTGACTCCAAATTTTAGCAGAAATGCAAAATAGATTTTTTTAAATTTATCTTTAAAAGGAAAGTAGGAACTAAAATACCTAAAAATTTACCATGGATTAGGAAGGCTTTGCATGACTGTGTGTACATAATTCATGTACAAATATGCAACATTATATTAGATCATGCACAAATATAAAGTATTATAGTTGAGTTCTTCATAATCCTGATAAAAGTGTAATGATAATCAAAAACTAAACTGAATGATGGTTACAGGGGGTTCTGCACGCGTTTCTCAGCATTCACACAGGAGAAAGAAACTCATTAAACCATTTTGAAAGACTGGTAACATTTCAACATTTCCTGACTCTACTAATTCTATTATGACCTAACAAAATATGACAAAAATAGGAGGAGAAATACTTTTCTAGGGCTATTATAACTCACGCATCTCATACATCTATCTCCAGTGAGAAAAGACTATTAAAGTATCCCATACAAATTTATGGTAATTGAAATTAAATCAAACTGTCTCTGAACATGACTAATTGTACCATCTTGATAGGGTTTAATTATCCTTCTAAAGTCACTTTGTGGTATTGCACTATATTAGAATTGTATGATTTATGGTGTAGCAAGTCCTCTTTGAAAATTGGTAGTTAATGTGAATGAAAGGGATGACAAAAATATCTCCTGTTTGGTCTGTTGCAGGGCTTACAGAGGTCACAAATTGCTGCTGAGCTTCTCTGTGGATGCACATTCATTTATGCCTAAATTTTATTGCTCAAATTAGTCCCTTGGCTATTTGTGTGTATGTGCATATATATGTGTGTGTGTTCGTATGTGTGAGAGAGTGTGCACCTATATGTCTAAAATGTGACTGTTTTCCTCAAAATGTGAAATGGTTCTAGAATATTGTGACACTGATAGACACTAGAGACTGATCGCACTATCTCGAACATGATGTTTTATGCCATGCAGTGTGTGTATAAAATTGTCGAGCGGGAATTCTTTTGTCTTTCATTCAACATTCACAGTCAAGGATATCATCACTAAAAGTTTTTCCACTGTTCTTATTATTAAGTTACCGAGAACAGAGGGGAAAACCAAACGGAACTGAAGATGTCCTTGTTTAAATCAGCACTCTTAACCTGTATTCTCAGAATCAACTTAATATTGAACCCTGACACGGAAGGACAAAAGAGATGGGAAAAGTGCCTACTTTCCATGAACCTAAGTTCAGACCCACAGAACTGTGTGACCAGCACTGTGAATCAGAATTGAACCCGTCCGGGATCACAGAAATTACAACATACAGAGACAAAATGGGCAGGAGGAATTTTCTAAGTTCTACTGATGAGAATTTGTTTATTTGTTATACCACACAAAATGCCATCTTCAGTAACAACTTCTGGTGAATAGGATCCCTAGACTGTGTGTTATTTACCTGCTCTATCTGAAAAAAAGAAAAAGAAAAAAGAAAGGATGCTGCAGCTTATTTATCAAGTAATAATTCTGTACCAGAAGCATGAGCTCCTGGCATGGCTTGATTGATTTGGAAGTGTCAGAACTGGCAGAAAGTTTCCTTATCAGTAGTCCCAACTATCCTTCAACAAACATTCTTGACTGCTAAGTGAGAGTAAAGCTATCAGTGCCGTAAAGCAAAAGATCTCAGTAAAATCCATCAAACAGAAATCTTTTCATGTGGTCAGCTGCAGAGAGCAGGCCTAGCAGCATATGCAGCGCAAGACAGGAGTTTGGGCATTAATGCTGGTACTGGAAGGTCAGAAGCTATAAAATCACTGTGCAGTAGTTTGCTAAAATGCTCTGAGAATATCATCTTTCAGTACTATAACTATCTATATTCCACAAAGCAAAATGTTGTTCTTTTTTGCCCCTTTTGTTTTGCCCATTCCATTGATAGACTGGGTTGGAAATTAAGTTAGTTCAAATATTTACTCCTCTGAAATGTGAAATGGCGTCAAAGTCATTCACATTAGTGATTCATCTTCACATTACTCATTCACGTTTGACTCATTTTCCCACTGCAGGGATATCATTGTTTCCTGATATAATGTCTTACATTCCAAATTACTTAGACCCTATTATGGAAAATAAGCATTCACTGAGTGGGCAAGAATGACTGTCAGCTAAACATGAGTCTGATCCACCTCTCAAGTCCAAATTCACCTTTCCTGACATAATGTACAAACGTAGGGTGAAAACATTCCTTTGGTAGAAAGCTTCAACCCACTTGAGTCTTATCTGAGGCTTAAATCTTTGTTTGTGTGGCCTGAAGCTGAATGTGCTATGGCATGTCAGCCTACAAGCTGGTGTTTTAAGTATATTTTGGACACTTGAGGCCACAGTTAGCAGCAAAGCCGGAAGGTCATTGCATTTAATGTGCTGCTGAGACTGTTATTAATCTTGTACTTTGAAGAAAGGCTGATATTATCCATCCTATGGACAGGGCTTCTCTGCTCTGGAGAATTTCACAGGCAAAAAAGATGATTGTGACTCACCAGTCAGTGTTTAGGCCAGAGTTTGTCTGAGAGAATTAGACCACTTGAAAATCTTACTCATCAAACGCTTCCTATAATTAATTGCATTAATTTTAATTTGTAGAGATTTGTGATGCAAATATTCAAGTTGGTACAAATGAAGAATGATTTGAAATGTGTGTGTCTGTAACCACCAGAACAGCAGAGCAAATTGTTAAAAGAAAACCCTGTGTTGATAACAAAGGGCATTTTCCTAGGTTGCCCTCCCCAGACCACCATTCCTGGCAGCAAAATTGATGAACCTGTCCTTTTTGTCAAGACCACAGCACAGGTGACTTGTCAGCAGAAGACAACGCACCCTGACAGCAGGATGGCCACAAGGTTGCAGTAAATCAGCTACCTCACCACTTTACCTGTTAGCCCACCCAGGAAACAAGAGTAGGGACACAGTTTTTATCCTCTGAACAAGTTAAAACAGAGAGTGAGCAGCAACCTGCTTTAGGGTTCATGGAGGCTAAAGTAAGCAAAGTTCTGAGGGAAAGGATGACTCTATAATGGTTGATGGGTATAAAAGGGTATAAAAGGGTATAAAAGATCTGTTCACAAATTAACTAGTCATTTGAAATCGAGAATAATCACAGACAGGATAGGACTCAGTATTTAGAGTGCCTTGACCTCTGTGTTGCACAGAAGTGATGCTGACCAGAGCTTGTTAGAACATGCACATAAATACAAGTGAACAAAATCTGTGGCAGAGTGATTCCGAATGGGGAGAAGCAGCTTACTTAGAAATTTTGTAAGTAAGTGCAACCTTGCTTTTCCAAACGATCTTGAACTGAATTTTGTTATGCTAAATCTCCTTCCCATTAAATGAAATAATACGAATCTTCAAAAGAGTAGCAAAGTTCTACGCTTCTTTGTTTCTGTGCAAAGAGAAAAAAAAAGTTTGTTTTTCCAGTGAATGTATTTTTGAAGTCCATCTTAAACATGAAAGGGGACTTCTTTCATGAAATATTAATACTGACACCACTAGTTACCATACAGCAACTTACGACTGTACTTTGTAGATGCTTTATTTTGACCCTGGTATTGAAAGATGCATGAGGAAGTGATATCCTGCATTACCCCTGCACAATTCCACTGGGCATAGCATCAGCATTACTGATCACACTAGGCTAAAAGAATATACAGCTACTACAGTCTTGTTTTTATTTACTGTTTTTATTTTTAACACACCTATATACACATATATTATTTAGAGAGAGTATATTCTTTATGAAAACTGAATAAAATGACATCACCAGTTCGTCTGTGTATTATGAAATACTACCCTTCAGTAATTTTGTGATCAAAGCTATATTCTTTTAAGTAAAAATCTGGTGGGTTAAAAGAAGAATAAAGGAAAAATGTGTAGTGTTCTAAAAATATGAATGAGCACTGGTGGTATTATATATTGATTTTCTAAATACATTAAAGCACAGAAAGCTTCAGAAAGAAAAAAAACTATTTTCATTGACACTGTGCAGCAGGGAGAAGAAATGACGCGCTCAGGACATTTTGGAATTGCTGTGGAAATTCACCCATCATCACTTTAGATGCCTAACTGACATTTCACTCTGAGATAGTCACCTTATAAACTGCATAATCCATGGAGAAAAACAGACACTTGCAGAAGGCGATCCGACTGGCCCATCTCAGAATGACGTGAATGTCACTAAGTGTCATTCAAGAATAAGTACTTCTCAGGGTACTTATCTCCCCTTCGGTCTACAAAGGCCACCTATGGTGACAAGCTTTAGAAGTAAATGTATAACTGAAGTTAGAAAGGATTCTTTGGTCTTGACAGACAAGGGGACATGAATAAATTTTCCTTCTAAAAATTCATACTCTTGAAGTTCAAGCATACACCCTCTGCAGTTAAGGAAATTAATGAAAAAATAATAAAACATTTTTGTAAAACCCATATTTTTAAGTCTCTTTCATTACTTTATTATTTACTTCTTGCATAAGGTGGTTCAGATCTTGCAAGTTTTTGCATGAAACAATCCATTCACTTTTCTTTAAAATCTTGCAAAGCAAAACATAAACCAAGCCCTAGTTTATGCCCAATGTTAGCAAAACCCATGTAAATCCCCTCTACTTCTTTTCCCTTCCTTCTTTGTAGTTTCACTGGAATGTTAATATTCCCTAAAAGTAAAAATTTGCTTTCTGAAACAAATGAAAAAAAAAAGACTGTACCTATTATAACGTGCATGCCAAGTCTCGCCAAGTGCTTCGCAGTTTGGTAACCAATTCCTTTAGCACCTCCAGTCACTATAGCAACCTTTCCATTTTGTGTAGGGAAAACTATATGAAGAAAGAGACATAATGCAAGGTTAGTTCAAAGTAGTAATATGATTATGAACATAAGGTCCACTTTATAGAAGCATACATTTAACAGACCACCTAAGTTGAGCCAGTAAATAGTGCCAAAAACAAACTTCGCACAAAAGTAAACGGTGTAGGACATTTGGAATTATAAACCAGACCAAAATCTTCCATTATTAATAGTTCTGGAAAGACTAACATTGATGACACAAAATCCACACATCCAGTTCAGAAAAGAAAGGTACTCATTTCTGTTTGCACGCATCCCCTTACCCTGTAACAATCTGTCCTCTGCAAATTTTATCTTAACTTTGTCTAAGAACAGTACAATATCTGGTACCAGCCAATTCAGAAATTACTTCAGCAATTGTGCCCTCAGGGACAAGCACCAACTTGCAGCGAGATATCCTGGAAACGTTGCGAATGCGCAAGGACAGAGCTCTGCCTTTGCTGCACCAGTAGCACTGGAGACAGAGGAAACATCTGGTGGTCGTGAGGCATCACACCCTGGGAAGGCTGCGAAGCTGCTGTCCCGAATGAGGCCTTTCCTCCTGCCTGTGGCCACTGGGGCGAAAGTCTCCATGACACAAGAAAGTTGAATTAACCCATGGGAATGTCAAACAAGAGAAATGGATACAGTCCAGGCTGCTAGATCGGCTTAGGCACTGAAGTGCAACCTGTTAGAAGACTGAGAAGGACTAGACACTACTCAGAATTCCTGCCTGATGCCCAGGTCCCTACATCTTTCCAGTGTTTCCACAAGCACAGAATTCAGGTAGGAAACATATGCCTCCTTTAGCAATGCCAGCCAATTGCTTCTGCTTGCCTCATCTTCAGAGTGATGGGCAGGATTGTGAAACTGCTACTCGTGGCAGCAGTCAAGGGATCCAGTTCTCCCGTGTGGATGAGGATTGCATCGTGTAGCTGGCAGGAATGTTCTGGTTCTACCAAGAAAGAGAGATTTTTCCAGGCAAAGAAGAGCAAAGGTTGCCATGCAGGGATTTTAATGTAATTGTATGGGGTAGATAATACATCAAATATAAAACATTCTTTTGGATGAAGAGGCAAATCTGTCACGTGAATCATGTTTGGCTTTCACACGAGTGAGGTGAATTTCTAATTTGCTTTTTAAAACAAGCTGCTAGACCCTTGTACAGGAAAAAAATGCATTGAATATTCCATTTTGCCACAGCTCAGCGTATGTGGGCAACGTTATAGATAACAAATGTTCAAGAGATGCCAACTTTCATCTGTCAGAGCGCTTTCTAATTTGTTTTCTAGGTTTTTAGGGGACCTCCTTGTTGTGCAACACAAGCTTAGAAACATAGCACTAGTGCTAATAGCAATTGCTTTCCTTACAGTAACTTCAAGAAAGAGCCAGATTTTACTTTTTCTTAAAAATGCAGTTCTCTTCAGCATAATTCAAACTGAAATTCTCTTTTCTTTGAGTAACTGTATTCTTTTGCTGCCAGTATAGAGCAAGAATTATCTGCTATGATTTGGAAACTGTTTTTCCTCAGTGATATCCATGTATATATGTGTCCTAAAAATATCATCTGAGGTAAATAAAACTCTACCAAGAGTAAGAGGTTCAGTTATATATATATATGATTCATATATAAATATATGAACAGCCCTGCTTATATCTACCAAATCTATTTGTTGTAATTTGTTGTCCGCATTATTTTAATAGTTAAGCCTAGAAGTTAAACTTGATAATAAATACTCAACTAAATTTTCAAATTCACGTAGTCTTTTTTAATTGAACTAGACTTTTTTGTATGATTTTTTCCCAAACTGTTCTTTGTCACTGAAGCAGAAAAGCAGAAAACAATAAAAAAGGGGAACATTTTGCAGCTTTTGAAATGCAGTTGGAAAATGAAGTTTCTGAAGAGGAAAAAAATGGTTTTAGTTTGATACAAGATGTCACTGCTCCGTGAATAGCCCTTGTGCTCCACTGAAATCAGGTAGATCTGAAACTTGGCAAGTACACTTGGCTCTCAAGTCCTTTCAGGCCCTGCATGAGAACTACCCCCTGAACAGTTTTAGTGCTTAAAAAGGGAAAACAACAGGCAGGTTTTGTTCAGCTTGGGTGGCATTTTAGACTTCCTGAAAACAAAGCCACATTCCCTTGCGCCAAGGCTGTGCAGAAGAAAGGCGGCAGGTCTCTGAAAGGGAAACCAGGCGATACGGCGTGCAGGAGGGCAGACGGCTCAGCTAGGGCAGACCCAGAGACAAAGGAGGTGGCGAGGACAGAAACTGCAAGGAAAAGAAACACAAATGACCCCCAAACTGATAGGATTTTGAGGAGGAAGATAACACATGTGTTAAGAAAGCCTCTCCTCAAAGCAGTCTCTGGAACAGAATCCTAGGTCTGGATGCCCCAGGGGCTCTTTACACCAGCTGAGTCCACACGGCAAAACCCATGTGAAGGCCCTTCAGAAAAGGCTGAGCAGGTTTCAGCCAAGTAATTCCAATGCACTGCACTGATGTTAGAGCAAGGAAGGCCATTCCGGGCGTTAGGTGTGTGTAGCCTGCATGCAGCAAGCACAAATATACTCACAAAGAAAGCTCCATCCAGAAGCTAAAAGCATGCTCTTGTGTCTACTAAGTAATTTTCTCTATAAATTTAATCTAATCCTAATCCGTATCGAAAAATCTCCTATGAAGGCTTATAAAGCAAGTTGCACAAATTGCATAAATGCAAGGTTTGTTCCCCATAACTCTCCCTTCTTGTTTACTTTTTAAACTTCAAACTACTCTGTACAGTAGGGTATATGATCCAGAGGGGGAAGAAAAGCAAAGTAATTTCCATTTCAGCTACCGTGAAACAAACAAACATCAACAAAATGCAACAACAACAAAAGGAAATTCCTCAAGAACTGCTTTGTTTAAGCCCGAGTATGCTGTTTTCCTTCTCAGCTGTGTCCCAAAGCTTCCTTCTGCTTCCCTGCTTCTTATCACCTTGTCAACCTGTGATTTCCAGTTTATGCTGCATACACATGCTAGCAGTATATCTGCCTATCAACTGAGTTACATTTTCATGTGAAAATAATTCACTTAGAATAAAATGAGTGAAAGAGGAGGAGAAAAAAATAGCCAGGAATACAAGAGGAGATAACACAAAGGGGAAATCAGAAGAGCTAAGTGATAAGTGTTATCACTAAGATAAAGTGCTGTTTAGCACAAGACAGTGAAAGAAAATACCTGGTCCTATCTTATCCAACAGGGCTGCAGAACAGACAAGGGAATTTCTGGTCGCTCGGACGAGGTACATTGCCAGCTTGCACATAACATCAAGGCAGACACACAGGCTTCACTGGGGAGATGTATTCAGCAAGATCATATATCACATAACGTTTCAAAACAGGCCTTTTTAGCAGCAACCTCCAGCAACCTATGAAAGTGCTCTAGAAAATTAAGATTTTGTTTTTTCAAGGGAGGAATGAGGGTTGCAGACACACTAGGAAATAGTAAACAACTGTTTATTTACAATGGGTACAGTATATAACTGCCTCAGAACATGGTTTTAAATAGAGCACTACATACCGCACCTTAATGTACCAGTTTCTAAACCTAAAATAGGAAATAAAGAAGGCATTGAAAACTGAAATGAATATTTTGGGGAAAAAAAATTCCCCCTGTTCTTATTTTTTCCATCAGCAGAACAGCTGCATTCCTCCCATCCAAAGAGATACCCTGAAGTAAAAATGGGTCGCTGTGAATATGCGATGCCGGTAGCTTTCATTTCAGCAGAGCCAGCCCAGATCAAACCCGGGCGCGGTGTGCAAGCCAGCTGTAGCTAACTAGGGTGAAATGCAGTCTGCGAATGCTGCTGGCACGCGGCTGACGACACCTTCCCCGCTCCCCGCGCCCAGGCCGGGGACCTCCAAAGCAGGGGCGGGCGCCGGCTGCTTCTCCCACAGACACGGCTTCATCCAGGGTGGCAGCCGGAGCCGAACGCGGCCCGGCACGAAGAGCCCCTGGGAGGCGGGGGCCGCGGCGTCCCACTGGCTCTGCTGTGCCCCACAGATCCTCTTTGACACTTCAGGGCCCTCGTACGAGATGTTCCCGCTCGCTCGCTGCTTCTGCTCCCACAAGGCAGGTGGGCGCCGATCTCCAGGACGCAGGGGTAGCTCCCCTGGCTGCACGGGGGGCTGCTAGAGCTCTATTGGCGCTGGTGCTAATGAAAAGCCCCGAGCAGGCTCGCTCTGTTTGCTTGCCCTTTATGTTCAAAGGAACTCGCCCGCAGCCTTCACGCACCGATTTATCCCGCCAAGTTAGCACGGAGGATTCTCTGAAGCTGAAGCCTCTGCCTGCATCGCAAATTATTCAGAACAAATAAGCTCGTCTACTCCGAAAATGGATTCCACTAAAGCAGAAAAAGGCAGATTTATTCTGGAGTAAGTATGTCCAATATGAAGCTCTTTTAGAATAATTACTGTGCTTTTAAGCATACTTTTCCTTAGTCTGAAAGAAATTCTATGTGCAGACAGATCCTCGCACACACTATGAGGAATTTAAGGCAAGTTCCGTATTTTTTGAAACAAAATATAAATACTAATTTTCTAGAGGCTCTAAAGGGAGCTGACAAGATGTCTGTGCGATTGCTAAAACCACAGGGAAATAAAACAGAACGCTGCTCTGTATCAATTACCAGTCCCTGCTGGCAAAATCTCAACTTCAGGAGTAGGAATGAGGATAATTAAAGTAGTCAAAATAAAACAGAAGTATTAAACTGTCTTCTTTGTACTATGTAAACACAGACAATGCAAATCCCAGAAAAAAGAGCTCCCCTTAAAAGTTGATTGCTTCGGTATTCTGCAAGCTTTACAACACAGCCTGTTTGAGGCAACAAAAAAAAAAATGTATTAAAAGTTTATTACGAAGTACAAAGCAAATTGCTTCAAGTTTTTATTAAGTCTCGTCTCCTACCCTATTAATCCCGCGTCTGCGTTGTGGAATATTATGAGTCATTTGGACATTAAAATATAATATCTTTATATTAATCTCTTCATTAAAAACTCTTTTTAAGACAGTGAAGGCCAACGGCAGAATTTAGATTGACTGAATAAGTCTCCCGTCCTTATCTGTCAAGAGGGACGAGCCCTGCTGACGGCGTCCAAGGAGCTGGTCAGGGCGGCCCCCAGCTCTGCGGAGCAGGGCGGCCCGCACCTCCCGCACCGAGCACGCAGCTCCGGGCGCTGCTGGAATACCACCGGAGAGACCCCCACGGGCAAATCCTAACAGTTATTTTTCACCTTCCTCCTATAACTGAATAATCTACATGCAAATATTATGCCTGGAGGTAACTGGCAGAACCACAAAAAAGAAAAAAGAAAAGAAAGAAGCCACCATAAATATTTAGTTTGATGACAGAACAACAAATATCAAGTTTGGAGCTGTTCTGAGTGAGAAAAAGGGGGCAAACTTTAATTTGCAGTCCTAAACTAAGGCCACAGGATAGGGGACAATCAAGGAGACAAGCAGAGTTCAATCTGCTGCAGAATTACCAGGTAGTTTCTGCTGCCTCAAAATGTTCCATCTCCTTCCTCCAATTTACACTGTGATAGCATTGAGGTTAGAGCCATTAACATCCACTTCCAAGCAGATGGTACCAAATAATTCATTTGCTACTATGGAAGTCAGTCAGGAGACCACTGGGGAATTCAAACAGGTTTCAGCAATAGAATTCTGCTTGAGTTTTACAGCAACATCTCCAAACACTTCCATCTTGGGACAAAGCCAGCACACAGCACCCAGACTCAAAAATATCATTACAGGATATAGAGAAGTTACACATCCTAAGAGAAAATATTACATGTCAGGCACTCACATACTGAGGAATAAACAAACCTTTATTTTATTTTATTTTATTTTATTTTATTTTATTTTATTTTATTTTATTTTATTTTATTTTATTTTATTTTATTTTATTTTATTTTATTTTATNTTTATTTTATTTTATTTTATTTTATTTTATTTTATTTTATTTTATTTTATTTTATTTTATTTTATTTTATTTTATTTTATTTTATTTTATTCTGACATAAGCTTTCACTTGTAGAGAAGCTACAAGCCATAGGTTTTTGCAGATTATCTTTCAAATGCAAATGGTCTTCCAGGATTTGCACACAAAAATCCTGTCTGCCTCTGCTGCTTCCTATCACTTTCCAAAGGAACATCAGTATGTAATCAAGATTGAAGGCTTTTAAGGTTGGAAACCAGGTAGGTGGCAACCAGCCTGACTAGTCCTCCTGTGAAATGGTGCTCTGATAGCTTCATCAGTTTCAAGACTTTCTGCTCATGAACCACTGTCATGTGCACTGTCATGCAGATCAACTGGCACATGACCAACAAGGTCCAAGGTATCTGAGGTATTTGGAGCTATCGCACAGGGGAATTTATCTGCTCAGGAAAAATATCTCTTTGCAAGCAGAACTGGAGATTTGCATGAACCAGGTAACAAGCCTATCAGCTTTTGCCTGGCTTGATGTTCACAAAAGAAGGGAAAGTCAAGATTCATGAGCAAACGGAGGTGTTGGAGACAGGCTGGCCTTGGAGTTAGTCGTGGGAAAGGTGTTGAAGAACCAGAATAGCAGGAGGAACCAAACCATGGAAATGGGTCCCTCATCCTACAAATAAATAATATCTCAAAGTGCTATTAACGGAACAACAAGAGTCAGATGGCTGTAAGACTTTCAGCAGCCAGAAGGAGATCTAATTTAAGAACCCTCCTACACAGTAACTGATAGGGAAGGCGGATCATTAACCAGCGCTCCCAAAACCACAGTTTTAAGTCCTGGTGTCCAGAAGACCAGGACTCTTGGCCTAGGGCTGACGATGCTCCTAATAACTGTGTAGCAGTGAGCCAGGCCACAAATAACTCCCGCGTACCAAAGTTAGGAATTCAGAAAAGTCGCGGTCCCCACATTTTGGCCTGTCCTAAGGGCAAGGCGTGTGAGTCCAGAGGGCAGGAGCCAGCCCCTCCAGAGCCTGACTGCCCATGGCAGCATGGCCAGGGCCCACAGTGGGCTCACCGCACTGGCACAAGCAGCCCAAAGGCAGCAGGAAATGACACACGGAAGCAGGAGTGTCTGGAGCTCTGCCAGCTGGAAAAGCAGGGTGCCCACCAGGCCGAGGGACTGCGTGCACCCCCACCTCCGCCCCACCTCACCAGCACGGGAACCAGGGACGTCTCCTCAGGTTTATAAGCAATATGCTGAGCCAGACTAATATTTTTTTTAATAAACTGCCCACAAAAACCACCCAAAAAACAACCTCCCCAAAACAACAGCCCATCATAAGGTTATAGCATTTGTGTAGCTTTTTGATACCCGGGCCAACTTCCTGCTATTGGGAGGGAGTGATAACTCTTACCGGCAAGAAGACGAGCCATTCATAAAAGTCAGAGAAAAACTTCCTAAAATCTATCACAGGTCTTTAAGTCTGAACAAGCCATTAAGCCTATGGGAAAGCTATACAGAGAAGACTAATATGCAGATAGTTCCTCCTTTTCTCCTATTCCTTATCTCTTTTGGAGGCTTTGTAGGGTATTATACAGTTAAACAGTATTCCCAGAGCACAATAAAGCTGTTCAAAGATGTATCCAAATATCCAGAGCAAGACCCAGTCACATTGAAAGCAATCCATACACTGGAAAAGAGGATGCAAAATAAGCTGATGCAGTAGTAAGAAAAGAGTTATAAAGCCAGCATTATAGGAGTGAAAGAAATATGTTTTTGCTAACGAAAAATCATGATACCATAATTGAGATATATTTTTAGAGCAACTGCTTTTGGCAATCAGAAATCAAAGCCTTGCGATAAGAGATCTCTCAAGCAAAATTAGCAGGGGGGTAAGTGCTGATGCCCTGGAAAACTTCATTTGCATGCCACACCTATCCACAATTCTTCTAGTGATTCTTGGAAAGACGGTGCAAATCCAGGTAAGGGGGAAACTGTGTGAGGTAAAAAGGAGGAGGAAGAGGAGGAGAAGAAAGAAATACTGGCCTTTCTCTCTCTCAAAAAAAAAAAAAAAAGGGAAAAAAATAGACAGAAAGAAAAATAAAACATTTTTTGTAGAGAAGAGGTCATTTTCAAGTGCTTCAACACTTTTTTTCCTCCTCTACCCACCACCTTTTCTACCTCCAAGGAAATTTAGCTGAAAAAAGACAGCAACCTCTCTAAGCAATTTAACACACCTGAATCACAAAGCTCTGCAAAGAGGTTCTGTTCTCAAAATATTCAAGCAAAGAGACCTGTACAGACTGCTTGGCCTACTGCTACTGCTTGATACGAATCGACTTAGATTTGGCAAGTGGAACATGCTGAAAATCAAGGCACCGTAGCCACTAACTAGTAGGAAGGAATGTTAGAGCTCTTGCCTAAGTCATCAGAAAGTTGAATATTTTCTTTGCATTTGTACATGTATTTTCAGTGACATTTCTTCTAAGGCTTGTGACTGGAGTGTTCGCAAATGAAAACCATCCAGTTAAGAGAGCTTGGGGAAACTGCATTTTCACAGACCTTTTGATTGAAGCCTGAGTGCCTTAGGACTCAGGTTCTCAGTAGGAGGGACCTCAATAAGACCAATACGGTCAATATTATTGATTCTGGTCTTTTCTGATACTGCTAGACATGCCAGAAGGGCAATACAGAGAAAAAGAAAATCGTAGTTTTCAAAAACAATATAGGTGGCAATTTTATGAACTAAATTGACTCTTCAGTCTGACTTTGAGGAACCTTTTACACCAATAAACTCTATGCAGACTTGCTGCAGTCAGGCCCTTTGATCAGACACACACAAAGTTTAAATGTGCCCTCCAAAAGGGGTAGATGCTGAGAATGGAGAGAAGTAAGGATTGTGGCTAGTTTGGACAGTTTGCTTGCAATTCCAGAGCTGCCTTTCTTTTAGACAGGGGGACACAAGGCTGCATGGGACAACAGCCAGATAATGTATATACCTGATCTTTTTGCTGTTCAAGTTGGGGCTGATCTCGACAGTGAGTTACATTTTTGGCAGGAAACTTCCTGCCAACACATAGGCAGCTGCCCTAAGGCAAAAAGAGCAAAAATGGAAGGCAGGGTGCAGCTCCCGAGTTTTAAATCTCACTATGGCCATGTTGGCCACTCCAGGGTACTTTGTGTCTTTAGCCAAATACTGTATACTATATATACTCATATATAGATAAGAAATTTGAATCTTTTTTTTTTATAAATGCAGAATAGATAGATTGAACTCACCATTATACACCAGCCAGCTTGGAAATACCACAGTACTCTAGTAAAATCTGTCAGAAGTCCCACAGGAACCCCAGGTTTGCCCACAGTCTTCACTGGCGGAAAAAATTCCCAGCTACACACATCAATATGTAGGAATGGAAGAACATTAGGCCTGTAGGCAGGGATGGAAGAGACAAAGAAGAGAGAGAAAGAAAGAAAGAGAGAGAAGTAAAAGAGAAAAAGTACGTTGGACCTGCAAGTACAGTTGTGTTTCTGCCAGCTCAATGGAGAACAAATCGTAGATGAATTGCAAAATGCAGAATTTGAACAAATTCTGCCAGCACTTGCTTGTCCTTATCCTAAACATCCCTGCTATTCCAAACTTGAGCTAGTTTTTTTGCTGGAGAAATACTACTCTCAAGTAACAAGGACATTTCAGATATGGTCTGATAATATCCTGAAAAACTCACACAGGAATATTTGGCACAGCACTGCCCGCTTATGTTACACCACACAGGGCATATCTTGCTAAACCGTGCAACCGTTTCTTGTTGGAAACAGACGCCAAGTAGGGACTAGAATGAGACCATGAAACTCCCTTGTTAGTGTGGAAAAGAATCGAGGGTTTTGTTGCCATATAGGCAAATATGAAAGGCTCGCAGGGCATGAACGCCCCTGTGCCATTGCACTCCCATATCACACGAGAAGTTACTGAAGGGCAGGGTACTATATCAGTTCAGCCAAAGTGATCTACATGTGAAAAGTCCTGGCTTCTCTCATAAATATATATATATATATATATTTCACAAAAATATAACAAGATGTTTTGTGAAATAAGGAAAAGAAAGTCATTGCAATAGTGTGAAGAAATTCTGATAATTATTACTGTATACAGGTTAGTCACACCCTGAATGTTAACTTAATGGATTTGTTAAAAAGACCAAGAGAAGAAACCTGATCCTAACTGCAAGAAGAAAGTAATCGTTCCCTACATATACATATATTTAAAGGATCTATTTACCCATATCATTTCTTGCATGGGAAAATACTACCACAAGAATAGAAAAAAGACATATTTCCATCTGCCACTTATTCTCTCTCCTGCTTATCTTTCATTCCTTTTATACATTTACCTATTAAATCTTAGTCTTTGGCTTTCTTCTCTTTCACTCCAATCACACTAAAGATAGGGAAGTTAAATACAGGTTTATCTTTAAGAAAAAGCATCTGGTTATCTTTTGAACAGATTTACTGATACTCACTCCCATACTCCACCCCTCTGGGCGAAAGTAACTGTGCAATACCTTAGGCAATGTCACTTTATGCAAAACTTCACAATGCTCTTTAAGTCATGTCATCTTGTAATTATATTTTTCCCTGTTGTGAAATAACAGATTAAAAAGAGGCACTCATCCCAGAAGATTTAAATAGAGGCAATGGAAATAACTCTGCATAGTCTAGTATCTGTAGAATTTTCCCATCCTGTAAAAGCTGCAACATCAGAAGTGTTTTTCTTTCTGCATTAGTAACTAAGGAGTCGATGACTAATGAGCCCCTGCAATGGAAGAAGTCTCCAAGGAGTGGGGCAAGGGAGAGGTGTCCATGAAATTTGGGAACAACCCCGGGTGTGACTAACGACAGATCCTGCACCGAAAGCTGCGCAGGGTGACCTTGCTTTAGGCAAACAGCCATGCCAGTTGAGAGGATCCACTGGCTTCACCTCAGCTGAGTGGATCAGCTGGCATAAGAATCCCTGAGTTCATCCAAAGAGTGTGACTGTCTCCATGAGATAGCATGGGGGAAGTCGCTCAGCCCAACAGAGAGCATAAAAGCTGAACAACTAAGCAAAGAATTGCCAAGAGAGCAATGGGCTTGAGTTGGTCTCATATCTCTTCCTGGGGATGGGTAGAACCAGTGTCCTGCCAGTGAGCGCATTACAGAGACCAGCAATGGGGATCACGGGTATCTCAGCTGTGATAATTTGCTAAGTGTAACACACACCTGGGCTGTGATTTCAGCATAGTGCTGTAGCAAACCAAAAATCCATGATAACATCAAACATCTTCAAGTAAATGTTAAAGTAGTAAAGTAAAGAAGTAAATGTTAAAATTATTAACATTGCATTAAGTAGATATTAAACATTGCACTCTGCCTGTGCGCAGTATCTAGAAGAACCTGGTCAGGGAGGATTGGGCTCTGACTGACTCTTCGGACTTCAAGGTTATACAAACACCTCCCGGATAGATGCAGCTCTGTCTCAGAATCCACATGACGAATAGTCTGGTGCTTTATGTCCCTTAGGATGTAAGAAATAGTTTTAAGACCTGCTCTGAGTCAGGCCTGTCTGTGTCATCAATTATAGCCTGGGCATAAAGCAAAAGCCTTCCCAGTGTAACTCCCATTCCAATCAGTAGAAAGTTCCAGTTTCACCACACATTCACCGTTCAAAAGCAGATTTGTTTCCCCTCAAAAACATCCCCAGTGGTTGCAATACTTCTCCATATCAAGCTCAGAAATCCAGTGATCAATTTGTGAGAAACAATAAATAGGAAAAAAAGCAAAATATAAAAAACAGTAGAAAACATTATTCAGAAAGGTCACATGCCAGCAACCTCCTAAAATTTGATAAATGCTGTTGTTATCTGCAGGAAATGTACAATATAAGCCCTAATGTTTTAAAATTAGTAACTAACTGTGAAAAAAATATCATTTAGGTCATAATTTCAAGCTAGCAACCAGGATGATGACAGTGACTTTGAAATGATAAAGAAAAAAATTGAATCTGCAAACTGAAGTGTCTATTATTCCATTATAAAATAAGTAAATGTCACAACTGGGCACAATACAGAAACCACATTTCAGAACATTAAAAGTGATGAATGGGTTTATTCAAGAGGAAGTGACCTCAGAACAAAAAAAAAAAGGTAGCTAATTTAGCTAATTTTAGTTTAATCCCAAATAACAGGGAAATCAACCTGCAAATCCAGACCCTCATACCCTTCATGGAAGAAAGGTTTCATCAGGAACATTTACTTTTGGAGAATATTTACAGGAGCTAAAGCTCAGAAAATGCTGAGACTCTAATACCCATCAGCACTCTTACATGAAGAAATGGAATCACTTACTTTTGGTCAAACCAGAAGTCAAACCATAAGCAAAACAGAGCTATCTGCTTTTCAGTATCTCGTCACAGGAGTTAGGAAACCCCAGAAAACATATATCATATTTTGTACTATACTCCAAATGTTTTCATTTTAGTTTTCAGAACAGTATTGACACCATTACCATAGACAGTGTAGTACATTGTATTACAAACACTGATATGTTCTTTATAGTTTCTAGTTTTACTTGTAAATTCTGACACCTCTCATTTGGCCACACGCTATTAAAGGATTGAATTAATCATTCCACCACAGAGAGCACAGATGGAGAAACACAGCTGGGCAATCAATACACAGGAAAAGAGTTTCTTTAGATATTTCTTTACTATTGTAGATAAAAAATTCTGGAAAAATAAGAAGTTGGCAAGATCATGAAAATTATTTAAAATTCCTTCTTCTTTCTTCCCAGAGATAGAGAATATCATTTCCACATTCTAATCAAGCTGAAGAGCATCCAGCTGAAGGTCACATTCAGATCTGCCTCTTCCAACAAATCAAATGCTCTGTTACCATTTAAACAGTCCTCTTTACGTCCCATGGTTTTAGAGTGACAGTATTTCCATGAAACGTAAATAAGCAAGCAGAAGCTGTACAGTGCTATGCAGAACTTAAAAGGTAATTGAAAGTTTCTGGAGTACTTCACTTTACAAAATTGTGCAATCACTTCTGAATTGAAGTGCTTGTAATAATACACAAAGCTCTAGCAATTAGAATCAGGAAGAGAGGTGCAAGATAATTAGTGATTTGGGGGAAAAATCTAGTTAATAGGAAGTATAGCACATCAACCAATCAGTATTTAAAGCAACCCTAAGATATCCTCAATTAATTAAAATCTATCATGTTATAAACTCATTTCCGTATTATTAAAACCTTTAAAAGTGACTGATGATCAGAAACCATTCCAGCATCAATGCTAACACAAGGTAACTCTTGGGTGACAGTGTCAAGGGAAAAAAAAGATGGAATTAAATCCTCTACTCCCCTTCCTCTCAGCAGTAATTTCCATGAACATTGTTTTCTTGAAATACTCTTGAAATTAACATGTGGTTAATATTTTAATTTCTTTGGCTAGCAAACACCTGGCAAAGTGTCCCAACAGCAATAAAGGATGTACTCAGTATAACACTCAGTATAGCCTATACATATATAAATATACATGCATATATGTGTGTATATATACACATTTGTCTACAAGTCATGTAAAATATTTTTTTTCCAAAGATGGAATTTCACGCACTGTTCTCTTCTTTGGTGACATGATCAGGACAGAGGTTTCAAATGGAAAGTAGAATTTACAGTCCAAAGGCAGAACCCCCCCTACTCTGTTACCTACGGTCTACTAACTCGCTCCCTTTTCTCTTACAGCAGCGCTCAGACTCCCGTCCTCCCTCAGCACATGCTGAAGCTCTCCCATACTCAGGCAGATTGCCAACTTCTGTCCAGCTTTCTTGTTCCTTGCAAGACATGAGCAAAGTTTCCACTAAGAAGGTACCCGTCCTTTTCAGCAGAGACAGCTAGTTGTTTTGAAAGATTTAAAAGGATAGGCATTTTTATTCCTTGGTGAAAAACTTATTTTCAAATGACATTTTTAGGCTATTAATCCAAATCAGATCCAAAGTACTTAGGGAATTAGTTAACTTTAAAAAGCAGCTATTGTGAATGCCCTGTAATTGCTATTCACCAAATTGTCAAAGATTTTTAATATGTGGAATTACTACACAGATTAAAAGCTCTTGAAGTATGTCTCAACAGAAGAGGCTATCACTCTATTGTATCATTATCTGCTATTAATATTTCAATTAGAGAGCATCACTGAGTCCTCTGAAGAGACAGAAGTGTTCACAAAATGAACTCCATCATTAATAGTGTTCCACTGGCATGACACAATGTCCTAATTTATTTCTACATCTAATAACCTCCCACAAAGTTTTCCAAAATTTTAAAGAGAAAAGTTCATTTGATGCAGAAAATATCTGACTTGGGAAAGTGAAATCTCCCAACCCCTATTATTTTCCAAGAATGAATGCTAAGACTCCCTAGACGCTGCATGTAGCCAAGTTATGATCTCACCCAAGTATTTCATCTAACCAGCAGTTCAAAGAAGGGATTGACAGTCGGCAGCGCACACTATCAGTCCTCCCCAGAACATCAAACACAAACACCAGCACTTGCAGACATGGTCGTCTCTAGCACAAAACAGGTTTCACACCTGCATTCTCCTTTTCCATTTGAATAGACTAGTCGATCAAGCTCAAATCAAATGGCCTTGCCACAGGTCATTTGGTGTGAAACTGTAGGCTTGCAAGGAATGCTTGTGTTGGGGTTTTTTACTTATTTCTTGGAAGATAGACTTTGTTTATTACGATAGAACTTCCAGCCCAATTCTCACCACGACAAGGTTGATAACCAAGTCCCTGTGCAGCTGGTAGCTGTGAAGACTTCGCCCAGTGGAGAGATGGGCTGCTGATGGATTGCAGCTACCTGCAGACAGCATTCATATGAAACCTCATATTAAACATCAGAAACTTGCACCTACATTTAACTTCTGTTTGATGTTAAATAATTAAAATTATTTGAATGAAGCTTTTTTTTAAGAAACATAAAGCAAATTACTAATTTAAACATATCGGTGGGGGAAAAAAAGCTCGACGAATAAAAGGCCGAGAGCTTGCTCTGGCTTGTTCGGTAGCTCTCTGCTCTTTCCAATATTTTTCTCTCTAGGGCTTTTTCCCTGAACACAGAGTGCCGCAGTTCCAGCGCACGCCTTGCGCTGTGCACGGGGTTCTCCTCCATTGTTTCAAGGACACTTTCAAACCTGGGCACAGGCTCTACATGAATCATCGCCCAGGTAGCACACACGCTCAGCCCACTCACACCAGGCATTCAGGGGGGCTTCGCTCTCTCTGGCTAACACCGAAAGTGAGAGGGAGACGCGCAGGTCCTCGCAGCAAGAGCAAGGAGCCCTCCCTTCTCTGCAAGCTACACCAGCACCTATGAGAACCTATATTTGAATACTGTGTTTTACTGCATCTGAAGCTTCGAAAATTTCCATATGGAAAATTTGGAAATATTTTCCATACAGCTGTATTCCAAATAGCTTTTAGGGTTAAATGACCTTCATTTTTTGCCAATACCACCTCCCTCCAAAGGCACATTACACCATCTAGCTAACAGGTCTACAATGTGGTGTAGTTTACGATGGGCACTTATATCAGTAAAAGCCCATACGGCCTCTATTTTTATTTCCCATCCTGCCTGGGGACACTGAAGGCCATTATTCTACTGAATAAGCTGGTGCTCTTCAAGGGTGTTCCTGCTGATACAGATGGCACTTTGGTAGAAGAGGGCCTGGTGTGGTAGAGTACCCAGGTGTCCAACCAGTGCCAGCACAACAAGCCATGTGCAAGTTCAACCTCAAGAAAGTCAAGAGTGAAATAAAAAAGAGGGAATTACAGTCAGTCCAGAGGCAGATGGTAACGAGGCGCACACTGAGAGAGATAGCCCGAAGAGCTCATCAGCCTCACAGCATCTGTACTGCTGTGATGGCAGTTACTTTTCTTCCAAGTGTGAGGGCATTTCACCAGTCCCAAATTTCCCAAGTTCTTTTGCTGCTGTATATGCCAAGAAGAAACAGGAAGAGCTTTTAGCATCTTACCTTCCAAATCATGACAGAGCAAGCGGTAGAATCACATTTCAACCCGGTTGGCTTTGACACAGACCCTGATTCATCTGCTCCCTCCGGACCAAGTACAGGATATACCTCACAGAGCTAAGGCAGTCTTTTAGAGCAGAGGGTAGTGGGCTGAAAGAATCTCACCAAATGTGTCTGCCTCACCGAATATGCCTCACCAGCACCTCACTGGGCCTCACCGAATGTGTCTGCCTGTGTGCAGGCACACGTGCGTGTGTATGCATACACATATACACAGCCCCTTTTTGGAGGAAGAAAAATGATTTCTATTGGGAAAAATATGGTTTTCACTTACATCTTGCTGGAATATCATAGAATAACAGAATATTTAAGATTGGAAGGGACCTCTAGAGATCATCTAGTCCAACCCCCTGCTCCAGCAGGGACCCCTAGAGCACCGGGCACAGGGTGGCATGCAGGTGGGTTTGGAAGATCTCCAGAGAATGAGACTCCCAGCCTCTCTGGGCAGCCTGTTCCAGGGCTCTGTCACCCTCACAGGAAAGAAGTTCCTCCTTAATTCCTGTGGAACTTTTGATTCTTCAGTTTGTGGTCCTTTCCTCTAGTCCTATCGCTGACCGCCACTGAAAGGACACCAGCACCATTCTTGACCATCATATACTTGGTTTTAACAAAGTAAAGATTCAGAGGGGAAAAAAAATTAGTGGAGGTAGAAGAGACAGATAGAAGATAAGTTACATGTAATAGCAGAAATCCCCATAATGGTCACTGAATAAGTAAATAAAGAAGAATGCGTAGGATTTTTCTCTAGTGACCAGAGTCAAGCTAAAATCTGTACTAAAATTTCCCACATAGTTTGTTCTTCTCCAGCCACTTTGTCCTGTATCTTAAAATATTTTCCCCTCCTTGAGCCCTTGGATGATTAGACATAGCAACAATAAAAGAACAACTGCAAAAAAATGAACCCAAGAGAAGCTATAGAAACAATATAGCCAAGCACGTAAAGCCATTAGCATTTCTCTGCTGATTCCTGCAAGGTCCTCGTCTCGCAGTACATTCCGCAAACACGAAGTGCGTTTCAGAACTGAGTTCATTGCTCTTTAAATATCTGTATCACATGCTTAGGAAGTACCACATCATCAAGATAAGAAGGATTTTGCATTTCTTGACCTTTTTCCTACTAATTTTAGGCAGACAATTTAATGTTAAAATCACACACCATGTAATGGAATAAATCCTGTTATGCCTGCGCAAGTAAGATTGCCATATAGGTGGAGGCATTAATAAGCATGAAAGCACTCTAACAGCAGAAGATTAGATGATATCTATATTCACACTGGATGACTTTATTCATTAACAATATGATATTTTGGAAAAATACATTCAAAAAGTGCTTGCATATCTGCTGCAAGAAGTGTTTGACTGTGCAAGTCTTTCACTTTTAGTTGCCCAAGTTACTCGCAGTTGCCAAAAGTTGGCATTTACTGCTCTGAAGGCATGCTGTTTGCTGTGATACATTCAGTAATAGAGTTACAGACAAACCCATCTCTTCACCAGATAGGCCCTGGCTTGCAAAAACTGCAGTGCCAGCAATGTTTTATTTAGGAAGCTGCTTTCCTGCTGTGAAAGACGTTGCCTGAGCATCACATCCTCCATCAGCCGTTTGCAATGGTACCTCTGTCCTCTCTCCAGGACCATCTTTTGACCCCAAGTCATTAATAAATTCCCTAGCCAGGACAGGTTGACAGTTGCTATCTACAACTGTCTAGTTTTGTTTTGAAAACAACCTGTATAGCACAGAGAGCATCCTCTGTGCTGGATTTGTAGAGTACTTGATATATAGGCCCTCATATGAGTCATTTCAGTACAAATTTCTACCACAAAGTATCATTTGCTGTTAACATATCAAGCCTGGGCCACTATAGGTGCCAGCAGAGAAGTATTGCCTGAGCTGCCCTACTTAGAAACTTCCACAGTGGATTAAAAGCTTAATCCCACATTCTTTGAACACTCAAAATTCTCATTAACTTCCATCCATGACTCGCGCACATAGGAAGTAGGAGCTTGAGATCCCAGGTCAGAAGCTCACTGAGCTACTTGTTTTTAATCTGCTGTGACTGTTTTCCCGCATCAGTGAAACTAACGCTGTCACAAAGCAGGATTCAGGGCAGAATTTAAAGGAGACGATTATTTCTCCATATAGCTTGAGAGTGTTTAGTTCTATCACCACATTAACAATGTGTCACAAAGAAAAAAGTGAGTTTCTAACCTTGAGGGGGCCCTCAAGGGCCTCCCACGGAGGCATGGCAGTGCATTTTTATGCACTGTGTTTCTTTTCTCCTTCAGACTCCTGGGCAGCCCTGAGCAGTGACATTCCCTTGGACGGCAGCGGCTATGGCGGGGACAACACTCAGAAAAGAGTGGCAGGGCAACGCACAGAGGCAGGTCCCGGTTCTGCCTTCGTCATTGCACAACCCGAGCGCGTGGTAGGTAGGACAGGAGATGTGTTTTCTTACCCAACGCATTTCCTGTGAAGCATCAAACCACTCCTAGTGGAGTCGATAAAAGCATAAATAGATAAGTATGACTTGAAGCAAGTGTTAGTCATATAAGATAATCATGCTCTCTTTTTTTGGTTGTTTTGAGCAGCTATCAAGTTACATCTATCAAATACTTTTTTTTTTTTTCTTGTGTTGGTGATATCTCCGTTTAAACTTTCCATGCTCCACCAAATCTGTAGCTTTAATTCAATAATTTACATGGTATGACAAATCACAGTGCCTGTAATTACATCTGTAATTTAGAAACTGCAAGGGTGGCATGCTTGGAGCTGACAGAGTACAATATTTGGAAATATGAAAAGGGGAATGTACACATACATACATACATACACACACAGAGATGTATACACACACTTATAATTATTACATTTCTACTGAATAACTGCTCAAATCTTGACCTGTCTGCAGGGTAAGTCAAAATCACATAAACTTAGTGAAAAGATCTCAAAATATTTCAAAAGACTCTATTTGTTCAATAAATTCAAAATTACATCATAAACCATATGAATCAAGAATTGATATAACTTCAACACTGCCCTAGCTTTGCGTGACAGAGCTCCTTTCCTTCTGAAGTGAGGGGACGGTATTTGAATGGTGTAAATCAACGGCATGCTACAGTCCCCCTTCAGACCAATCTCTAAGAATAGCATCCTGGGGTTTGTGGCTGCTTCCTTCTGCCTTCCGGCCCTGCAAAACTCTATGAGGCTGCCTCAGTACTCACAGCTAAGCCATGCAACCTGTCAGACTGTGCAAGTGCTCCCAAGGAATGGACTCACACTGGAGTGGCCTCAGGTTCTTCATGCTGAGGACCTCCACCCACACAATTGCCCTAGCTCAGTGTCCTCATGTCCTCTAGTCGCACATCTGCAAGCTCCAGCACCTTCAGCTCCAGGGTGATGCAGTGGAATTTGGTAAATTGTTCTTGTTTATGACATTATGGAACCAAGATAAACATCTCACTCTCCTTGTCTCATCTTTAACACTAATAGAAGTTAAATGTGCTCTGTCACCTAAGTGAACAGATGCAACTCCAAAGAGATGTCAAAAAGCAGAAACGCTGAGTGACCGGAGAAGTCCCACACTGCACAGCTGGCTGATGCTTGCGGTGAAGAATCATATTGGCGCAGTGCTGACCTGAAAGCAAAGGCCACATAAGACTTAAACTAGAAGCAAAGAGGTGGAGGGAACCTAGTAAGTTTTGAGTGAAACTCAGGAATGACAATCAATCAATACGAAATTAGAAAAACTAAGTCATGTCATGAGGGAAAAAAGAAAATATACAACTGGAAGTGAAAGGAGACTGCAACAAGGAATTTAGCAGCCAGAAATAAAGAGCGACATAATATGTTGCTGTTTTCTGTCAGATAGTATCTAGCCATCCCTGCACCAAGATGCTGTGACATTGCAAACACGACGTGCTGCTCAACTCTGCACTCAGTGAGTGCTTTAGCTACACACACATTAAGCCAACAGCCAAGCTCCCACCACCTATAAAATTGAATTCCTATTTGCCTTTTCTATTCTGTGGTACATTAATAAGGAACAAGTTAGTATTTTATCAAGGACCAAAGGACCGCGGAATGGAAATGCTCATTCACATCTTCTGAAACTGTTGATTATGCTTGTTAGGGCTAAATCACCTAAACTGAAATAATGACTACATAAAAGAAGTTGCTGTTTCACTCGTACACTCACCAGAGCACCATGGAGCCTGCCCCACATCACCGTGATGTAAATAGGGCAGCCTTCTACTCTCAGAATTTTACGTAAAAATAATGTAATTACTTGCATTTCATAATCTCCCATTTCCTAAGGCAGGGCATTCAAAATGTATTGCTAGCATTTACCACCTAAATCTGTATATGGACACCTAAATCAAGGAGTTGTTTCTCCTGAAATGCAGAGTGTATGAAGACTCTCACTGATTCCTTTTTAGGCTAAATTTGTATTACCTTAATCTTGCAAAAAAAAAATAAAAAATAGAAAGAATCACTTTGTAGCCTCTGAGTTTGCAAGCCTACAGTATTATCATCTGCACACGGCTCTTCTCACAACCGTCGACCGACCAAAGAAAGAAAGAGGACCGCTGGAAAAACCTTACACATCATCTTCCTTTAAGCACGCATAGACCTGAAAGCAGCTAGAGCAGCAAACCAACACATGGAAACACTGAAGAAGGGTTAGATCCTCCCCACAGCTCACAGCAACTTTTCCAGACGGGTAGAGAGGGCCCAGAAGCAGAGCTGACAGCCTGAAGATGCAGTACAAAGATGCAGTACAGCTCACTGAAGGGAAGGCTCCGCCACTGTCTGCTCACTCTGACTTACTTAGGATCTTGTGTCCACGTAAAAGAAAGATGTTATCTTCTATCATCAGCTCTAGAAAACAACCAAAAAAGGACACAAAATCTGTATGTGATACTTTCAGAAACTGGTAAAAAGTCTTTTTAACATGGCTTATGATTTTTTGCTATCCAAAAAATTCTCCAAAAATCTTTGTTAGCATCAGCCAAAGGGATGGCAGGACAGGGAGGAAGAGAAGATGACCAAATGGTGGTGGTTTTGCTTGCAAGAGTCCAAAAGAACTAGGGGAAATGGCCAAAAATTGAGGCACCAAAAGTTCCACAGGAACTTGAGGAAGAATTTCTTAACAGGGAGGGTGACAGAGCACTGGAACAGGCTGCCCAGAGAGGTGGTGGAGTCTCCTTCTCTGGAGATCTTCAAAACCCGCCTGGACATCACCCTGTGCCACATGCTCTAGGGGACCCTGCGTGTGCAGGGGGGTTGGACTAGATGACCTCTACAGGTCCCTTCCAACCCTAGCCATTCTATGATTCTATGATCTCTGCTTTAAGATCGCCTCGTATTTGCAGATACAACGTGCACAAAGTTGCTTTTTATCTGCCCAGACTAGAGAAATCCCCTAGCACCTCTGCCCCTCTTGCATTCCTAACACTACAGAGTAAACTAAATACCATCCTCAACCGCCTGTTCACCAACACAGTGAGAAACACAGTGAAATCAGTGAGAAACATACCACAACACGGGGGGAACTTCTGCCTAGATTTACCACGTCTTGAAAGTCTGCATCTGGTATATTATGATCTTCTGCTTTTATTTACAGAAGCCAAATGGCAAATAACAAAGCAAACACCAGCACTAAGGCACAGGTTGCCCCAATAGGAAGTAAAGCAGGATTGAAGATTAGTGTCAAGAAAACACAGGCGCCGCACTAACCGACCTGCTCGTCCGCTGGAGGAAATATCTATCCCTGCCCGGCGAGCTCCCTGGCGGCTTCCCTCGCCCATGGTCCCCACGTGCACGGGCATCTTCGGCAGAGCACAGCAAGTACATAAACGTCACCACTCAGCTATTCCGGCCTGGGCATCCGTATGTGACACAACAGATTACAGGGGGAATTGCTCTTCCCGTGTTCTCCATTAGCTTATTGCTTAAAAGCAGCACTATGGGGCCATCCCAGACAGCAGTGTTTCGAGGCTGGCAGGGCTCGCGACTGCCGGCATGGAAACCCGAGGGAATGTGGAGAATGTTTGCTTTACAACCTGCCGAGGCAGGGCCTAGAGGGACATTAGCCGCCTGGCAGGTGTAAACGGTGTCGTGATTTCAGAGCACCCATGAAAACAGACAGCAAGAGACTAAATAAACACGGTTTTCTTAAATAGGCCATGGAAGAAAGTGGAGTGAAAATAAATAACTCCTGTTTTATATGGAATTACACTACAAGGCTGATGGGTAGGTTAATGAAAGAGAATTGTCTGCCTTTTCCAAAGGTAAATTTTACTTTACAGACTTCACACATGCCACTGTAGATGGTAAAACCTGAAGGAAGCACAGACTGCCTTCACAGTTTCAGTACTTTTCCTACTCTGCTCTTTCCCTCTTGGATAGAGAAGCCAGGGGGCTGCACTTCCTACCTGTTATCATTAATTAAGCACCAATTTTTTTTTTTAGGTTTTAAATGCTAGCAAACTACTTCTGCTCATGTAAGTAAGTTCTGCTGTGTGCTCAATGAACTCAAAATTGGAGGCCAAGGACTGAGTGTGCCCCATTACACAAACTTACGTAAAACTAGACTAGTGTCCACAAAACAGAATGGCACGTTGCTTGTAAAAGTACTTTATTTTACACACACTGACAAGAAACCTGTATTTAAGGAAACAAAGATTTCATCTGAAGCATCGTGTTTATGATATGAAACAGGATGTTTCTAGCACGAGATTTGCTGATGCTGACTCAACATCTTACTTGCTATGACTCTAAAAAATGACCACTGAAAACCCTATTGCTGACTCAAGATTTGTTTTAGAAAAAAAGCACACAAAAATAAAAAAGAATGAAACCCAGTGTCTAGAAATGGAGACATCCTGAGACACAAAATGGCTAAAACTGAAGGCAAAGCAGCACCCTCTTCATTTACGAGTACAAGTATTTGGGGAAAACAACACATTCAGAAAATCAACGCACAGTCAAGGACACTACACTTAAAAAACACATCTAGTTCTGCATTGCCTGGGGAATTCCTATTAAACACACGATCACACACATGGATTTTCAGTGTGCCTAATAAATCAAAGTTGTTCTCCTCACTCATCTAGATATTTTACTAGCATAAACATTTACGGTTGCATTTTAATCTGTTTTCTAGCACCTGTCCGTGCCAATAGAGAGAACAGTTGTCAGGGATTTTTTGATAGTTTGCTTGTTTTTTTTTTTTATTTTCAATTTAAAAACATCCATCCCTGACTCTGGTGTACTTAAAAAACCACAGAGAAGTCTATCCAGGCCTGTTTCTGACTGTTGGCTTTACGTATTTCTGGTCATGATATTTATATAAGTAAAACCAATGTAAGTGCCTGTTAGCCTGTTATTTAGCTGCCAAATAGGAACGGTAGCTTAACTTCTGTATAACATATTCTATATTCAAAAGCCCAGAACACTCTTGTCTATGTCGGCATTAAGTAATCAAACAATTGCCGTTTCCCAGACACAGCTTTTCAGCCAAATGACTATCGTCGCACTCCAAAACGTTTACCTTAGAAGCCAAAAGAGCGGCAGCCCAGCCCTCGTTTCCATCCCCACATGCAACAGCAATTCCTGTTGCAGGTTACGCTCCCGGCTCCACCAGCCTTTCCCTGGCTGTGCTGAGCATTCCCCACTCGCTCCGGCTGCACGAGGTGCGTTTCGGTGCTGCGCAACCGTGTGTTCGAGGCCACTCCGTTTCGCAAGGAGGAATCTCTAGCTGTGTCCCCCTCCCCGGCAAGCCCTGGAGAGCACCGAGCCCCTGTGCGCCAAGGGAAGCCACTCGTGCCCCAAGCGCCTGCCGGGAGCCGCGTTTTGCACGTGCTGGGGGCAGGAGGCAGCCGCCCCATCGCTGCCCAGGTGCCTCCGCGCGTCTCTGCAGGGCTCTCACTAACACGGAGGCGCGCGAGGAAGGGAACGTGGCGTTCTGCACACGAAAGGCGTTGGAAATACGCACCGCTTGTCAAGCACCTGGAGCAGCACACGCTCGCCACGGGTACTCCCATGCCCCTCGGAAGCCTTGCAGGTGGCGGTGGCAGCGCTTTCTGCTCCTTTGGAACCAACCTTTGCTTTGGTAGAAAGGTAAATCAGTGCCATTGGGCACAGAAATATCAAAATAAATGCTCAAAAGTCACAACATTAATATTACAGAGTCTGAAAGAATCTCATTTAAAATGGTTTCTTTTTAGTAAAAGATAAATTAAATTTGATCATTGAAAATGAAGATTTGAAACACCAGATAAGCTGTCAGTGTTGTGTCTTTTTTTATAGTGAACTTCAGTTCTTTTTTGTCATTTTAACCCAGTTGTAAGGATGATGAGAACAACTGTAGCTAAGACAAACAGTAAAAATCTATTTAATTGATTTTTATTGTTCAAGCTGTAAAATGGCAGCAATATACAGAAAACGTGGCGACGCTTTGAAATTCCAATTCATATAATAAGGTGCCACTAGTGATGCTTTAGTGATGTGCTTTAAGACAGGCCAAACATGGGGCTGCATTTTTAAATTCGATTCATCAGCACAAATAATAATTTCCTTTTCTTTCAATTCTGTGCTTTCCCTACATTCCCTAAAAGTAAAACACATATTGAATTTAGCAGAAGACTAGCAATTCAGGGGAATTATGGTGGGGCAGCAAAATATTTTTCACGTTTGAATAAGAACATAACAGGGAGCCAAACGAGTCTCCTCGGTGCAGCACAGAGGTGCGGCCCGTGCCACAGAGCACCGCGGACAGACACGGGCTCACGGTCCTGCCGAAGGAGACGATCCCCCGAGAAGAACACACAGAGCTGACCGCTAAGGCGCGCAGAGGTTAAAACACGGGCTTTCCGGGCAGGCAGCTCAGCATGCACAAAGCATGCTGCCTCGGCATGAACATTCATAGGCTTTCCTCCCCTAGAAAGCATGTCCTCAGTGGCCCCTGCCTTTCAAGCTCCTGTGTGGTGAGGACAAGGTGGTAGCGAACGACCCCTAACAGGGGGTGCATAACATTGCTGCGGCTCTCCGGCAAGCGCGAGGCTCGCTCCTGTGCCCCTCCTGTTCCCGACTCCAGGCTAACGTGCCCTGCATCGCAGTGCTGGAATGAAGGAGCAACAGCCAACACCAGCACGAGCGAGCAATGCGTGCAGCATGGCCTCCCGTGGGCTTTGCGCCAGGCACCCGCGTGCTACAGAGCGCAGAACGGCCCGTCCTTTCCTCTTCCCCACTTGAGTCTTCACTGGAGGTCGGCTCAGCGCTGACTAGGGGGAGGCAGCCCCAGCCAGGCTGCACTCCCCTCCACGGCCTTGGGGCCGTGCCAGGCTCCGGGTCTTTACAGGGACATTTCCCTTGGGACATGTCCTGCAGCCACCTGCACCCGGCACATTCATCCCTCTGACACACGGGGCTGCAGAGCAACCTACCAAGCGCCCGGGAGGCTGCTGCAAACTCAAAACCCGGCCCAGTGCCCAGCGGAGGCCCCACACCCCACCCCACAGTCTGGAACTGGCGCCAAGTGGCCTGAGCTCTTCTCCATCGCCACTGAATCAACCAAAAGGACACAGGAGAAACACTGTGAACATCCTAACGTCTTCTGCTGTGAAATACTATTTAAGCTACTCAGTTGGGGGCAGAAAACACTTTGTTAAGAAGACTTGGCAACACAGGGCTGTTATTTCAGTAAGACCCCTGATATTGAGTATTAAATGCTGTGCCCCTTCACCAAATAATCCACAGCTGCCAAATCAGAAACGTGTTACGAGGTATATCCCTGCCCTTAATTTAAACCATGGAATCTCATATACAGTTTGTTGAGAACAAATCACCTCTTCAACTGCATCTCGCCCTGGGGCATTCCTTCTATCTTCATAACATCCTCTGACGGCGAGAGGAAAGGTGGAGCATCTTTAAAGACTGATGCTTCAGAGAAAAGTTTTCAATCCTGAATTGTAAACACTTAGCTTGATTACCAAAAGGTAATTATTATTCTTCCTTTAAAAAAAATAAAAATGTATCTTGAAAGAGGACTTAAAAAGTCTTTTTTTCCACCATGAATGTAACCAATAGTTGAAGCCCCTCTTTGCCTCTCAAACAGATGCCTCAACTGTGCCAAATGGAACAGGAAACATTAGACCAGGGATTCAAATCAGCTCTCAGGAAACACCAGTATCAATCTGAATTAACAGCATAATTTGAAAGGAATTCTCAGCCCCTCCTTGGCAATAACATCAGTTTTACACATGTTGTAACATATTTAAAACAGCTCTGTAACTTTGTTTCTGTATCCAGGCGGCAACAGACAATAAGGTTAAATGAAAAACTCCACACGTTTTTAAACAAGAGAAACCGTCTAAACTACCAACATTTTTCATCTTCATACTTTTAATCCAAAAGATTTGTACAGCTTTTTTTTTTTGAATAACTTACAGCATCAAAAGGAAAATAAATGCATAGCGTCAATACCTTAGAATATAATCTCCCCTTGTCGCGGAAGAGTTCAAAGTCATAAAGTGCTGTAGATAGGAACACACGTCAGACAAATCATCTAGTAACTAACTTATTGTTCTAATTTATTCAACAATATTCCGAGCTCAGGACATTAAATAAAATCTCACAGACAATGGGTAGGACTAACAATGGCTTTGTTCTTTTTTTTTCCTTTTTTTTTTTTTTTTTAAAGAATGCTGAGACATATCAATTGAGCCAACTTACAGTTTTATTTTGGATACCAAAAAATAAAAAAGAAGCTCGAAGGAGTGCTAGTGCCCTGCCCTGGCCTCGGAGAAGCCGCGTCAGGGCCAGGCTGGGGGCTGAACCGCCTGGCTTCGGCCCTAGCGTCACAAGGGAGGAAACGGGACTTGGCTCCAGCAGGGAGCCGAGCTGGGGCCCAGAGGTTGATGCTCCATCCGCTCCGGTGTTTCCTGCTTTGCTCGTGGTCCTACAAGTGGCCAGTGCGAGAGGAGGTCTATGTGTCCCGTTCCAGTGCCCAGGTGGCTCCTCGGAGGCCAGGCCGGGAGCACCGCGCAGAGGTGACAAAAAGGGGCCCAGGTGCCACCAGCTGCCGCTCCATGGACATCCAGAGCAAAAGGGTTTCTCAAGCACTAGCAGGAACTCTGAAAACAGAGACCTGCTCTCTCTTGCTCCCTCCCACGGGCTGAGTGTGCTGCCCTCTAAAGCTGGGCAAGAAGATCCAAGCTTTCTGGTGGCCAAACCAGCTCTTGAACTCCTGTTTCCTTCCTGAGCTTGGACTTGCCAGGTGGCTCGCTACGATTATCTTCACTGCTCCTTTATTTTAAAATTCATTTTTCACTACCCACGTGTGCAGGCAAAAGACTCAAACTTGTAAGAAAAAATAAAGCAAAATGCAACCAAGCAGTTTGGTACTGGAGTAGATTCCACTACAATTCTCATTTTAGAGTGTTCCTTCTGGCTAGGCTCTTTCCATAAACAAACATTGAGGAGAACCAGGTGATGACAAAACTTCACATTATCTCCCACAGAACAATAATGAGCAGTCTCCAACAGATCTCGCTCCCCAAAAGTTGTGCTTAACATAACCATAGACACTTAACACAAATATGCAAAATCTCTCTTCGGCTTTTGCACTGCCAGAACGCCTAAGACACACACGCATGTTTGTGCGTAACCCTTGAGACTGACGCAAATTTAAGCCAGTTCTTTGCAACTAAGCACCAAATTTCCAAAGTTTTCTTATTTAAAAATATCTGAACACCTTTATAAACTAATGGGAAATATCGTCATTTTAGTCATTTAATTCAATTCCAATCGGCTCTACTTGGGAAGTTTTTGAGAGGGGGTAGACACAAATTATATATACAAAACCACAAGAAAACCTTGATTACAACCAGTTAACAACAAAAGTCCCTCTCCAGGCCTCCTGCAAAGGTGTTGGCTGTCATCCTGTTCTGTGCCAAGCATGAACTATCTTCACTTTCACAACATGTGGTACTTTGTAGGAGTCGGGGGTTTTTTGCTAAGTTCCCAAAGGGCTCAAACCCCATGGGAATATTGAAACAGCGGGAGCAGTTATAACAGGCACCGATTAACTGGAAGCAATTCCCTAGTGTTTGACTGGACCAGACCAAAGTCCAACCCAAAAACTGTATCCAAAGAGTGAAAGGAGGAAAACAAGTTTAAGTGCTAGCATAATAAGAAACAAAACTTAAAGAGTCACTAAATATATGTGGGGAAATATAGAGATCCCCCCATTTAAATATATTTACATAATATTAAAGCTATTTATTTTACTATTCTCGCCAACAAAATTCCCTAGCTACCCTGGGCAAAGTCCCCATTTAAATTAAAAAGTAAATACTTTCTAAAATACACGCATTAAAAGAGCCATTGCCCTTGCGGGTTTCCCAACTCCTCTTCCCATGCTTCCCTCTCTATGGGGCCGACTTCTCAGCTGCCTCGCACCTCCTCCCAGCGTTATCGGTGCCATCTGCACAAAGCAAACGTAGCAAAGCACTCCCTAGAGCCAGGGGCCTCCGAAGCCACTTTGCAAAAGCGACCAGGGCTTTGGGTCAGGAAAGGCTTTGCCGTTTAGCTGATAGAGCTACATGCTACTATCTGACAGAGGTGGATGCAATAAGGCCAGTTTAAAAGTGTTTATACCGTTTACACCATGCTGGAAAGAAAATAAATTATCTCAGCACAAATGCATCCACACTGCTGCAGCCTACGCCAGCATGGCAGGATCAGTGAAAATGATAATATGTTGCTCCCCTAATTGGCACAGTTGTACTAGCTGATTTTTTCTAGCATAGACCAGGCCTAAGATATGAGGTAGTGAAAAAGAAAATCAGGCTCATTATTCTTTTTAATCTATTCTATAGCATCGATACACTCTAAAAATCTTTGCTGCTCTGATTTATGGACTTTAAAAATAACATCTTAAAATCTGAAACGTAAAGCTAGCATCCTAAGCCACAGTGGACTTATATGCAGAGGCATGAATATTAAAAGCTCCTCACTTAGGGTCCTAATTCAGGCAAATATTTTTGTTGTAGAAAGCACATAAGCATGTGTTTATGTCCCATTGAAGGAAGTGGAAATGAAGCACATGGATAAGTGCTTTCTGAAATCTGGGCCACAGGCAGAAATCACGGTCTTTGTAGAATTTATTTCCTCATTCATTTCAGTGCTGTTTAATCACAAGTCATTCATGTTTTAAGACAGTGGGAAAAACAGAGACAATGGAAGCTAAATCAAGTTTGTTACAACTGTTCAATATTTACAGCGTCCGTAGCATCAAACAGAAGTATTTTTGGTAACTTAAGACAAATACCTTGTTTTTTGTTTGTTATTGAATGTACCGCGATAGTCTCGTTAAACAAACCCGCTGTCACGGATGTTAAAGAAGTTGTTGTTTACATTTACCGAGTCATTCAAATTAAAAATCTGCTCCTGTTCCAAGCCCCACTCCCCTTCGTCTTCATCTTCTGGTTCTGCCTCAGACCCATTGCGAGTGTTTTCGTACAAAAAGATCTGCTCATCCACGTGAGCCGGAGCTAACCGGTTTCTCTTAGCGCTTACAACATTAGCAGAAGAACCAAAAAGGCGCTCAGGAAAGACCCTCGTGGCCAGAATACACCAGTACTTCTGAAGAACCTTTGGTAAAACTGGAAACAGCGCTAATCTATCAGACCACCACTTTAGGGGATCTTCGTTCAAACCAAGGACCTTTTGTGACTTAAAGTTGCTCAGTTCCTCCACAATCTGTGCATGCCATTCCTCCTGGTCCTCCACGCCTCCTGTCTGGCAGAAGATCTCTGCAAGCATGTTGTTGATCACACTAGTAGGAGGAGGGGTGGAGGAGATGATTATTTTCTTCACGGGAGGCTCTTCTGAAACTGCAAAGAACTTTTCTTCAGTCCTAAAAGTGTTTTCCTTTACTTTCTCCAAAAGGCTTTTTGCCTCTTCCACTACCCTGTTTTCCACCTGCTGCCGCTCAAAAGCTGAAAGAAACGGCAGTTTTTTGTACCGAGGGTCCAGGAAAGTGGCGACATTGAGGAACATGTCTATCTCGGGGGTGTGCTGGTAGGTGCTGGAGAGCTCTTTCGCTATTACCTCCTTGGCCATGCTGATCTCCTTCAGGTCATTCTCCTTGATGTTCAGGGTGGTGTTGAGAAGCATGTGGAGAAGTGGCTTCACCATGCTTATTGTTGGGTACTTGGAGGCGGACATCATCTCTGCCACCTGCTTGAAGGGCTGCAGGAGCTCCACGAGGCCCTCGATGGTATTCCACTCGCTGGCCTCCAGCATGAGGTGGTGGTTGTTGCTGTCCTCCACAAGGACAGCGGCGATCACAAACTGCTGCTCCTTGAGGCGCTGCAGCATGGCGAGCGTGCTGCCCCACCAGGAGACGCGGTCGCTCACGAGCATGCAGTGCAGGCTGTTCTGCTGCTTCTGCTTCTCGCTCAGCATGTACATCGCTACTGTGGACTGCTGAAAATACTCCACCAGCTTTCGGCACCTGGCAAGAAGGCCGCACAGCTTGGGGAGCTGAAAAGCCTGTTGTATTCCTGCATTAAAAGTGTGCCCCAAACAGGGCATCTGCACTGGAATATCCAGGAGAGAACAAGCTTTCACAATGTCTTTACCATAGTCCGTTGTAGCACCAAAGACTTTTGTATTGATCCCCCACTCAATGAAGGTTTCGTAGAGGACTCGCGTTATAGTCTCAGCAGTGTTATCCTCTGGTACTTCAAACGTCTTTAGACACCGCGAGTTAACAGCCAGGCAGTTGGACGGGCTACTGCTGAGGAAATGAACCGCCACCGTTACGTACGACCTGTTCTGGTTCTCGCTCCTCCACATGTCTGTGGATATGCCGCACCACAAAACCTCCGTGAGCTCCTTCAGTACAATTTCCCTAATAGCATTGTATTTTTCAGGAATAGCTTTTGTACAGAAATACTTCCGGCTGGGAAGTTCATACCTGGGATCAGCCGTTCTTAGGAGGGCTTTGAAGGTGGGCTCGTCAACAATGGAGGCGGGGTACATGCCCTCGCAGATCAGGCTGATGACCGCGGACGTCAGCTCTTGGTGCTTTTTGTTCTCATAATTCTGGTAGGTCTTCATAATTAGGTTGTCTTGAACAACCTGCTGTGATGACTCCGGCTTGATTTTTGAAAAGGCAGTAGCAAAGGCTTCCCTCATCTGCTCCGTGTTACTCTTCACAAACTCGCAGAATTCGTCGGGGTGATTCTTCTCCAGGTGGTAGGAAAGGTTGGACGTGTTTCCTGAATAGGCGATTTGGGCCATGCAGATACGGCAGTAGATTTTCTTCCACTGTAATATGCATCCTTCCGCATTGGTATCAAACCCAAAGTACTTCCACACTTTACTCTTTGCTCTCGGATGAGCCACTAACTTTAGGTCTGATGGGGAACCTTCTAAACCTTTATTCTCCATTGCTTCTTGGCCACCGTTCCACCTTTTGATCCTTCACTCATTAATGAGTACCTGATAAAGGCAGTAAGATAAAGATACAATGAGAAAGCACAAGTCTGACCACACTTAACTATCTGAAAACAGTGTTTCTGAGAATATATCAAGAAACCTACCTTACTAATTACATTTGCAAATTTAAAGATGAGATTTGCAGGAAGTGTGACCTACAGGAAGCCCATTAGAATGTCAAAAATTAAAAAGGCTTTTAAAACACCACATTCTTCTGTGAAACTGAACTAGAAGAGCTGAAAACGTCTTGTTTCTAGAATTACGTATTTTTTTGGTAGAGAAATTGTAATAATCATCATAGAGCTCATATGTTATTGTCACAAATGAGAGCATTTACTGCAGGATCTCCCTCTCCTTTAAGTTATAGTTAGAGCTGAGTTAACATCCTCCTGCCTAAGAGTTACTGAACTCCACTATTAACATTTATTTCCAATGAAATCTGATACTGAAAGAGTAAAGATTTTATCGTCTGTTTATTTTGAAAGAAGTTTGTTAGTTTGATTCAACTCTGCCTTTTTTTTTTAATTAAAAATACTTGTCATGCAAATTATGGCATTAATCTTGCTCCTCTGAAATGTAAAGATGTTTTCTGACTGAAGAAAAGGAAACAGCATTTGAACCTACATGCAGAACAACAACGTGCATTTGAAACCTTTCCTGTCCTTCTCTTCTAGAATCAAAGCAACCTCCTGAACTACTGGTTCCCAATCTTGGTTCCTAGAATAACAGTGCATTATAATTACAGGAAAAAGCTTCCAGCTAACCACTAATAAATGTTACTAAGCACAGCAGTTAGGAAATAATTTTGTTTTTTTTCTCTCTCTCCTTTTTTTTTCCCAAAATACTGAAGAAACCAGGGTGGGAGCAGGACAACATCCTCGAGCAGAGCACGGTGATCAGGCAGGACGGGGCAATCTGTAACTAAACATCTGCACGGGGAAGTGTTTCTTGAGCAAGCAGTGAAGTGCAAGCGGTATCTAGGGCCTACCGTGTCCCTGGCTATGCTGCCAGCAGCCCTGTGCCAGGGTTTATTTCTCTGCAACAAGAAGCCAAGAGAAACACGGCTGCACACCGACGCTTCTCCAGTTCTTTGCATGACACCAGGCTGGCCAGAGGGGAGAGCAGGTGCAGGGAAGGGCACAGGTAGCCCCTCGCAGCGCTGGGCCAGGAGCAGGAGCCGGGGGGAGCAGGAAGCCCTCAGCCCAGCACTGCTGTGACATAAACCCCACAGGGAGAGCGGAACAGAAACTGAAAGAGGGTTTACAGGGCCCCTTGCAGAGCGGGAGGGCCCCTGCTTTGCTCATCAGGGGCTGCGTGTGCCAGAAAAACCTGGGCAAAATACTGTTGGGTAGCGAGAAGAAGAGGGAACCGGCCTCTTCAAACTTGCTGCGGGGGAATATCCCGCAGAACTTGATGCAAGAAAGTTTTCCCCAGAGGGTCTTCTGCTGCTGACGGGCATTGTGAAAAGTTCCCCCTTGAACTATCACAGAGAGTTTGCAGAATCTAGTGAGTTTCTTGAATGAAAACAAACAAGCAAAGTCACTGATTTATTAAGATTACGTATATTAATTTATCATAATATACTTATTTTAGAAAACCTGAATGAAATACATGAATACAAGGTAAGTATTTTATTCTTTTCAGTATTTATATCTACAAATTTATTTCTGGGTGCAATTTTTGTTTTTTTGGGGGGGGGGGAAGGAGAAAAAAAAACCCTAAGTCCTAGTATGCCCTCAACTCTGATTCATGCAGTGCCTTTTAGTTGTCAGTAAAAACTATTGATTCAATCTGGTAACGCTGTTTAAGTCCAAAAATGAGTGTATTTACAGCTCCATAGTACGAGCTCCCACTATAACTGAAGATTTTAAAAGAAAAAGTGGCATAATACAGAGTAACATAAATAACATTGCTACAGCGACCAAGTGGGCACTGACAAGATACATCGTATCGGGATGTATCACTGCTTCTGGATTACTCCCTTCTAGGATTAAAAGTATCTCCAGGATGTTACTGATGCTCCTGATATTTCGCTAAACTTGATAGTTTGCTTTGCAAAAGACAGTTCCTGGAAGCAGAGTGAAAGGCACTCAGAAAAAGGAAAAAAAAAAAAAAAAAAAAAAAAAAAGTAAAAAATAGAACAGGTGACGTGCCTTTAATAGTCAGAATTAGTATGACATGTCTTGGATCAAAAAAAAGTTTATCAAAGTCCAATTTCGGGGCAAGGGAGTGTTACAGCCTCACCCACCCTTCAGTCTCATGCACATTGTAGCTTTACCATCATTTTTAGCTACATTTTTAGCACTTCACAACAGTGGCACATGGTAGCTCAGGATATGTCAGCATAACCCAGCCTTGAGTTTAATGTTTAAAAAACACTGAAACTGTTATAAATACAAACTACTATCTGAACATAACCTGCCTCTCCTCAAGCATTATTCTGATGCCATGAAAAGAGCAGTTGCTCATTTTTCCCTAGGACGGCTAAGTTCTTCCTCTCTGGGTGAAGCAAACAACTATCCAGAGCGGAGCCCCCAGCTGTGAGCGAATCCAAGTGCATCAGCCCCAGCAGGAGGCAGTTCCCATTGGGAATGAGGCACCTCATGCCCTTGGGAAGTGCCACAGCTCGTGACATGGAAGCTGACAGAAGTGCCCTCTCAGGGTGCCTAACTTCCCACTGTAAACACCTAGCGCTGAAAACTTACTTTTACTTTTACTTTTACTTGCTGAAAACCTTCTTGCAGACAGAAGCCTTTGGGCTACAAAAGTGCCTTTCCTCTCTCTCTCTGGAACTTCCACCCCCACTTAAATGAGGTGCAAATGCTGAAAAGTTGCTACTTCCTTTGCCTCACTCCTGCAGCTGGCCACAACCTCCTGCAAACCGAGAGCAGGGCTGGGGCAATTTTGGGGGCAGCAGCCCTGCAGGGAGTCCCGTCCGGGAGCTGGTGGCAGCAGAGCAGGAGGAGGCTCCTGCTGCTCCCCTCCAGCACAAGCTCCCTCTCCTCCGGTTGCTATCCCAGCTGCTGCTGCTCGCCGAGGAAGGCTGTCCTCCTCATGGGCAAGGAGGGGAGGTAACAGACCCTCGGCAGAATCTGGCTTCCTCGCTACCAAAATATAAGCACTGCTCTGTAAACTACCAGTTTACTAACAGTAGCTTGTAGAGGCTGTCCAACGGTGGCCCAGGCTGCGAGAGGGAGCACCGGGCGCGAGGAAGGGCGGCACACAGCCACCCCACACCCCAGCTCTGCCCCCTCGCGTACAGCCTGACCCCCACAGGCTCCCATTACCTGGGACTGCTCTCGCAGAGCCCTTGTCGCACTCTGCACAGGCAACAACCAAATGGGTGTTTCCTAACTTCTGAAACTGCCTGCCCGGCACTCTCTCGCACGGAGGAGCAGGCACTCTCAGACGCGTTTTTTGCCTCCCGTGAGCCCTTCCTGCTGGGCCAGCCCTTTGCTACTGCTCGAACTACGTGCTTTTTAACCTGGGGTCCTCACTGCTTTATGCAGCAAGTGCTGAATCCATCATGATGCTTTAGACACAGAAACTAAAAGCCCTCAATGCACAAATAAAGAGATTCTCAAATTAATACCTCATGACCCAATTCTTAAAAAAAAAACACACAACAACAAACTTTCTAGAAATTAAAATATTGATCAATTAGTTAGAAACTGAGCCAAATTAAGAACATATATGAAATTTAAAGTCACTTTTAAGACTAAGGGTCACGTGAAGTTTCTCCAAACTGCAGTCAAACTACTACCCTCTTTGAAGCCATTTTTCTACACATCATAGGTATAAATATAACTACTAAGACTTCAAAACTACAAAGCATGCAGCACTTAACTCTTTCTGTTATGCATTTCAATAAAACAAAAGAGACAATAAAAGACAAATGCAGGAGGAAAGAACCCAACTCAGTTCCATTAAAATTTTTAAAATATCGGATTTGTTATTATTATTATGAGCATTTTTGCCATCAGTAAGATGACTTTCAGTGGTGAGATTTCCCGAGTATATATCCTGGCATCATAATAAATACTAGCAATCTTTTAGGATTTCACTGATTAATTTTCAGCTTGTCAAAAGCTGAAGATATCAAGATGATAATGTATGTAGGGCTTTTTTTCCCAAGTTAATTAAGATTAAGCATTGCAATAAATAAGTTGCAACTTTTAATGAAACCATTGTTTAGCCCACAGAACACTAATACAACTTACATTATATATATACATGCATATATATATACACATATAAAAATTAGATTAATGCAATTTCTACTTTAAAAAATGTTTTAACATACATAGCCTCTTCCCTTTTGTTGCTGCACAGTGATTTTACTTGATGATATAATCACTGATTGCAGCCCCTTTATCTTCCTGGCTTAAAGTTTTCTCTCCTTGTGTTTCAGGATTATAATTTCGGACAAACTTCCCACCCTTCCTGCTCTGTAGCACTGCGCGTCGGCACTTTCAGCTGAAGAGTTGTGTTTTTTTCAGTTCATAGCCCAAAAGAACTACCAAATTTTTGCACCAACTCTAGGTTTCAGAGTTCAACCTGTCCTCCTTTCTAGATAAACTATCTTTAATTCCTCCTATAAAAACTAGGTGAGATTTATTAGGATGTGACAACACGCATGTTAAAGAACATGGTGCCAGGAACATACAACTTTGACTAAGTCTGAGGACAGAAAAGCCCTACTTTGGTTCACTCTTGGAGATCCTGAGAGCCATTCCGGTAGAGGCAGGAAGACGAGCTTTCCCAGGGAGATGAACAGAGTCCCGCGGGACGGCAGGGCGCGCAATCCCGCTCCGTGTCGGGGCCGCCTGCCTGCGCCGGGGCATGGGTAGGGGCAAGCTCTGCCTCTGCTTCCACCTTCCATGCGGAGCTGCACCAGGGCCGCGGGACACCTGGGGACTCAGGCACCCCATGGACACGAGGACACCGGCTCCGAGACGCGGATCATCTCAGCCCTGTTGCTGCCTTCCAAGACCTCCCCGCTGGAGGACACTCTGACGGATATCATGGCAACAAAGTTGTGAGACGACACCGCTCAGGGAAAAGGCGTACAGAATCTTCAATCTATGCATTTCAAAGCCTTCTAGATAGCTGTCTTGAAAAGTAAGTTGGTATTTTCTTACAAGAACTTTACTGTTCATGGGGTTTAACTAAGCCTACCCTCATCAATACTTTCACTTTCTGACATACTTTTTGTCACACTACAGTTGCTATTTTGAAATTATTATATGAAAACTAGGCTAATCTAGGTAAAACTGTTCCTGCTGTTTGTCTAAAAATGTTCTTCTTGGGATTTTTTTAAGCAACGTCTGGACAAACCGAGTCAAAGGAAGGCAGCAGGTACCTGCCAAGAGGCAACCGCGCACAAACAACTATCCCGGGAGGAAACCGCCTGTCCTTGGAAGAAACCAGCCCAAGTTAGAACTGAAAGAAAACTTTCCAGATCTGTCACCTCGGCTGGTCCCACTCAGCCCCGCTGACACTTCCCAGGTTCCCAAGTTGTACGTCCACTGCCCTACTGTGACACTTCTAAACCCAACATTTTTTAATAGTAATAGCACAAAACACTTGGGTAACACTTCTGTCATGCTATTTCTCTTTAGTGCTAAACTGATTTGGAAAGTGTTACGCACCCTAGGCACAATACCCAGCCTTACCCTGCCAAGAAAAAGTAATGCTACAAAAATGCTCAGATGACTTCAAACTTTATGCACATCTGTCTTTGGTGTCGTTTGGAGTCTTTTGTTTGTTTCTGCTTTATTTATGTATATTTTTATCAGATTTTGCCAATGAGAGAGCAGAAGCCAAATCTGCTGCAGAATTACCAGGAATGGATAAAGTTAGATGAAGCACTCCTCAGTGGAGCTGCGTCTGACGAAACACTCAGACGGGCGTTCATCGTGCAGCTTGTCTGCGCTCTGCGCTCCTCGGGGCTTCAGGTGTTCCCCAAAAGAATCCCTTCGGCACCCTGAGTTATACACAGGTGCCTCGCATAGATAGCACTGTGTTCGCCCCAATTTTTCACGGTTTCTCTTCTTAAATCTACCACACGTTCTACAAAGACCCTTGCAGCTGGGCAGAGAGAGCCAGGGGCACCGACCTGCATGCGGCTTTGCCCCAAGTCCTCACAGTACTGCACAGGTCCCGTAGGGACCCGCAGCTTGCTGTTAAGTTTACAAAGCCAGGAGCGTTTCGAAAGCGCTGGAGAAGGGAGCCAAGAGAGGGGGGATCCCGGTGTTTGTTTCCCGGAGCTCTCCGAAGTTTCCCTCGCCCAAGTCAGAGGCGGGAGAGCGGAGCGACCCCGCGGGGGGCGGCGGGCACCTACCTGCGGCCGGGGGCGCCTCCTGCCCCGCTCGGCGTCTCGCGCGCGACAGAGGCGCGGGCGGCGGCGGCGGCGGGA